>CM035819.1:12012969-12612969 GCA_020458035.1 Magallana ariakensis
TTTAAAAATCTTCTTCTCAGAAACTAATCAGCCAGGAAAGCTGAAACTTATTTGGAAGCATCCTCAGCTAGTGTAAAATCAAAGTTGTGAAAATCATGACCCTAGGGAGTAGGGTGGTGCCACAATGAGGGCTCAAATTTTTACATAGGCATATATAGAGTAAATCTTTAAAAATCTTCTTCTCAGAAACTAATCAGCAAGGAAAGCTGAAACTTTTGTGGAAGCATCCTCAGCTAGTGTAGAATCAAAGTTGTGAAAATCATGACCCCCGGGGGTTGGATGGGGCCACAATAAGGGTTGAATTTTTACATAGGAATATATAGAGTAAATCTTTTAAAATCTTCTTCTCAGAATCTAAGCAGCCAGGAAAGCTGAAACTTATGTGGAAGCACCCTCAGCTAGTGTAGAATCAAAGTTTGTTCAAATCATGACCCCTGGGAGTAGGGTGGTGCCACAATGGGGGGGGGGGATCAAATTTTTACATAGGAATATATAGAGTAAATCTTAAGAAATCTTCTTCTCAGAAACTGATCAGCCAGGAAAGCTGAAACTTATGTGGAAGCATCCTCATCTAGTGTAGATTCAAAGTTTTGAAAAGCATGACCCCCGGGGGTAGGGTGGTGCCACAATGGGGGCGGGGGTCAAATTTTTACATAGGAATTTATAGAGTAAATCTTTAAAAATCTTCCTTTCAGAAACTAATCAGCCAGGAAAGCTGAAACTTATGTGAAAGCAACCTCAGCTAGGGTAGAATCAAGATGTGAAAATCATGACTCCTGGGGGTAGGGTGGGGTCACAATGGGGATCGAATTTTTACATAGGAATATATAGAGTAAATCTTTAAAATCTCTAAAACTAAGTAGCTAGGAAAGGTGAAACTTATGTGGAAGTATCATCAGGTAAGGACTAGGTAGATTTAAGTTTGTTCAAATCATGATCCCCGGGGGTAGGATGGGGTCACAACGGGGAGGGGGAAGGGAGACAAATTTTTGACATAGGAATATATGGAGAAAAATCTTCTACAAAACCATTTGTCTAGAAAATCTGTAACTTTAGTAAAAGCAACCTTGGGTAGTGTAGATTCAAATTCGTTAAAATAAAAATCTTGAGGAGTAGGGTGGGGCCACATTCAGGATCCAATTTTACAAAGGAAAACATTTTTAATTCACAAAAACTGAAATGTTATAATATATATGGTTTTACTTATATGCAAACATTTTGCCAATTTGTGATTCTTTAAAATTGTTAAGACTTTTGCCCCTGGACGATTCTTGGGCCTCACAAGGGGTTCAGAGTTTGATGTAGGTTTATATCCCATGTATAAACAATTGTCTAGGATCTTGTTGAGAACTGCGATGCTCAACATGTGATATGAATATAAAATCATCCTGTCAAAAAAGGGACTTGATTATAAACATAAGAATATCTACATGTATTACTACATTGTCCAGATATTTTGTATTATGTCGATCTCCATTAAGCTGATTTTATCATGTCTATTGTTGTTCAGGTGAGCAATGTGGCCCATGGGCCTCTTGTTTGACATTTTGTACCATAAACCACTTCTCCATATAGTGTCAAATGCTTGCTTGAAATCAATAAAAGCACAAAATAATTTCTTTTTCTGTTTCATAAGGGTTTCTGATAAAAACTGTAGAGTTAATACATGATCTAGGGTAGAATAGCCTTTTCGGAAACCAGTTTGGCTTTCACTTATTATATTTATCTCATTTGCATATGCCTCCAGCCGTGTTCTTAAAATAGATGTAAAAAGTTTACCAAGGCAGCTTAATAATGTTATAGGGCGATAATTTTCAAGTTTCGTAGGACCCCCCTTGTTTTTATAAATAGGCTTTACAATTCCAATTAACCACTCGTCTGGAACGATACCACTATCAAAAATAACATTGAATAATTTTTTGTACACTGGCAAAAAAACATTAATAGTAGAACAAATATGTTCGTTCAACACTCTGTCAAAACCTGCTGCTTTATTGTTTTTTAAATTTTTAACTGCAGCCAATATTTCGCCGTCATCTATTTCATAATTAAGAAAATCATCAACATTTTCATGAGCGACATTTAAAATGTACTCATCATTTTCTACAGCAAGCGACTCATCTTCAGTTTCAGCGATACCCTTTATAAAACTAAAATAATCATTAACATCAACAGCACATTTTTTGTCTTTACATGTTGAATTTAAAATTTTCCAGTATTCTTTGGTATTAGTGGTACGCACATTCTTAATTTTTTCGGTAATGCTTTTCCTGTATTGTTTTACACATTCATCCATAACCCGCTTATAGTTTTTGCTTTGAGACTTAAGATAATTTAAATTTTCCTCAGACTTGCATTTATTATGATTTTTCTTTGCCAAGTGAAACTTTTTCCTTGCATTTCTACATTCTTTGTTGAACCATGGTTTCTTACTGGACTTTTTCTCTGAATATTTGTCGTACCCCATAGTGTAATTACCGAATGTATCGCTTGCTGCTTTGTGAAAAATATTACAAATTTTTGTAGTTATAGTAGTAACACTTGTTTTGCATACATTATTAACACAGACAGACATTTCTTCCAAGTCTAATTGAATAGCGTCTACAGCTAATCTATCGATATTGTTACAAAAGTCGTCCGATTTACCTGGACACCATAATTTTACACCTGAGTGATTTTCACCTGTATAGCTATGGGTGGGTTCCTTGTTACAATATGAAAAAGAAAACGATATGGGATTGTGTACATCTGAATAAAAATTGCAAAAATCAATAACATCAAAGTCTTGTAAAATTCTAAATACATTCGTAGTAGCTAGGACATAGTCCACGGTACTACTGTTTTTACAAGTTGTCCCACCTTTATTTTTGTCACTGCCAAATCGGCTATTAACAATGTAGATTTCATTATTTTTACAAAATTCAATTAATTTATATCCATAATTATTCACAATTGCATCTTGAACAGTTCTCTCAAGCGGTATATTACAGCTATCAAAGACCAATGCCCGTTCAACAATATCGGGTTGAAAAATATCTGTACATCCATTTAAATGCGATACAAAATCATCAGAAATAAAGAAATCGTTCAAATGTCCAACTCTGGCATTAAAGTCGCCCATCAGACAAATACATTTAGATTCATTTGTAATACTAATTAACTCTTGTTCTATTTCTAAAAAACAGTCAGGTGATGCATATCTACTACCTTCAGGCGGTATGTAAACAACGCCGCACAATAAGTCGTCATTGGAATTTAGTAACACTTTGTCTAGCTTAAACCAAAACACATATTTACAGTCTGTGTTAATTATTTTTATATATTTAACAATATCATCCCTGACCGCTATGATGATTCCACCAGAGCGGGTATTTGTAAGTTTACGTCTGTTTTTCATGAATGTTACATAACCTGGTATTTGAATATCATCACAGTTGTCGGTTTTGGTTTCAGTAAGACCTATCACATCATAATTCGTAATAAATTCTGTAAATTCTTGATAGTTTAACTTATTTTTAACACCACAAACATTTAAGGAGAGAAACTTAAGATCACTCGTCGCTGTCCGTTCTCCAGTGGGTCCCTATCTACCAGAAGGGGTTGATCCTTGACGCTGCCTTTTGTTTGGCTGTCGGTCACTTCGGGGAGTCTGTTGACTTGCATGGCTAGGTCCAGTCTGTCGTGTAGTTGCTATTTGACGGGCGGATTCGGAAGGTGGAGTGTAAATCTCTCCCTCAATGTACAGGACATCGCGGACCAGCTTAGCGCGTTTTTTATCTTTCTTGGCCTGACGCATGACCGGGTAGAGCTTTTTTCTTCTCTCTTCAATTTCCGGGGGATATTGCTCGTTTACCCAGACATTCGATCCCTTCAGTTTCTGTGCCGCATGGGTCCGGATGAACTCCCTATCTTTATAGTACGTAAATTTAGCCACAATATTTCGTGGGTGCTCACTAAACTCGTTCCACCTACCCATTCTGTGGACACGTTCGAAAGAGGTTTCGTAGTCGAGTTTGTATTTTTTCTGAAGGAAATCCTGTAGCAGGGCCTCCGTGTCTTCCCCTCTTTGTTCCGGAATTCCTGAGAATACGAGGTTATCTCTCATGGACCGCGCCTTGAGATCCGTCACTGAGTTTTGCAGCTTTTCATTAGCGTCTTCCATTATTCTCATTTTTTCCACCATCATACTTTCGGATAGTTTTTGTTCTTGTCTATACTGTTCTAGGCTTTTCCTATTGTTATTTATAACGGTCCTATTTGCTTCTGCTGTTTCCTTAACTGAATCGAACACGTTTCCTAAGGAGCTCACATTGGATTCTAGGTTTTGGAAATCGAGCTTCACATTTTTCATATCCTTATCTAGCTTGTTTGCGCGGGTTTCCATTGCGTCCATAGAACCCCGAATTTCTCTTAAAGACAAAATTTCATGCTCAATCGTGCTCAAGCGATTTTCGAGATTATCGTTTTTCAATTCAATGCTCGTAAGTTTTGTGTTCATTTGGAGTAGGAGAGTATGTATAGATTCTAATGTCACATCACCCTGAATATTTCCTGTTGGCTGACCGTATATGATTGAGTGACTTTCCTCAAGAAGTTTTGACGTGTTCATTTCAGACATTATACAGTTATAGTAATTCACTTCAATGCTAGCTTGTAATGAATTGCATTTGTAGAGTACTAATAGGCATTAGTGTACATAAGTTTCAAGACACAGGTATCGAGACCACGGATCGCTGCACTACTACACTATACAATGCGCCTCTAACAAGGCGTGAGTGAGTTGATCTCACGGACACATACAGTATAGAAAGTTTTTGATAGCGTAGATAGTTCTTAAAACATAAATTAGTTCAATAATTTCGATAGAGTTGGATCCTCATTCATAAAACATGCAAATGCATAAATAAAGTTTCTTTTGCAGCTGCTAAAGACCTGTATTTTCAATTTTTCACCGGAGCCCAAAACAACAACGACTTACCGGCTCGGCGACCTCTGACCTACTTGTTAGAAACTATAAATTTAATCAATCATATTAAATAGATATATAATTTTGTTTGATTCACAAAACATTATTTCTCTGACTAAAGTTTTATTGATTTAAACTCACAAAATCCATACATAGCATAATCATGTATTAAAAAAAACCATATACCGGTACTCATTGTCTAAATACATTTTCAGGAAAACAGCTGATCAGATCAGGAAATTAAACACTCAAAGAAAAAAAGCAACAAGGACCTGAATATTTTGGATGTGGATTTTCTGAAGTTTTGAACATTCAGCAGAGAAAACAAGGCTGTTAAAAAATCACACACCACCACTCTAATTCTTAAGATTTAAATTAAGGTAAGTAATGATAATTATAAGTAAGACAATTTGAATTCTACTTGGGTTAATATACCCGTACCACTCCTCTTTATAAGTAATGGGCCTCAGTCCCTTTGTGGCGTCGCTCCATTGCTGGTAAAGAATTGAGTGCTACACGTCCATTAACCTTTGTCATTAATACATGTAACTAAAAGTTTGTTCAGATAACCACATGTAAGTTAAACATATGGAGACATGTTAAAAACAAAGACTGTTTGACATGTTATAGATAAACTGTCATCTAATTAAGAAGAGATTTTGTTTATATGTAATATGAATATAAATGAGTCATTTAATATACCGGTACATGTTAACAATTACATAAACACAGCCATTTTGTTTACATATACTTTACAAGTATAGCCAGTCTACAATGTAGTATAAAAGAAACAATTTAATTTTTTTTGCATAGAAATATTGGTGTTAAAAAAGCACATAGTTTGATGAAAAACAATATAATTAAACACATGGAAACCTACATGTTACATGTATATAAATATAGTCAACAATTTGTTTACATCCAATAGATATGGTCAGGTTGTTTACATGTGATACATGTCTCATTAGAGATGTGAAGGCAGCAATCATTGTATAAAAACCTTACATGACCCGATAACACTGTATATATTTTATCTGTAATGATAAACACCTATACAATATAAACACACACAGTATTCACAAAACATTATTTCTCTGACTAAAGTTTTATAGATTAAAACTCACAAACTCCATACAAAGCATAATCATGTATTAAAAAAAACCCATATACTCATTGTCTAAATACATTTTCAGGAAAACAGCTGATCAGATTAGGAAATTATTTTTAACAGTCAAAGAAAAAAACCAACAAGGACCTGAATATTTTGGATGTGGATTTTCTGAAGTTTTTAACATTCAGCAGAGAAAACAAGACTACTCTAATTCTTAAGATTTAAAGGTAAGTAAATATTAAGTAATGATAATCAGTTCAGTTAATGTGAATTCTACTCGGGTTAATATACCTGTACCACTCTTCGTTATAAGTAATGGGCCTCAGTCCCTTTGTGGCCTTGCTCCATTGCTGGTAAAGAATTGAGTGCTACACGTCCATTAACCTTCGTCATTAATACATGTAACAAAAAGTTTGTTCAGATATCCACATGCAAGTTAAACATATAGAGACCATTACCTTGTTTCATGTAAAAAAAAAAAAACTGTTTGACATGTTATAGATAAACTGTCATCTTATATGCATCTAATGATGAAGAGAGTTTGTTTATATTTAATATGAATATTGAGTCATTTAATATGCCATTGTATACAGGGTAACAATTACATAAACACAGCCATTTTGTTTACACATTATATACAAGTATAGCCAGTCTACAATCTAATGTGAAAGAAACAATTTAAATTGTTTGCCTGCATGGATAAAAAAAATTGGTGTTAAAGCGCACATAGTTTGATGACATGCAATGTAAATAAAACATGGAAACCTACATGTTACATATATATAAATACACTCAAACAATTTGTTTACATCCAATAGATACGGTCAGGTTGTTTACACGTGATACAATATGTCTCATACTAGAAATGAAGGCAGCGATCCATCGTTAAAAAAACCTTACATGACCCGATAACACAAATCATATATATTTTATCTGTAATGATAAACACCTATACAATATAAACACACACAGTATTCTCATCTAATGTAGATGGTATATTCAGGAGTAATGTAAACAGTGTCTTTACATGTAATATTTACACACAGTATGTGTTGTATACTTGGTTCATTTGTTTACATCTAATTTATACAGTTAATTGATTTACCTGTAATATTGTATTTTCTTCACTTTACCTGATAACTCAGCCACAAAGAGGTTGTCTCTGGTGTCCACACATAAACCATATGGACGCTGTAAATGACAGTTGTCAATGTAGCGGAGGAACTGTCCGTCCTGATCCAGGATGTGGATACGCTGGTTGTCATAGTCTGCTGTCAGGATCCGACCCTGGCTGTCTGTTGTGATGCCGTGTGGATCAAATGATCCCTTGGTCGTAGAGGGAGGACCAGTGTAGGTAAACCGGAGTTTCCCGGCCTGATTGACCACCACTACTGCACGGGCTTCATTGTCTGACACACAGATATCTAGGTTCCTGTTCTCACTGATGTATTTATCTCCACCAGATGAATAGAGAGGTCGTCCTTTGTCATCGTACTGAATACTTTGTTTCTCTGTGGAGCCAGAGTAACACACCACTTTTGTTTGTTTATCATCACTGTCCATGACAACCAGGAGGTCACCAGAGGAGGTACTACAGACACCGAGAGGTATCCACCCCTGTAGTCTGATCACTGTCTGTATCTGTGTATTCTTCACTATGTTCACAGTGCTATCATGGTAATCAGTATAAACTAGATCCCCACTCCTTGTCACTGCTATGTCCCATGGATCGTTCCCTGACTTGGTTTGGATGGACTCTACTAGTTTCCCCCGCAGGTTGAAGAGTTTCATCATGTCGTCACTACCACGCGTCCAGATCTCTGTATCATTTAGACACGTCACACCATATAATCCATACTCATACCCTGTTTCAATAGCTGTGATGACCCGGGGTTCATCCATCAGTGACCGGTCTGGGGGAGAGGACTCGGCTCCCTGGGGCGGCATGCTGTAGTCTTGTTCCTCTGTTGTAAAAGATAATGCTGACAGAGAACCAAACTGTTCAATCAGCTGATCTGTGTGGATTTCCTGAGGCCTAAAGTTTGGTAAGGACACTTTGAGTTTAGGAGGCAATCTTCTGAATTCAGCGTTCCTGGATTTGTACTCGGAGACAAGGCAGACATCTTTGGAGTTTAGTAACTTCTTCAGTTCAGCAATGGTCTGTGTGATTTCAGAAATGGTGTGTGTGATTTCATCTTCCTGTTTATTTAGGAGGACCAGGTGTTTGGATTCCATTTCCTCCACGTTAGATTTCAAGTTTGTGATGATGGTGTCTATTTCTCTGTGCCAGACTTCTCCTTGTTTGTCAATTGCTGTTGTCAATTTCTGGGAGTTTTTACTCAGATCAGCTTTCTGCACTGGGATATTGGATGCAATCTCTTTGTATTTAGGATTAATGAATTTCTCCAATTCTTGCAAATCTTTTTGCAACTTTTCCGTTTGGCTTTCAAAGGTTTTAAGAATGTCAACTTGTATATGTCCTAAATGTTTTTTAGAAGAAATACATTGTGCACAAACAGGAATGTCACATTGTTCACAGTGGAGTTCACATTGTTTGGTGGGGTGTTTCCTACACTTGGGATAGTTCAGAGTGGTTAAGTATTGTTTAAGTGGCACCACTTTATGAACTTTAGAGGAATCAGAGAAATGTGTCTCTACACAGTCTTTACACAGATGTATATGACAAACTTCACAGTACATGGGGGCCACAGAGTCCTGACACAGGGTGCAGCGTACAACATCCTGGGCGCTGTTCCTGGGGTCCATGGTCAGGGAACCTTTTCTTTACTATCTAAGGGAACTTTTATCTGAAAAGAATTTTAATTATGTAACTACATGTATATGAATGTTAAAATTACAGGAAAGAATAGAAAGTCATATTCAATATTCATCAATTCAATTTCTCACAGTACCTCTATGTATATATTGAATAATAAATTGTTGAAAATGACATATATATTATAACATGCTATTTTTATCTCAAGGCAGAACTTATCTGTAAAAAAAAAAAAAAAAACCCTCGTTTTAACTTAAAATATAATTTAATAGACAATACAAAGGTCAGAATAATTATTGATAAGTAAATTGAAGAGCATACTCAATTAAATTCCACTGGTAAACTACAAAACTTCACAATCCAACATGATCGTACTGTTGAATTTTGTTCCCGGTCTCCTGGCTATATCTCTGTCCAGAATCTAGATTAAAATGTTGTACATTTATCATTCTAAGACCATGGTATAAAAAACAGAATTGTTTAAATATAGATTCATTATTTTTGGATCATTGCATGTATTAAATTCATACGTGTAAAGACATCAGTTGGCCATTTCCATACTAATAAACAATAAATTTTATAAATAATTACCAAACATAGAATTATTGATTCAATTAATTGTTAATTGTTATCAAAAAAGAAAATAGGGTGTTCCTACCTGCATTATCAAAGACTGCCATACTTGTATTATGTAAGTACAACTCCATAATAATAAAATCTATCAAAAAAATTCACAATCCGACATGGCTGGTTCTGGGGGTTTATTAAATTGTTCCTGGTCGGTTGCTACCTGTCAAAGATCACGTGATTCAGATTTAAAGATTCTAGGTCACACACTGTAAGAAGTTTAAACTAGAATAGCGTTCTTTATTTGGTGATCATAAAAGAAATACATGTATGAAATCATTGTAATGTTTAATAGATTTTGAAATTTTGGACTGAAATGCATTTGTTGGGGAAAAAAGTTGTCTGTTAATTGTTAGTTCAAATCCCGGCCTAGTATACACCTCTGTTAATGAATAAGAGTTTCGTATAAGAGTTAAACTTAAAGATTCTCTTGTAGGACTTATTAAACTGTATTAAAAGAATCAATTAATGAATTTAATGTATTACCTGGTGCAAATACTGCATGTTTCTTCTGCATCTGTGAAGAAGCTGGTGTGGTGTAATGGTGCACACATTCTATTGAGAGTGAAGAATGGGTTCAAATCCCATCATCAGCATAAACATGAAAAGAAATCAAGCATGACGTGTATCCATACATGTATATATTAAGTTTATAGATTTAATTCTCAGGCATGTAGCATAAGGGAGGGTGGGTGGGTGGGGTTGTCACTATTTTTTGGATGAGTCTCCCCCCTCCTCCTTTCAAAACAATGCTACGTACCTGTTTGTTTTTATGTAATGTAACTAAGTATAACTAATTAGCTAGCTAGCGTTTAATTACAACTGTCAACAGAAATCTAACTCCCAGAAAGAAATTCTTCCTTGGAATGCCCAATCCCTATTTAAAAAAACACCCGTCCATATGAAATATATAATATGAAATATATGACAATATGCTGATTGATAATCAACGGCTCTTTTGAACACCACCACCCCTTCTATATCCACACATTTGACCCTAGAAACAAATAAAGGTTAAATCACCTATAACTCGATATTTTCCATATATTTAGTCATTTTTCTTAACGATGCTTATTTACATAGGCGTCGGAACCGGGGGGGGGGGTAGCTAGGGAGGCTTAGCCCCCCCCCCCCCTTGCACTTTTTTTTTGCAATGTCAGTGACATATATAACGTCCTTGGCAAAGTTATACATGTATGTCTCTGGTATAATCAGAGACAACTTTTTTTTGGCTTGTCAAGATTTTTGATAAGTCTAGCCCCCCGCTTTCAATTTCCTTCCGACGCAACTGACGCAACTGATTTATAATCATAGCTTCTGTCTTTGCTATCCCAAATGTTACGATCCACCCCTATTTCGTCAAAAGATTCGGTACTTTTCTGACGTTTTTCCTAACGATTGAGTTACGCGAGGTCATCCGAATAAAGTTTAAGCATGCGCAAGTGACACTTCCTGTTTAATTTCAAAGGGAAGCGGTAAAAGAAAAACAAGGTAAGATTTTTAAAAATCTGGAGATTTTTGATTTTTTTGATTGGAATACAAAAGGTAAAACTGACAGAGGCCTACAAAATATTGTGCCGATTTCAACTGTCATCAAGATGGATTTCGATCCATTCGAGACATCGATAATATTTTCACTGAAACAGTCTCGGACAATGTCAATGTTATGAATATACTATAGTCTATAGAAAGAATAATCTTGCCGTGACCAGGGGGTAACCCGAATTACCGAAATGACAGTATTTACCGAAATGACGCCTGGAATTACCGGAATGCAGCTATTAATTCTACAGAAATGACACTTAATTTTTATTGATAAAATGATTTTATATATTAAATAATATCAATTAATGTCTTTATATTTGTAAATAATTGGTATAATTGCAGACGGAAAATGGTTGGATAGTTGGAAAATTATGAGATGAGCATGCATGTAATTGGACCCTCTGATATTTAAAAACATGCAATTAAAATTCCTCATTAACTATTATACATGTTATTAGAAAGAATAATATTACCGTGACCAGGCTACGCTCAGGTCACAGTAATTAAGATTTCGTTAGGTTTTTATTTCTGTTTGGTTATGAAGCATTTACTTGAAAGACATAAACGGATAATATAATATATCCCCATTTTAATGTATTTGAAGTGTCATTTCTGTAGATTTTAGTGTCATTCCAGTAATTTCAGGTGTCATTTCTGTAAATCCTGTCATTTCAGTAATTCGATGTACCGGTGACCATGCTACGCTCAGATCCGTAGGACATCTGTCATTTTAACGATAGAACTATCTATGAATATACGCGCATGGCTGTTCAACTATATACCTCTCGATTTTCTACAGACCAATTTAATTTTATGTTAATACTGTTTGGCAATTCAATGTGCTCCACAGTATATAATATTTAGATAATATAAATAGGTGCCAAATGCATTTTTTTCAATGCAGTCACAGGGGCTTGTCATGACATTTTGTCTTCTAATTGTTTGACAACACAGCATGGACTAGAAAGAATAATCTTACGCTCAGGTCACAGTAAGATTTCGTCCCAAATACTTGCAATGTAGCAGCCGCGAAGCGGATCTGCTTCGCGTCGATTTTAAGTCTGTTAAAACTAATCTGCAGGGGGAAAACACATTTTTATACATTACAAACCTTTTTGAATATACATATGTAGTTATGTCCACAAAATATCCATTTAATTAGTCGTACTAAGGCATTTTGTTAATATATACGTTTGAATTGCCTGCCATTTTGTCGGAAATCGTACTCGGAATGTCTCAGTGTGCGAAATTAACGCCTGTCCGATAGTCCGAATCTATCTCATATTGCATCGGGCTATGCCGATCCAAATCGGAAGCGACCGAGTTGTCTATCCCAATTTTTGGCGGCCGTGTGTAAAAGAGGTTCAACAAAATAACTTTTTATTTCGTTTTTTATCATTGAATCCAAATATAAAAATAAAATTCGAATTAATAATTTCGCAGTTATGTTTTCTAGACAAACTTTGTTCAATATTGTTATTATTTCAACATTTAAGTGAATTTGAACATCTTTTGTAGTAGGCTTTGAGTATCTCCAGTGACCTCACAATACGATATGTATCATGATATAATAATGCGATACAAGGACCAACCTAGGGGGCGACTTGGGCGAAATAGTCGCTTTTTGATCGGCAACTTCGCCGGAATTTCCTCCGAAAGAGAAATTGAAGTCGCCCTGTATTATGAGTTCACAATCGTGTAAATTAACCCCAAAGGCAATAAAATGATAATTAACTAATTCTAAAGACGATTTCACAGCCTCAGTTAACCCCTGCTGTGATTAATTACTCGAGACTGTCTTATCTTTTGGGGTTATAAATACGGGTGATGCAACCTCATACTGTGATACCGATGTTTATTTCTTTTAGTGTTGATGTTACAATTAGTTCGTAACTTGTAATTAGTTAATAACTCTGCCAAATTAATGCTAAAATAATCATAAAACCGTTGTTTACAGTTATATGCATCTTTAAAAAATAAGATCCTCTACATAACAGTTGTAATTGGGTCAAAGGGTTGGACTAATACCTCCAAAATACACAGAAATACAGAGACTGATTTTATTTGTCATTTGGCTAACACAATTACAACACATTTCATCTATAAACTGTATGAATACATCAAATAAATTAAATTTAATGAATTGGATAATTTTTTTTTAATTTTTAGAAGTTGTTTTATTTTTTATTGCCTTGCTTCTAATCTAATTTAATTTAATAATTTAAATTATTAAAGGTTGTATCTGTGTATATCATCATTAGCGTTATGCCGTTGTCAAGTAATGGAAGTCTCCCTGATTTCTCAAACTTCTCCCTATTTTTCTGTTAGGGAGAAGTGAAGTCTCCCTAAAATTTTGCTCTAGGTTGGTCCCTGGCGATACATCTTGTATCACGATATAGTTGTCAAGTATTTATTAACTGTTACCTATGTTGCCTACCTCTATGTAAAAAATAGTATTGCATAAAGAAAATATGTCAACTGCTTATAAAACAACAAACTGTAGAGATATACAATTCAATTGATTAGAACAAAATTTACAAATTATTACTAATTTAAATTGAAATTTCTTGATGTCTTTATGTTGTGTACATCATGTGACAATTCTAGAGATCTAGAGTTAATGAAAATAAACTAATACTGTGTATCACAATACACATGTGACGATACGATACGCGTATCATGGGCCCTCGCGATCAATACGATCGATACATTGCCGTATCGTTACACCTCTATTTTGTATTGTGTAACTATATTTACCCAAATCTTACTGTTTGTGTACATCCGCCATGTTGAAATATTTAACCGCAGAAAGCATTGTTAAAAAGCGCAAGAATAAATAATGGAAAGGACAAAATTTGTTGATACTTGTGGGCAATCCCATTTTTACAAGGTCTATCCCAAATCTAAGTGGGATAGTCCTGTGGGCTATTTCATGCATTTTGTTAATTTCGCACACTGATGTCTCGGATTTTATCGTAAACATGGCGACCGTAAACAGCAAATTTTCAAATGTGATGTTACCAGTGGCAGTGATTTTGTTACAAAAATAGTTTATGAGGTAAAATGGAATTATAAAAGAGCAACATTGTAGGTATTTGAGACCAATCATATGAAAATTTAGGCGAGATATAGCGTGATATATATTTGCTACGAAGCGAGTATATGGGACGAATTCTATCGTTAAACTGGGTCCGTAGGACATCTGTCATTTTACCGATAGAACATTCTGTCTAAGCATGGACTAGCTATTCTAAAAATTAAATAAGCACTATGATTATTATTGGAAATAATTAACCAGAGAGAACCCTCAATTTGATTTGAATTTTTTGTAGTGACTGTGTTGTTACTCGCTGAGAAAGCTATTTTTGAAATTTGCTATTAATGTTTTTAACAGAAATAAAATGGATGAAAACTTGCTGGAGTTGAGTGAGAATTGTGAGAACTCACTGTCTGGGGATACCGTACCTCCTTTATTGATGGGCACACCGCCGGTGGTGAAGAAGTCCATTCTGAAACCTTCACAGCAAGACAACCTCATCCAGCTCTGTACTCCTATCCACAAAGGACTCAAGGTGAAAACACTTGGGGAAAGGTGTTTGTACTAGCACCTATACCTCCTGTCATAAAGAGAGTTGAAATTTACCAATCTGAGGAAAATTGACTTGAGAATACTATATTAAAGATTGATATAAATATTAAAAATTATATTTATATATAATAAGATTAGCTAATTTAAGAGCTTATAATCAAATTTGAATCACAGCTACGATCAGGTAACTTATAAGATTTTTATATATCATCATCCCTAGAATGTATGTTCGTTCGCCCTAAAATGCATTCGCCCTTGACACCATTCGCCCAAGTTTCCCTTCGCGTTGATTCCGTTCGTCCATGGTCCATTTGCCTTATTTTAATACAGGATTAATGAAGTTGTATATTATTGTATTCTGACCATTTTAAACATTATGAAGAAATTTATAATTATACAAGACAGCACTATTATAGCACCTTAACATAATAATAACCAATAGACTGACTGACAATGATACAATGACTTATTGTGAATTAATTATCAGGGCTGTCACAGCACTATTTGGTACAGGGACCGGGTCCCTCTCCATTGGGAAAATTATCGACATTTTTTGTCAAATTGGGAAAATTTAAGATAGTTTAATATATCATCAAAATGACTTCACTTCTTAAAGTTAAAGTTTTACAGCTCACATGATGTTCTCAGAACTAACCAAGAGTAAAAAGAAGACAAACTAAAAAAATAGGGAAATTTTCAGAATTATGAAGAGTTCAATTTTTTAAACAATTATTTATACATGTTGATTTACAAATTTAAATTTTTGATTTGAAATTTTACAGTGGTCAGGAAAATTAAAAGTCTTCATTTTTTTTCCACATGATTGATACATGTTGGTTTAATATTTTTTAAATCAAGGTAACCTACAGGCGTACATGTATATAAAAAAAAAAATTTCTTCAAAAATAGCAAATAAAAAAAGATAAACATCAAATTTGGAAGAGGGAACCAAATTTATATGATGTGGAATTATTATTTTTCATTTAATAGATTAAATATTTGAAATATCTTATAAGCAAAATTCTGTGTAATACATGTATGTTACTGACATCTTGTGTAATTTACGTGTATTAGTAAAACCCTGTGACCCAATTACAGCCGTAATGCAAAAGATCTGTTTAAGAAAACTACATGTAAATTTTATGATTTCCTGATAACGAAAGAATTTACTTGGAAGGCTTATTAGATAAGATAAGATAGGGCGAACAAACCTGATACCTCATCCCTATATGTATACAAACAAAAATCAAAACATAGTACATGTTGTATGTGACCAGCCCCAGTGCTTTGAATCAGATTGGACGTTGACATACCAAATAGATCTTGATACTTATACTATTGCATATTAGGTTTGTTTTTCAGTCCATGGGAAAACAATTTGACATACACTGGTGTGCGACCAGTTCTCGCCAAGTAATATTTCTCGTCATATGCAGTGCAATGTTACATCATTTTTCATATAATTTTATGTGTTAATAAAATGATGTAACAATGCACTGGCGAGAAATGGTGCTCGGCGAGAACTGGTCGCATGCCAGTATACATGTAGAAATGTAATTAATTTTATTGTTAATATAAAATTTTCCACTTTTTGAATTTAATGATTTTTTGCAATTAATCATTCAAAAATTTAAATATTAGTGACATATATAAATGCTCATGTAACTTTTAGTAGGAATTTTGGCTAAATATCTTAAAAGGACTTGGACACGATTTGAGCTCAAAATTTTAAATTATATTTTTCCATTTTTAGCTCACCTGAGCTGAAAGCTCAAGTGAGCTTTTCTGATCACATTTTGTCTGTCGTCCGTCTGTCTGTCTGTCTGTCCGTAAACTTTTCACATTTTCGACATCTTCTCAAGAACTACTGGGCCAATTTCAACCAAACTTAGCACAAATCACCCTTAGGCAAAGGAGATTCAAAGTTATGAAAATTAAGGACCATGCCCTTTCTCAAGGGGAGTTAATTAGGAATTATTGAACATTTTTGAGAAATTTTCAAAAATCTTCTTCTCAAGAACCATTTTGCCAGGAAAGCTGAAACTTATGTGGAAGCATCCTCAGGTAGTGTAGATTCAAAATTGTGAAAATCATGACCCCCGGGGGTAGGATGGGGCCACAATGGGGGGTTGAATTTTTACATAGGAATATATAGAGTAAATCTTTAAAAATCTTCTTCTCAGAAACTAATCAGCCAGGAAAACTGAAACTTGTGTGGAACAATCCGCAGGTAGTGTAGATTCAAAGTTGTGAAAATCATGACCCCCGGGGGTAGGGTGGGGCCACAATGGGGGGTTGAATTTTTACATAGGAATTTATAGAGTAATTCTTTAAAAATCTTCTTCTCAAAAACAAAACAGCCAGGAAAGCTGAAACTTGTGTGGAAGCGTTCTCAGGTAGCAGGTAGTGTAGATACAAATTTGTTAAAATCATGACCCCCGGGAGTAGGATGGGGCCACAATAGGGGGTCGAATTTTTACATAGGAATTTATAGAGTAAATTTTAAAAAATCTTCTTCTCAGAAACTAATTAGTATGGAAAGCTGAAACTTGTGTGGAAGCATCCTCAAGTAGTGTAGATTCAAAGTTGTGTAAATCATGACCCCCGGGGGTAGGATGGGGCCACAATGGGGGGTTGAATTTTTACATAGGAATATATAGAGTAAATCTTTAAAAATCTTCTTCTCAGAAACTAATCAGCCAGGTGATTCTTTAAAATTGTTTAGACTTTGGCCCCTTGATGATTCTTGGGCCTCACAAGAGGTTCAGAGTTTGATGTAGATTTATATCCCATACATACACAATTGTTTAGGATCTTTTTGAGAACTGCAATGCTCAACATGTGTTATGACTATAAAATCATCCTGTTAGAAAAGGGACTAATGATAATAAAAATAAGAATATCCAGGTGGAAAAATGGATTTTCATTTATACAGGATCTACATGTATTATACTACATTGTCCAGATAGTTGATATTATGACTCCATTAAGCTGATTTCATCATACCTATTGTTCCTCAGGTGAGCGATGTGGCCCATGGGCCTCTTGTTAATGTTTAGAATTGTTTATATGTGTATTTTTAATGCTTTATCAAAATTTGAAATTCAGATATTGAGTTACAAGCAAGATACAGAGTATGGAATTCTTTGTTTTGTAAACAAAGCTTGAGCCTTGTTATTGTTTACATATGTGTTTTATTGGTATAAGTTTCAATCGAATGTTGCTTACATCTATTGATAAAATATTTTATAAACACAATGAACAAGTTCGCCTTGTTTCTTACGAGTTATTTTGTCAAAGAAATGGTAATTTCATACTTTACATTATTTGTAAACAAATATAAGACTCTAGCTTTGTTTACATAACAATGAATTCTTACCACTGTATCTCTCTTTTAACTTAAATTATAACATTCAAATTTTAGTCAATCATTCAAAATGTGAAAGTTAACCATTTTATATCTAAAAAATAAAAAATAAAATTTTGATCTAAAATTGTGTCTAAGTCCCTTTAATTTTGCATGTCAAATTACGTATACATCAAGTATAAATTAGGATGTTTGATTTTGAAGGTGAAATTTGAAACTCCACATAATGTTAAAAAGTCAACGCCCACTCGCTTTGAGGATATACGAGTACTGGACGAGAAAGAGAACTGGTCAGAACGCACGGCCGTCGTCACTAAGGCTCAACACCAGGAGTACCTCAAGATGGCTCAGGAAATTATGCTGGAAGTTATCAATAAATTACCATTGTAAGTCAAGTGAACATAACTTTTCATGTTCTATCAATGACATTCTGGATTGAGTTTTATTGTATTATAAATGTTTATAGGGATTTTTCTACAGGCAATTTAGGTCAGAATTCAGGTGTTTTCTAGAGGTGTAACGATACGACGACATATCGATCGTATTGATCGTGAGGGCCGACAATACGCGTATCGTATCGTCACATGTGTATCGTGATACGCTGTATTAGTTAATTTTCATTGACTTTCTAGAATACTTACATAGTATACATAACATGAAGACATTAAGAAATTTCAATTAAAGTTAGAAATAATTTGTTCATATTGTTCTAATCAATTGAATTTTATATCTCTACAGTTTGTTGATTGATTTTGTAAATAGTTAACTTATTTTCTTCATGCGGTACTGTAGGCAACATAAATACCAGTTTATTTATAGTTGACAACTATATCGTGATACATGATGTATCGCATTAGTATATCGTGATACGTATCGTATCGTGAGGTAGCTGGTGATACTCAAGCCTAGTGTTTTCCCTTTGCAAGTATTAATGAATGTCCTAATTATAGCTATCTTCCCATACCCCACCCATCCCCACCAAAAAAAACCAACAACAGAATTATTTATGATATAGTAAATAAGAAAAGACAAAAAATTTATTTATTAAATTTATTTATTTTTTTATTAAACAATTAACCAAAGATGGAATTAGAACAAATCTGTAGTATTCAGTACTTATATTTCATTGATATGAATACATTGATAGTTGTTTTTTCCCAATGAATTAAAACTTTCTTGATTTTTCCCAATTCGAAGGCCCTTTTAAAATACAGAAAAATTACATTAGATCTGTATTAAAATCAATGATGCCACGTTATTGTCTTGCCTGATCATGTATGTACCCATTATAAACATATGGTGAAAAAAAGTATTACCCTAAAGTCTACGCTAGTTGTTTCTGTATATGATCACAATTGTGTAATGTCAATTATCTGTAATAAATTATGAAGTACAATCATGTACTGTGGAATCATTAAAATTCATGGGGGTCAATTTTCGTGGATTGCTTAAAATTTAGAGGTTTGTGGGGACATAATTTCGTGTATTATCATATACAGGAGGAAATGGACTTTATAACCCTTATATATTAATCGTGGAGGATTTTAAACCAAGAATTAATCTAGGGCTTATTTACTACCGATATTCGGTATTTTTCCCCCAAAGAGAAAGAGAAAATTTCCCCTGCACGTTTATTATCCCACTTTGATAGGTAAAAAAATTCCCCCTAAAAATTAAAAAAATGTCCTTTTCAGTGTGTTCTCAATTTATTTTAAATTTTGGTAACTGCCGTTGATTTTTTGCGGACGAAACGTTCACTGGGCAAGTTGTACTTACAGTTTTTCAGGAATCCTATGACTATGAAATCTGTATCATTCAGGCGTTAGTGTTTATCTCCATAGAAAAACACAAATGTCCGAATGATACATATATGTATTGGCAAATGGAATCATTATTAGAACGAGTTATCTTGATAGATAAACATGTCCCACCGAGAGGGGTATTATTTTAAAAAACTTCGTAAAGAAGATGCTAAAACTTGCAAAAAAATTGATACAATGTTTAAAAAACAACCAAAATTTGCAGTTTCCCGAACCTATTGATGTATCGAATGCAGAAGCAGATATTCAAGGCGGTCGTGGTTGTGATGAAAACAAAAGTGTTGACGTGGTTGAGGACACGGGCAAGAATAAAGATAACTCAGACATGAGAACATTTTATATGGAAAAGTATAAATTAAAATATCAATTGGCTTGCGTATAAAAAAAGGATCCAAGACGTATCTCTTAAATATGGTTTTTCATTGCTATTTTATGCACTCTGAATGGACATAAAAATGCTGAAAATCAATTTTGGCCGGGGGACTTCGCCCCCTGGTCCCACCAGCAGGGCTCTGCCCTGCACCCGCTGGGGGCCTGTAGCGGCCCCCAGACCCCCGGCTTATTTTCCCATTTTCTCAAAAAGGGTAGTTTCCCCTAAAACCTAGATTAATCTCTGTGTTAATTCATGGATGAGAGGTACCCACGAATTCCACGAAAATTAAGCCACCATAAAATCTAATGATTCCACAGTATATCATACGTCTCTGCAACTTGGAGATACATGTACCGGTACTTTACATTGTACGAAAAGAAATACTTGAGAGGTCATGTGTTTAGTACTGGGAAAAAAACCCTGTATTACATGATTGACTTGTATTTGTTGCAGAAAATAATTAAACTAGAAATATCGTCCAAAAGTCCACAGGGTTTGGATTTTTATTATTTTCATTATAGTCAGCTCATCTCGACCCAACTTGGAATGAAAATGAAAAAAGTGTGATTTAAGAATTTTTAACCAATTAATATTTAACTTATTCTACAGGGAGGAAAAAGAGGATATGGAAATGGACAGTTCACAAGTAAAAGATGTTTCAATAGATAAAAACCCTCAAAAAGACATTGCAGTTCTAAAAGAGGAGGAAGGGGAAAGTCATCAAACTGAGGAGCTGAGGAACTCTGAGGGAAATGAGGACAAGAAAACTGAGGAGATTTCAGTGGAGCCCTCATCGCCTCCCCTGCCTGCAGCCAAGGGAAGTTATGATATTGACTTCGACAACTTGGATGAAGTGAATCCATTTGTCACCAAAGCAGCGGTGCAGAATTCTCCTGTATCATCGACCGGCAGCAATTTAGATCAGAGTTCTAAAGAAGAGGAGAGAGATGATGCAGAGAGAAAGGAAAACAATACCTCCTTGTCAGAGCTACAGAGTGTGAAAGACAATCCATTCATCAGGTTAATCGAGTCTCCAGCCATAAAGGACAAGAAACAGGGACAACTTCTGGATGCCATTGTAGCTGAGCAATCAGATGATATATTCAGTCAGAGTTTTGAGGACATTGATCCTTTTCAGCCCAAAAAGCAACTTATGAACAGTCCAGATCCAACTCAAAAGACACATTGTTCGGATTCAAATCCAGATGATGCAAAGAACTCTAATGTTAAAGACACAGACGAAAATGTAGATCCATTTGCTACCAAGACAAATGTCATGAACACACCTCCCAAGAAGAAGGACGATGGCATAGACGACCATTTTACAACAGAACTGGAAAATTCCCAGGCTGAGCCCATGGAGGTAGATGACATTGCTGACCCATTTGCAACCAAAACTAAAGTAGCAAGTTCCCCTGGACCAATGTTGGAGACAGTTGGGACAGATCCTTTCCAAACCAAATCCAAGATTGTCAATAGTCCAGGCATGGAGCACTCAGAAATAGAAACATCTGATCACTTTGCAACTGTTTCTAAAGTTCAAAATTCTCCGGCAAATGATGTTGTTTCTGAAAATGCAAATCCCCTTCCAGCGCAAACTAAAGTAGAAAATTCTTTTATGGAAACAGACGAAGATACTTTTGCAACAAAGTCAAAGGTTGCAAATTCACCTAATGCAAAAGAATTTAATGAAAACATTAATCCATTTGCAACAAAAACTAATGTGGTGAACTCCCCTATATGTAAAGGTGCAAATGATGAAATTGACCCTTTTGCAACCAAATCAAAAGTTGCAAATTCTCCAGCTCAACAAAATGCAACAGAAGAAATTGACCCTTTTGCAACCAAATCAAAAGTTGCAAATTCTCCAGCTCAACAAAATGCAACAGAAGAAATTGACCCCTTTGCAACCAAATCAAAAGTTGCAAATTCTCCAGCTCAACAAAATGCAACAGAAGAAATTGACCCTTTTGCAACCAAATCAAACGTTGTAAATTCACCAGATGGAAAAGAGTTGGATCCATTCGCAACCAAGAGCAAGGTTGCTAATTCTCCCACTACAACAAATAAACAAGAGGAAACTGATCCCTTTACAACAAAAAGTAAAGTGGCAAATTCACCACTTACTGCAACAAAACCTGACAATTCAGACTCGTTAGCAGTAAATTCAAAAGTAGCAACTTCCCCCCAAGTGTGTGAGAAGCCAACTGAAAACAAGGAAAATTCCATCAAACAAAATGAGGAATCTACCTCAATAAAACTTGGGAAGAATGAGTTTGAGAGGGACTTGATGGGGAGTGAGACCAGCGCCAGTCCATTTTCTGGACTGCATGCTAGCAAATTCCACAATTCCTCATCTACACTGCAGGATGACCCCTTTAAAACCCCCACTGGTCCAGCAGTAAGTTTCTTACAGTGCTTAAAAAAAACAGTAGGAACAAGAAATTATTTGATTTAAACTGAAGTGATGCCTTGTAAAGAGGAATGGTTAGTAAAATGGTAGGGGTTGGATGTTGGCAAATGGTTAAAGGCACATTTATCTTTTTTAAGTACAATGCTGAAGTTGTCTTGCTTTCTTCCTGTTTATGTCTAAGTTTTATAAAGGGTCAGGAATAACAGATAACATTTTATCATTGACTTCAAACTTAATAAACATGGTGTACATGTATCAAGCTGAATGTTAAGTTATACACATCTGTTTCATTGTATTGAATAGAAAAAGACGCCCAGAAAGACCTGTCCATTCACGATGAGTGAGTTTGGTCTCTGTGACGATGACTTTAAACCGGCCAGCTCCACATGTAAGCTAGTGTTCATTCAGGCAAAATAAAATAGATGTATTGGTTCCCAGGCACGGCTGCATTAGGTAAAATGCTGCCACTTTGATTAATTTAATTGCCATATTAAAAAGGAGAATAACCTAAGTTTCAATTTGATGTTAAACTATGAAAATTGAGTTATTCCTCCTGGCAACTCTTTCAATAAGAATAAACCACCTGCCTGCATCATTATACTTTGAACATTTTGGCCCGAGAACCAATACATTAATTTTTTTGCCCCTTTGATAGGTGCTGCTGAGCTCTGGACTCCATATGCTGTTTTCTCTCTGTGCTTTGTTTCTCCTCTTGTCAGCAAACAAATACCATGATTACAAATTCTTTTATATCATTGGAAAAAAAATGTAGCGTCTCTAAGAAATAAGGTCAACAGTAACTAGCTATTTAACAGACTGACATGGTTTTCTGATTTAGACCAATTTCAAACTCAAGTGTTGACATATTAAATGTACAAATGTATGCATTAATTAATTACTTAGGTTCTATTTGTGACTTTTTTTCCCTCCTCCTAGTGTTCAGTGATCCGGCAGATTTTGACGTCTTGGAACAGTTTGGAACCAATAAAGGGGTGAGTATCAAAAGCTTCTTATTTTGTAAAGGGGAGAGTATCAAAAGCTATTTTTTTAAAGGAGTATCAAAAGCTTTTTTTCTTAATTTTTGACCTATCGGTTGTCATAATGTTCAGTATACTACTTGTTATTCTATTCTGATATCTGAATTCAACAATAAAGTAATTCACATTGTGTAGAATATCATTATTGAACTTGATGATTTACGGTATGTATGTATGTATGTACATGTGCCTATACTATCGCCCATTTAATATGTATGTTCCATGTTTCCATACAATCGCCTGTAGATAGCGGAATCAGCCCTGTCCCGATTATCGCTGTACGTCAAATTTGACCCCTTGGTGGACCTCCCGGTGACAGGTAAACAGAAAAACCACTTAATCTTACAACTGCCTTTCAGATTGAGAGTTATCTCCTTTAGAATCAATTTCATAATAAAATTGGTGTAACAATCTGAAAAGGGCAGACAAAGGCATTTTGAGAAATAATCAAATTGAAGGATTTAATAAGCATGATAAATCAGATAATGGTGATTGGACATACAACACACTTCAGTATATGCCTGGTATTCATGGGTCAATGTTGGAGCTGTGCTGTTATAGTATCTATTACAGTAAAACACGGTTATTGCGATCATGTTTATAATGAATTGATGCTTACCGTGAAGTGATTTTCATTCCCAGTGACTTAATGCATGTCGGTTATAACGAATTACGCTTATAACGAAGTAAAATCGCCCGTCCCTGGCACTTGGTTATAAGCATGTTTTACTGTAAATAGAAAAGTACATGTGTTAAATAATCATATCTTAAGTGAAAAAAATTTCAAATTATGTTAAATGATAATGTTTATACAGTACCCGCAACGTTATTTTTTACAATCCTATCCTATCGTATCGTGTATCAATCCTATCGTATCGTGCGTGTATACTGTTCTATCGTGCGTAAATGCTATCGTATCGTGCGTGTATACTGTTCTATCGTGCGTTAATCCTATCCTATCGTGCGTTAATCCTATCAGGTTTATCGTTCAATTTTAACAGTTTTTCCGTTTATCCTATCGTGTTAATCGTTTCGTGCCTTTTCATAAGCAAGTAAATTTTTCTCAAAGTTGCAAGTCGTTCAGTGCGCCGTATAAGAAAATTTATCGAACAAGAATTGTAAAATCCTATCCAGCATTCTATCATGATACTAATGTCTTATTTTTTAGATCAAAATTAACCAATATTACATGTAAATCATATCTGTAAGCATTGGAAATAAAAAAATAATGTAAACTATCGAAGTTCTTAGGAACAAGGTAACATATTTACCTGTCTATCGAATATATTAAATCGTACGCGAAGTGTATACCTGCGTAAACATTAACTTTTATGCAATATAATTCGTTTTTTATCCATCATATTTTACAGAAACAAAAGTATTTATGATGTAATTTATATTTAATTAAAACCAGAGTTGTATATTTATTGAACCCGTTATTTTCCGTGTGATATTTGATTTTGGGCTGAAATGTTCTCGGCAATCGGCTAGGGTGTGTGGTAATGAAAACAATGTTTACAAATCGTACGCGGAATGTATATCTGCGTAAATATTTATTTAACTTGTATGTTATATTATTCGTTTTTAATGCATCATTTTCTTATACAGAAAGAAATGTAGTTATGATAAATTTTATATTAACTTTAAACAAGAGTTGGATTTTATAGTTGAACCCGCTATTTTCTGTGTGTTTTGATCTCGGGCTGCAATATTCGCGGCGTTCGACTAAGGTGTTCGGTAATGAAAGTAATGTTAACAATACAGAAAATTCATTGATCATTTAAGCTCATAATTTTTGTTAAAAAAAATTAACTGGTCATTTTTATACATTTTATAAATGATGCAGCGATGATTAACAACTCGCAATTTTTACTAAAAAGAAATTCCACGTAAATCTTTATTCGTACGTGTTCTTTCCCAAATTATGCCATTATCAAGTTATTCATGAAGATCGTTTAAAGCGATTATACGTTTATCATGAACATCGTTTATCCTTTCCTATCGTGTATCAATCCTATCCTATCGTGCGTGTATACTGTTCTATCGTGCGTTAATGCTATCGTATCGTGCATGTATACTGTTCTATCGTGCGTTAATCCTATCCTATCGTGCGTGAATCCTATCCTATCGTTTATCTTGTAAAAAATAACGTTGCGGGTACTGTAGCTGGCCTTTGATTAATATGATCAAGTGTACATTTTTATATTAACAGATCCTCGCCGGGCCCGCATTGACGTCCTTTGACTGTTATAATGACATGTCTGTTTTATATTTACAGATCCTCGCCGGGCCAGCGTTGACGTGAGGCGGATGAGTATGAGGCGAGGCAGTGTCTATGACCAGAGGCTGAGACACCTGTTAGTGTCCTTGTCATTTATTCTTGTGTCACTGTCATTATCATATATCTGTATGTATACAATAGTTGGATGTCAGGGCAATTTATGCAGCGGTCTTAATTTTTTTTTCTCAGAAGACATATTTTGTTTATATTTCGTTAAGATATGTTCTGCGGTTAATAGACTTAGATGTTTGAGAAAGTGGATAACATGTATATTGAATCTTAAAGACAGTGATATCTGTAATCTTTTTTTCTAATTGCAGGAATATCTTTTTTAAAAAGAGGGGGGTAGGAATAGATATTGATATTTTAAATATCTAGGGAGGGGGTAAATATTGGTTGCAGACAACAAATATTCTTTTATGAATTACTTTGCAGGAAAATATTACAGTATTAAGAATCATGATTCAAGTAATTGTACAGAATATCTGGTTTCCTTGTGGTTTGTTTTGGGGTTTTTTCTGTCTTAAGTTTTTTCTATTACTCCATGTAAGATTCTGAATATTCCTTGATGAATAGCTTGAAAAATATTAATATTAGATAGTAGAATCTTGTAATTTTAACTGCACAAAGCTATGTTCTGTTTCTCCTTGTAAGATTCTCTACATTGGTTTCACAGAGAAGCTGAGGAGAGCATGGTGCTGATGGGGACACCACCCCGTGGTGCCAGTCACAGCCGAGTGGCCCCAGTGGTCAAGAACCACACTCCCATCTCTAACAACCCAGGCCCCGCCTCTAATCCAGCTGCACTAGACCTACTGTGCTCTGACACCCCAGAGGGCAAAACGGTATGTCTTATGTTCCAATTTACCAAACAGTATGTCTTGTGTTCCAATTTACCAAACAGTATGTCTTGTGTTCTAATTTACCAAACTTTATGTCCTATGTTCCAATTAACCAAACAGTGTGTCTAATGTCCAATTTTATTGAGAGAATTGGATCAAGGAATATTTCGTTTGATACACACATAGATATTCATCAGTGACTTTCTGACTTGCTTGTAAAATCTAAAGGAAACATATCATATCTGTGTATTTTTTATCACTTTGCATTCACATATTTAACAACACTTTGAAATATCTTGGAAATTTTCACTCATAAATCAGTGAAGTATTACATCCAGTTATTGAGTATGATCACCTGACAAAGGTAGCCATAAGAGCATTAGGTGTCTTCTATGTACATCTAATAAGTCCTTGTTCAACTTCTAGAATTCTAATGTTGTTGGAAGGGGGGGGTAAACTGTATCATGATACCAGGTAGTGAATCTTGGAAGGGTTGCACATTTATTTGCCTGTCATTTTCAAAACAAAGATAATTTTAACTTGGAATTGATTATTTAGTCAACTGATAATGAGTTAAAGTTTCATAACCTGTAAAGACTATGTGCTCTTAATGAAGACAATTTGAACAAATGTTTAACATTTTCAATTCTACTTTTACTTTCACAGGAATTTACAGATGTTATCAAGGACACTCTGTCTCTGAACCAGAAAACGGACAATGGTGAAATCATTGAGGTAACATTGTTTATGGATAATTAATCCTTCGCGCAACTTGTTGCAAGGGAGATATAGCATCGTTGCTGTGTGTGTGTATGTATGTGGGTCCATTGTCAGCTCTTTTGCAAAATTCCAAGAAAACCCTATCATGAATGTCCATCAAACTTTGTACACTTCATGGCATGGTAAAAGGACAAACTCTATTGATTTCCAAGTCAATTGATTAAATATTTTTAAAATTATCGTAAAAAAACAAAGTTAAAACATGAATTTTATGTATGACTTGACAATTGACATTTCCGGTAATTTTATATACGACTTGAAGTTAATCGCTACTGTTTAAATTATCGTAAAAAAAAAACGAAGTTAAAACATGAATTTTATGTACGACTCGATAATAGACATTTCCGGTAATTTTATGTACGACTTGAAGTTAATCGCTACAGTATGCAGTTCAAATCAACAACTTGACATTTTTTGGGATTTAAATCTAGTTAAGGTAAAAAAAAAAACCAAACGTTTTGTAGCACTGGAGCATTAGACGATTGGCCATAGTTAAAAGTTGAAACAGGCAAGAGATTAAAGTCATCCGATTTACATTGAAACAAGCAGTCGACTTTCGGACAAATTTTCCCGTATTACTTATGATAGAACTAGTCCAAAATTCAGTAGAGACTTTGACAGATATCGCACATTTATCATGCGAAAATTGTTTCATATTTTAATAATTATTAAAATAATAGCTGCATATCTACTACTATGGGTTAATTAACATACGACAAGCAACTAGAATTGTCCATCAGAGCAGACTAGCGATCGCTAGATCTTCAGCTACGTTTCACAATGTATGTAGATCATTTATGTATGCTTATATAAAAATGAATGTCTCTAAATGAATCTAACTTATTAAACTTTAAAGCATATGGGTTGAGTTTCTGCTAAGAATAGGAAAACTGTACAACCACGTAAATGTAACCCCCCTCCCCCAATTTATACACCGCAAAGCTTGGGGATTGGGATAAAATAGATATTATGAATTCAAAGTGGTTTTAAGAAATACTTGCGTCATATTTATTTTGATCTGATAAATTTACATGTATTTTCCTAAATAATGTATTCCCCTCTACAAAAAGTCATGTCGCAAGGGGATGCTCCGCTTAGCGGTGTCCTTGTTTAGTTATTCTTTCAGAGTTCAAGCATTTGAAGTTTTTGAACAAAGCTAAATTATGAATTTAGAAGACAAATATTTTCATGAAGATGACTCTCAGCTTTCATGAGGAAAGGTATACAAAGAAGCGTCAATTGAATGAAAGCAAAGATACATGTATTTCTCCCTCAGGTGTTGCAATACACAGAGGCAGATATCCTGAGAATCAAACAGAACTTAGCAATGGAGTTCCAGGGCATACTGTTGGACAATCAGAGAGAGTGGAGCAAAAAGTTGGCAGAGAAGGAGAAGGAACTCGGGAAGAAAGAAGAAGCAATGAAGGAGGAGGTGGCAAAGAGCCAGGAGAAGTGTCAGAAGGCTGAGGAAGACACCAAGCAAATGATGTATGTATGGGCGCAGTCTGTACATGTCATGCGAAAGCAGTGAACATGCTCTCTGACCTCTTTGTGTCCTCCATCAAAGAGTAATTATGATATATTCTTTGCTGAGCAAATTCAAGATGGGTGAAACTGTTTGCAAGTGTAAAAGAGCAACATCAAAAAAAGATGAAGCAAAAATAACACTAAATACAGTATCCTTTCAATGTCTGGCTATTACAGTAGTGCAACTGTAGAAATTAATTTGTATATTTATTTTTTACAATTGTTATATCTCTCTCTCTCTCTCTCTCTCTCTCTCTCTCTCTCTCTCTCTCTCTCTCTCTCACACACACACACACATGCACACCTCACTGTAATTATTTGCTCTAGTATTTTAAAGGCTTATATAAATAGATGATACTTTTTGTTATTTTTTTTTTATAGATCTGTTGTGAAGGAATATCAAATCATAATTGATCAGCTTTTAGGTAAACTTTGACCTCTCTCTCTCTCTCTCTCTCTCTCTCTCTCTCTCTCTCTCTCTCTCTCTCTGCTTTTGATTTGTTACAGAACTTTTGATTCTTTTTCTATCAATTAAACAACTCGATAAAACATTACTCATATTTCTTTTTATTCTGAATGCACCATATCCATTATTTTTGCCTGTCTGTCATATTTAAAGGAGAAAAAGAGAAATTGAATGGCCAGTTAAAAGAAACTAAACAGGAATTGCAGAAAGTGAAAGATCAGGTACAAATTACACAAGACATATCATTCTTTTTACATGCTTTGTAAACCAGGGGTTTCCTACTATTTTTAAACTGGATTCAAGATCTGTAGAATTGAGAAAATTGATGCATAAACTGGTCAAATTAAGAAAAGTTTTAAAAGTACATGTACTACTTTAGGCCTTCAAAAATAAATCTTTTGGTTCTCAGGCCAACATTTTCAAAAACAGATCAGGGGGTGATAACTTTTTCTTTTATTTCATAAAAGAAGGATGCAGTATTTTTCTTTTTATTTTAACAATGTGCAATTCTTATTCAAATCCAGAAAAAGCGATGTTTTAAAGTAAATAAATAGTTACCATGCAATAAATGTATCGGATTTAATAGCTCAAACTAAATGAAATAAAAAAGTCATCAGAAACACCACAACTATGAGGCTTGAGAAAACCATGTGTTTAAGAATAAAGGTTTAGTACAAGCTGCAGGAGCTCTCCTATGTGCATTGAGGTTGAAAACGACATTCTTCTTCATTTACCAAAACTAAAATTATTGCTGTTGCGATCATAAGTTAAACACAGCGTCTCGTAACTAGATTAAGGTAGTACAAAACAGATAGCGAAAAAATTTCCCATAATTCATTTTTTAGCTCACCTGAGCTGTAAGCTCAAGTGAGCTATTCTGATCACATTTTGTCTGTCGTCCGTCTGTCTGTAAACTTTTCACATTTTCAACATCTTCTCAAGAACCACTGGGCCAATTTCAACCAAACTTGGCACATAGCATCCTTAGCCCAAGGGGATTCAAAGTTGTGAAAATTAAGGACCAAGCCCTCTTACAAGGGGAGATAATTAGGAATTAATGAAAATTTTCAAGAAATTTTCAAAAATCTTCTTCTCAAGAACCATTTAGCCAGGAAAGCTGAAACTTATGTGGAAGCATCCTCAGGTAGTGTAGATTCAAAGTTGTGAAAATCATGACCCCTGGGGGTAGGATGGGACCACAATGGGGGGTCGACTTTTTACATAGGAATATATAGAGTTAATCTTTAAAAATCTTCTTCTCAAAAAGCGTTAGACCAGGAAAGCTGAAACTTATGTGGAAGCATACTCAGGTAGTGTAGATTCAAAGTTGTGAAAATCATGACCCCCTGGGGTAGGGTGGGGCCACAATGGGGGGTCAACTTTTTACATAGGAATATATAGAGTAAATCTTTCAAAATCTTCTTCTAAAAAACCATTTGGCCAGGAAAGCTGAAACTTATGTTGAAGCATCCTCAGGTAGTGTAGATTCAAAGTTGTGAAAATCATGACCCCCAGGGGGTAGGATGGGGCCACAATGGGGGGGTCGACTTTTTAGATAGGAATATATAGATTAAATCTTTAAAAATCTTCTTCTCAAAAAGCGTTAGGCCAGGAAAGCTGAAACTTACGGGAAGCATACTCAGGTATTGTAGATTCAAAGTTGTGAAAATCATGACCCCCTGGGGTAGGGTTGGGCCAAAATGGGGGGGTCAACTTTTTACATAGGAATATATAGAGTAAATCTTTAAAAATCTTCTTCTCAAGAATCATTTGGCCAGGAAAGCTGAAACTTATGTGGAAGCATCCTCAGGTAGTGTAGATTCAAAGTTGTGAAAATCATGACCCCCGGGGGTAGGGTGGGGCCACAATGGGGGGTCGACTTTTTACATAGGAATATATAGAGTAAATCTTTAAAAATCTTCTTCTCAAAAACCATTTGGCCAGGAAAGCTGAAACTTATGTAGAAGCATCCTCAGGTAGTGTAGATTCAAAGTTGTGAAAATCATGACCACCGGGGGTAGGATGGGGCCACAATGGGGGGTCGACTTTTTACAAAGAAATATATATAGATTTAATCTTTAAAAATCTTCTTCTCAAAAACCATTTGGCCAGGAAAGCTGAAACTTATGTGGAAGCATCCTCAGGTAGTGTAGATTCAAAGTTGTGAAAATCATGACCACCGGGGGTAGGGTGGGGCCACAATGGGGGGTCGACTTTTTACATAGGAATATATAGAGTAAATCTTTAAAAATCTTCTTCTAAAAAACCATTTGGCCAGGAAAGCTGAAACTTATGTTGAAGCATCCTCAGGTAGTGTAGATTCAAAGTTGTGAAAATCATGACCCCCGGGGGTAGGATGGGGCCACAATGGGGGGGGTCGACTTTTTACATAGGAATATATTGAGTTAATCTTTAAAAATCTTCCTCTCAAAAAGCGTTAGGCCAGGAAAGCTGAAACTTATGTGGAAGCATACTCATTTAGTGTAGATTCAAAGTTGTGAAAATCATGACCCCCGGGGGTAGGGTGGGGCCACAATGGGGGGGGGGGTCGTCTTTTTACATAGGAAATATAGAGTAAATCTTTAAAAATCTTCTTCTAAAAAACCATTTGGCCAGAAAAGCTGAAACTTGTGTGGAAGCATCCTCAGGTATTGTAGATTCAAAGTTGTGAAAATCATGACCCCCGGGGGTAGGGTGGGGCCACAATGGGGGGTCGACTTTTTACAAAGGAATATATAGAGTTAATCTTTAAAAATCTTCTTCTCAAAAACCATTTGGCCAGGAAAGCTGAAACTTATGTGGAAGCATCCTCAGGTAGTGTAGATTCAAAGTTGTGAAAATCATGACCCCTGGGGGTAGGATGGGGCCACAATGGGGGGTCGACTTTTTACATAGGAATATATTGAGTTAATCTTTAAAAATCTTCTTCTCAAAAAGCGTTAGACCAGGAAAGCTGAAACTTATGTGAAAACATACTCATTTAGTGTAGATTCAAAGTTGTGAAAATCATGACCCCCGGGGGTAGGGTGGGGCCACAATGGGGGGGGATGGTCGTCTTTTTACATAGAAATATATAGAGTAAATAGTTAAAAATCTTCTCAAAAACCAGTGGAAAAAATTGATTTTTATTTATACAGGATCTACATGTATTATACTACATTGTCCAGATAGTTTTTATTATGACTCCATTAAGCTGATTTTATCATACCTATTGTTCCTCAGGTGAGCGATGTGGCCCATGGGCCTCTTGTTAAAAATTGCACCAAATGTTAATCATATTAAACTGTATACATATACAAAGTTTTTAAAAAAAATTCCACCATTAGTTTTCTCGTAATCTAGGTCACAACTATAACTTCCGACAACCTGTTAGAAAAGGGCTAGGCTCATCAGAATACATGATTAAAAAGAAAAAAAATTGTCAAAATATTTTTTTTTTTGGCAAATATCTATTAACAAAGAGACTAAGACACGTTAAACGTTAAAAAATAATAATCATTGACTTTGATAATTTTTTGTACCAATAAAATCAGTTCAAAGTATATGCAAGAAGGCCCTAATTTGGAGCTATTCACCATACTAAATACCGTTTTTATTTAAATTCCTATCATTCAAATTCCATGAAAAACTATCATATAAATTGTTGGAATATGTAGATAATATTATGTAAATACCAAAACAATTCCACCACTAGATATTTTTATAAAGAAGTTTAAACCAGTCCCTCCCCACTTTGTTACAAAGTATTATTTGAACAGTTCTTGCACGGCGTGACGTCATAATAAGACACTAAGAACGTGACGTACGTCATTTATTTGTTTCTCGTAAACGTTTGACTTGCGCGAGGATTTCTGAAGTGTTTGTTTTTTGGATACTGTTTTGTACTACCTTAGGTGGCCACTGGCAATTGCAACAGTTATAATTAAATCTGAATCATCGCGATGTTTGCAGTCATATTCTTTATAAATTAAGTCAAGCATTTTACTGACTTGAGTATCTAAAATGCGATCCTAAGCCGGAATTTTTTTCTGACATAAGCAAGCACAGTAGTGAAATTTTATTTTATTCATATAATGATAAAAATGGGCAATGCACAATTTCAAATCACATGCGCGGGGGCCTGAGAACCAAGGAATTAATTTTTGATGGCCTTAATTAGATAGGCTCAATGATTAACAAAAGTGAAATTAAATAGTGTTTTGATGCATTTTAAATTATGGAATTATGGACACGTGATTGGGGGAAAAAAATACTGCATTGAAAAAATACTAATGATTTTCTTTCTTTATTTTTATTGGTCATGGGCCCTGTAAATTGAGTTAAAAATAAGCCATGAAAACCCCTGTAAACAAATTCCTAATTCTTACAAGTACACTTAGTCTAGATGAAAAAGAAAACAATATCATGTTCATGTTGATTGTCTTCTAATGAGATGTTCTCTGGTTTTAGTCTGTGCAAGATGCCCAGTCAGTGGACACCATAGAAGCCTCATTTTCAGCTTTGCACAAACGATTTGAAAAGTCCAAGGAACTTCTAATAACTGCTAAAAAGGCAAGTATATGGAAATTTCTACAGAAAATGTTGATTATGAATAGCAACACAGGTTCTAATTCAAAGTTGTAAAAAAGATGGATTTAATGGTACATGTACTTGTTACCCAATGACTTTTACTTTTTATGACAGTTTATTACAACTTGGCAATTACAACCCGTTTTGAAACTGTTTATAATGTCAAAATAAAGTTTCTATCTCAGAAATGTATATAGTTTTGATCCAATAACTTATAGGTCACAAGTTCGAATATAGCAGGGATTTTTGTCATTATGAATATCAATAGATTTTTAAAAGTTGATTTTTCCACCAAAATAGAGCATTTTTTCCTGTCATCATCAAGTTAAATGCAAGAAATGCTAGAAATCCAGATCTCTCAGGAGTATAAAAGTTTAGGCTTATATGAAAAACTTTTCCGAAAGGTATGGAGGGCCATTCAGAGAGCTCGATGGTCGAGACCATTTATAAGCTATATTTACCTCCTATAGATGAAGAGATAAAGATATAGGAAAATATAGAAGCTTAAAGATAAGATAATTGGAATTTTTCTTTTCTAAAAAATACAGTCAAACCTTGTTATCTCGAACTAGATGGGACTGTTTAAAAATTTTGAGATATCGACAGTAAAATACTTAAAAAATAAGAAGTTGGGACTTACAAATCACTTCAACATATCCATTGTATTCGAGATATCAGTGTTCGAGATATCGAAGTTCAACTGTAGTTTGTGACCAAAACTATCATATCTTTAAGTATAAGTCATAAGACAGATCTGTTGGGTAAATTGTCGACCATCCAGCCTCCATAAAGAAGACTTCATTGAAGGAGGATGGACAGACACATGTGTAGAGTTCTTTGGAGAATAAATTCTATTGTGTCAAGTAATGAAGATCTATAAACTATAAAGAACATTGATTTCAAGTATTTGTATGTGCTGTGTTGACTGACTTTTGATTCTCTCAGAATGAGGACACGGTATTTATCATTCTGCTTTTGATTCTCTCAGACACCATTGATTGTCCTGTTTTAAATTCTCTCCGAAAGAAGTCAAAGTGTTGACCATTTGACTTCTTATTCTCTAAGAATGCAAACACTGTTTAAATAGTTTTGTTTTTGATTCTCTCAGAATGAGGACACTGTGTATATTGTTCTGTTTTTATTTTCTCAGAATGAGGAGACACTGAAGGCCTGTGTGGAGGACTATCAAGGAAAGCTGCAGAAGACTGAGGAGCGGCTCCTCAAACTGAAGGAAGTGGCGGAGGAGAAGCTCAAAGCGTGAGTGTCCTCAGAGTAAGGGGAGACTACTCCCCTTAACACCACTTGTTTTAACCCGAAAAAATTAATGATTAGTTTATTGATGTTTTGAATTATTTTATTGCTGCTCTGAATAGAAAAAATACTTTTGATATTTAGAAAAAAAGCAATCTGAGTACCTGTACTACATTATATTGTAATGTTTAACCTCTTATAAATTTATATTGCATTTTTCTTATATAATTTATTTTAAACAATTTTGGAATTCAATATAAACAGTAAAATCTAATTTAAAAACATTCCTATAGATAATTAGATTAAATATAAGCTTATTCTCATTCAGTGCACACGAATCTCTAGAGAAAGTGAAAGCTAACTCGGCGTCAGAGACGGCTCGACTTCAGGCCCTGGTGAAGCGGAAGGAGATGCAACTGGAGAGCACGGAGAAATCACTGGAACAAAAGGTACTTTATCTAAAGTATTTCATATCAAACGAACAAAAGGTGCAATATCTAAAGTATTTCATATCAAACGAACAAAAGGTGCCATATTTCATATCAAAGAAACAAAAGGTGCAATATCTAAAGTATTTCATATCAAACATATTGCATGTTATGCAATTAGGAGAAATCACTGGAATAAATAATTTATTAATGAATTATAAAAATGTATTGGTTTTCAGACCAAATTTTTCAAAATATAATGCACCAAGCATGTGTACAGGTGGTTTGTTTTTTTTTTTTTTTTTAAAGGGAGTTGAAGTTAAAGGGACAATATTAGATCAAAATTTCATTTGTTTAATTTTTATGTATAAAATGGTTTACTTGCACATTTTGAATGATTGTTCAAAATTTGAATGTTAGAAGTCAAGTTATAAGAGAGAAGAGGTTGTTATCGTACATTTGTTTACAAATAATATAAAGTATGGAATGACCATTTCTTTGACAAAATGGCTCACAGCAAACAAGGTAAACTGATTCAATGTGTTCATAAATAAAATTATCAACAGAAGAAAGCAACTTTTTTTTTAAACTTATACCAATAAACCACATATTTCAACAATAACAAGAGTAAAGCATTGTTTACAAAACAAAAAATATCTAACTGTATCTTGCTTATAACTCAATATTTGACTTTCTAATTTTGACAAAGCGTTAAAAATACCCATATTAGCTTTTCCAAACATTAAAAATGGAAAAATAAAATTTAAAATTTTGAGCTCAAATTGTGTCCAAGTCCCTTAAATTACAAGATTTGCAAAGTTGAAATACTCAATGTTAATATTTTAACTATTAATTAAAATAAAATAATTCCCCCTTTCAATTTGGTAATAATACATTGACTTTTTTGTATTATCATTATATACAAAAATTGACATTACTTTTTTGTCTTTTATTTTTTGCAATAAAAAAATTAAATACAAAGATAAATCTAGTGTATTACACGGTATACAGGTATATATTTGCCGCCCCGTTTTATTTTCGCCCCTTTCGCCCTCATTGTCGGTGAGCGAATTTAAGACTGGGTGAATTCCAATGTCCCATAATATCTCTCTTTAAACACAGCTATGTCTGGGCGAAATTCAAAATGGGGCGAAACTGTGCGAGTATAGAAGGGCAAAAATTACCTGGGGCGAAAATAATCCAGTATACAGTAGATTGTCACAGGGAACAATTGTGTAGGAATCCTAGAACTACTCAGCCAATTTTTTTTTATACCCCTGCAAACGAAGTTTAGGGGGGTATATTGGTTTCACCCTGTCCGTCTGTCTGCCTGTCCGTCTGTCTGTAGACGCAACTTTGTCCCCCCTATAGAATTTTTTACTACTGCATGGAACAGTCTGAAAATTTGTACATATGTTGAACACCATCTGAAGATGTGCACCTGCAATTTTTTTTAAGATCGGACAAGATTTAATGATTTTATGACAGTTTTCATTTTCCTTATTCTATATATTATACACTGATGTTGAAAAGTAAGGGAGGTAATCCTTACAGACTTTATTAATTAATTGATAGTAAGCACTCTAAAATATATTTATATTAATACATCCAGATGGAGGTTTTTTGTCTTTATTTCTTAACTTAAATTATTTTTTATTAGTATTCTATCAACTGACAATGCAAAATTTTTGTTTGTCAATGATAAATTCTTTGGAGCTAATAAGAACATCAAAGACAAGTGTGGCTGAATTCATTTGTCCCAAGGGAGCCATTATCTGAGCCATGGTTTAGATGGAGCATGGGTTTAGGGAAAATTGATAATCTGTAAAATGGGCGGTGGTTTTGGGGTTATTTTAATACTGCTTCATGTAAACCAAAAGTTTCTATCATTATAATGAAATAAATAATATTATTATTAATAAAGAAGTTAGCTATTTTTTAGAAGCTGTTTAAATTTATTAGTCAAGTAAATTGATGAAGTGACCCTATATGGCATTAATTTAAATGAAATTCAAAATTACTGATATGATTGTAGTGTTTTGGCAATTTTAAAATTGTTTGTAATGTTAAATTTTCTTTTTTTCATATTTTTACATAGTATGCTAATTATGATAATGTTTTGGGATTTTATCCAATTTAACAAGCTCATCAAAGAAAATCATAGTCCTATGGGATCAATTTTCTGATAGTGAGTTGCATTGTACCATAGGAGAAAGTGAGGAAAATTTGAAACAACTAATTGCATCTGTCAAGATAGCTGCAGAACTGTAGCTCCACGGAAAATTTGGGTTGACGGACCGTGGAGCTACAGGTCCACCCGTATAAAAAATTGTATATTTATTGCGCACAAAAAGTTGCGCGTGGTTTTGGACTTATTAACCTAATTAAGGAATACATTCTGTGAAAATCTTAATACTAAAAAATTCCTGAGGCATTATACTTAACATGTCATTACTTAACTTGCCTCTGAATATCTTTTAAACACTCTCAATTTCCGAGGTGGGTTAGGCTGCTAAGAAAAACGTTTTGGGCAAGTAAAGAAGCGAATCAGTAGTAAATTTTCTCAGGAATTTTTTGGTATGAAAATATTTACATAATATGTACCAAAATTAGTTTAATAAGTCCAAAACCGCGCGCAACTTTTTGTGCGCAATAAATATACAGTTTTTTATACGGGTGGACCTGTAGCTCCACGGTCCGTCAACCCAAATTTTCCGTGGAGCTACAGTTCTGCAGCTACTGTCAAGACTCTGATTAGAAAGATATTCAAAGTGTTATCAACAGAAGAGCATTGCTTGGCTATTTTCATTTACTGCAAAGGGAGGGGTTATTGTCACTTTGTTGGTTTTTCTTTAAAACAATGAAATAAAAAAATATCACCAGATACATAAATTTGTAAATGTATTACTGTTATACATATGTATTTACAGTGAAGTTTTGAAAATTTTGATTTTAATTTTTCTTTGTTAACTACATGTGTAATTTGAGTTTTTTAAAAATTCTAGAATTTTTTTTTATTTATGTGTCGCAAACCTTTATTATACAATTCAATTATTTGTCCCATTTGAAATTAGCCTTGCGGGGGTATTAGTCCCAATAGGACAGTTCTAGTTTATAATTCACACTAAACTTCTATGTTTTCTGCTTTTGTCGTGAAAAATCTTCTATGATTTCTTATACATGACCCTATTTTCTATGTAATCAATACAGACTAAGGAATTCAAGGACTTGACTGAATTGTGTGACCAACTAATGCAGAAATTGGAATCAGGAAACAGCGACCTCTGAGGGTGGCGGCATGCAGAAACTGGGATCGGGAAACCATGACTCCAGGGGTAACGGCGTGCATCTCAAAACATTCATAGCCACTGAAGTTCAAGACTTGGACCAATGTTGTTAAACCTGAGGTGTTTTGTTGATTTTTTAAATCATAGTGCTTTGTCAGAAAATCTGTATGTACTGATTTTTTTTTTAAATGATATTAAGAAAAAGACGTAAAAGACTTGACATCCTACAAAACATGTATCTATTTTATGAATATTCAAGATGTTTTTGAATATGGTTTTTTGAGTGTAGATTTTGGTTGACCATGTTTTATTTAGATATGTACATTCTATTCATTTCATGCATGGTTTATGTTAACATGGTCTTTGTTGTCTTCTACAGAAAATTAGGCTGATTTCAGTTTAAATGATGTGTAATAGAGCATCATATACTCTGCTTCCTGATATTACGTGTTGAAGATCCTTGTTTATGTGTTAAAAGGGAAGCAGTGTTGAAGAGTTAGAGAAGTGTTAAATTTGTTTAGTCTATGTAATTAAAAAAATTAAATAAATATGAGTGTTGGATCTCTGGCACCGCCACATTAGGTCAAATGCTGCTGCATTGCTATATTGACAAGGGAAATAATTCAGTTTCAAGTAAAAATATTCCCCTTTGCATAACTTGCAATAAATATCAAAAATAAAATACCTGCCTGTCTTATTATATTTTGAATTTTTTGGGCTAAGAACTAATGGCTTTAAAAATTCATATCTGTTAAAATTGTATTTCAGTGTCGGAGTATAAAACAACAGATGTATAGCATATGAACAGCTTGTAATTTTGGTTGACGGAAGATAAAAAAGTAGTTTATGCTGTATAGTTGATTTTAAATATTTTAGGTACCAGTAGATGATTACTTAGTAAATGTGTCTGAGAAAGTGATCATTTCTATTTGCCAAGTGATAGATGTGCCTTTTGGCAAAGTTTATCATTTTTCTCTTTTCTTCTTTGTCTATATACTTCTAACTTTGATGTAAAGAAATAAAATTCTGAAATGCCTGAAGTTTTTGTTATAATGATTGATTGTTTATAGTTGGGTTTTTTTTGGGGGGGTGCACTTTGTGCCCATTTCAGGATCAGTGTCAAATAGCCATTATTGTAACCTGTATATTATCTCTATATAATGAAGCACCGAGATCTTTAGTTATCAGTCTAGGCGGACTCCGAAAACGGAGTATTTGGCACCGTCATGCATTACGATTTTCTCAACTTCCGTTTTGTAGCTAATGTAAATAATGGAGAGTTACCTCCCTTCTCCGTGAAAACGTGATTGAAAAATAGATTAAAATCCATCAGAAGCGTAAAAAAAATTAAAAACGATACAGAAATGGTTAATTTTAAAATTATACTTCAAAAGAAATGTGAAAATGTTTCGGTAAACAGCAGGAAAATAAATACAAAATTTTTAATTCACACGTGGTCGACCAGGACTTGCAAGATTAAAAAATCGGACTTCAAATTAAAACTTGGAAGTATGGAGATGGAAATTTAAATGTTGCACTTATGTAAGTATTCAAGTCTTTAATAAAGGTAATGTTTTTGAAAAAAATACGACTATTTACGATGTATACAAGGTTTTAGAAAAAAAACCTGTCCTGTGACTTTAAGTTTACCTTGTTTTCCACCTTAAAAATCTGTGTATTTGGGCCCTAAATGAATGAAATTGGTTACCATGGCAACCAAGGTAATAGGCATTATTTTGATGGTGGGTAATATCATACCTTATGAGTATCAATCACCTGAGAAAGTTTCATGAAAATCTGAGATGGTGTGTGCCATGACCCTATAGTAATATTTTGGTCTTTACAGAGAATTGATGTTAAGAAGTGCCGACTGAGCGAGACATCGCGTGTTCAACAGAACGGTGTAATGACTACAAACGGGATATAAAACTCACGGTAATAGTTTCTTTCACACCCTAGCCCATAAATAATCTTTAATCATAGTGAAATCATGAAAAAAACATTAGTTTATTCACTTTTAATGACATCGTCATCGGAAACAGAATTGACCAACTTTGACAGCAAATAAAATTTGATTTGCCAAACGAACGTATATTTTTGCCAAATACATTCTGTTGAAATATGTCTTATAAAGCATTTAAACGTATTTTCAGACCTGCATATGAATAATCCGCTTTGCACGATCAATTTTCCTGAGTGCCCTGTTTTCACGTAAAAATGTGATATTTTGATTAACTGCGCATGCGCCGAACTCCTTTTTCGGAGTATTTTTACTTTTGAGAAATCACTTCCGTTTACTCCGTTTTCGGAGTCCGCCCAGACTGGTTATGTAGTCATAAAGGGTCGCAAAATTTATAATTGTAAACCTCGTTGACATTGGTTTTTGGGGCCAGGCCCTCTCCCCACCCAAAGTGACCCCCTTGAAATCCACTGTTGTTGGGTGTCCAGGAATATCTTATTTTCATGCCCCTGCCATAAAATGGCTTGGGGCATACATTATTACCCTATTCCGTCATCATTAACATTCGTTCATTATTTCGGCATCAGTTGCACACATTTAACTCAATTTTGACATACGGATACGTCATAGGAATACGCATGTCAACTTCGAATTTGGTCCAGGTCTGATCACCCCTGCGAATGTTATTATCAAATTTAGACCATGTGGTTTTATTCACAGGCACCTGACGTTATAAATTTTTCTCATAATAAAAATAAATACCCTATATCTAATAATACACTAATAATATACTAATAATGTATTATTAGATATAGGGTATTTATTTTTATTATGAGAAAAATTTATAACGTCAGGTGCCTGTGGTTTTATTTTACCCTTTCAGTTTCGCAGTAAAAATTGTGCCTCGTGTTTATAGTCTATTTCCTAGAATCTAGGTACAGTGTACTTGTAATCAAATAAAAAATCTAGACGTTTATTGATTTTAAACTTTATCATCATTAATTGGTGAATAAGATGAGTTCTATAAATAAATGTAACAACAAAAAATAGAGTTTTTTTTGCTGTTGCAACAATTAACATGCTTAGTAGCGACCCACCCTAAGGATTAATTTTCGATCCGCGCCTGACCTAGTAATAACATCAATAGTGAAACAGACTATAACTATTTTATGAAGAATGTTACTTGAAAATGGCTCGATATACTACGTTTTTATACAAAACAGACACCAATTTTTTTTAAAGCATGGTATTGCACACCAAAAGCATCAAACGTGGCTATGGTTTTATCAAGCAACCCAATGTTTACATTTTCAACCACGTGTATAGTGGTTAAACACGAAAGATAACTATTTTCTGAATATCATCGTTTATTTTAAATAACCGCTAGATAATGAAATAAGCCATAAATCTTAATAGATTTTCATGTTTTAACATAAATCAAAGTAGGATGTGATATTGAAAACGGCCAGTACTTACGTATTTTGAGAATATTATCCGAACAAATTATACTTCCGCTGGAATTTTTACAGGAACTGAACAAATCTCGGCGAAGTATCGTGAACTTTTATTCGAGCACCTATGGATTTATTACATACTTAGCAACGATAAAGAAAACATTCCGAACACATTCGCAGGGGTGTGATGATTTTTGACAGAGTTATGCTTCTTGAACTTAGAAAAAAAAATAAGGAATTTTCAGTTTCCGTGCTCTAACTCTTTTAGGGATGTATATATAAATTTAAAATTGCATATTCAGATATTTTACAAAAAAAAAATACAGTTGAAGTTCGAATTTGGTCCTGATCCGGTGATGATTTTTTACAAAGTTATGCCCCTAGAGCTATGAAGGAAAAAATAGAAATCTGCAAACATGGTATTTGAAATTTTGTATGCCTGCGGCCGGGGAGGGGGGGGGGTGGGCATTTGTGGCATTACGACACATCTAGTTTCTTTTATCCGTGACTCAAAGATGAAAATCTTTGGACGATCAAAATTTTAAAAGAATCATTCCATCGTCAATATTTCACGTCTGCAGGCATTGATGTACGACGACGATGCAAAAATATTTACATTTTGGTTATGACAAAAAAATAGAAAAACTATAGCCCCTTTACTTATATTTGCACAGTTTAATAAAAATGATATTGATATAGAACATATTTAAGACCCCATCCGCTACAGATTGAAGTGTTAGGTGTGTGGAGGTAAGTCGGGTTTTTGGTTTTTTTGGCGTCAATGTGTTGGCGTAGGTCTGGTCCACGAAAAACCGCTCTTCGTACCTGCTTTGTATAAGTGTTGGTTTATAACACGTGTTGCAAAAGTTAAGTTTGATTTGAATTACGGAGTTTTGATGGTCAACATTCTCCCCATCAGTGAAGTTAATATTTAAGATTAATTCTATGTAAGGATGAAAATACGGTGGCCACGCATAGCCATGGATTTTCTTCATACTTTACAGTTTGATAGACTTGACAACAGCCTGACAACATTTATTTGTTGCTATGCGGCCCCGTTGCCATGGTAACAGAGGGTAGAGATGTCAAAATGCTTGTTTGAGAACTTATTATGAGTAACGGCAACAATTTGGGGTTTCCAGAGTAGAATATATTATGAAAATTGTCATTTTTCAAGAGAAAGAAAAACATTTGTGGACAAACACATAATTTTTAAGTGTTTCCATGGTAACTAAAAACTTTTCAAAACATGATTTCTTCCTTAAATTTGAAAATAAAATACAATTTTTTACACACTATTATGATTGTGCAATAAATAATTTAAAATGAAAATTGAGAACCGTTGCTATGTTAAGCTTGAAAATAAGGAAAATTATTCTATTTTAAGACATTTCTGAATATTTAGTATTATTCATTAATAAAATATTATTATTTGATACCAGTTGTTGAGAAAAAATCAAGTATGTCCTCAACTTTAGTGCAACTTAAACAAAAATCTGAATATTTTCCGTTGCTATGGACTTTGTGTGGTTTTCTATGGTTCTTTAATTTCCATAGCAACAACACCTTTGTGTTGCATAAAAAGCTATTTGTGCTATATTATGAAAATTTAGGTAGATTTTTACATGTACCAACAAAAAATAAACATGCAAAAAATCTCTTAAATCGGGCATAACAGCATATCGAAATCACCTTCATTTTTTTTTACGTATTTCTTGGCCTTGTTACCATAGCAACGGGTGTCATTATTCAAAAATAAAATGTATATTGCATGAACATTGATAGGGATGTAAAAATTGAATAGTTACCCAATTTTGCAAATAAAAAAACGTAAAAAATACTATTTCGACACTAGTAATCTTTAACGGTTTCCATGGTAACATTTGAAAAGTTTTCGTTTCTCAATCAATTTTCTTCTATAAAATGAGAATTGACAATATACCAAATGACGTTTTATCATAAATTTTGCTTTTGCATGATTGTATTACTAAGTAATAGTATATTATTAGAATATATTAACTAGTAAATGGAAAAAATGAATTTAAAATCATATTTATCGATTCAACAAAGGGTATTTGCGCTCATGATTTGCTTGACTTTTCTTTTATAATATATGTACGTGTTTTATCTAAATGTAATTCCATACTCTTAAAACTCTCTGATGAAAGTGGAAAACACCCAGAACTGAATTCAACCCAATATACTTAAATTTCATCAATTATGAGAAAAAAAATACATGTCATCACACTTTTTAAGATAAACATAAACTATTAAGCATATTTTAGCATCAGAAAACCGCACTTATTTTGTTAAAAGTAAAATCTTTGTCGACAGAAACTTGTTTATCTTGTTTAATTTTATTGTCAACTGTGTCAGAAAACTAAAAATACAAACATATTTTAAAATTAATTGTTGGGATAAGAAAAATTATAGCATTTAGACATACAACTGAGAGAAAAGTCAGGAAGAGTTATTTCCCCTTAACATAGACAAAATGTATATAAAAATTGGAAATATAGGATAAAGTTAAGCTGCGAAAATATCTTGAACTTAACAATAATTCTAATTACTTCCATGTGATTAAATTCACATAAAATATATAAAACTATCTTGCACAAACTATAAAGAATTCAAAGTTATACAAAAAATTATGACATCACAGAACACTGGCATGCGCGGATCTAGAGGGGTGGGGGGTCCGGACCCCCCCCCCCCTGGAAAATGAGAAGTTATTAAATTTACATAGTGAAGTTATCGCAAATATGACTTGGACCCCCCCCCCCCGGAAAACACATATATGTTTTGGAAAGGCGTCGGAAGCGGAAATATTAGGAGTGATATTGAAAAAAAATTGCAGTTATAGGCAGTTATCGGCCCCCGTCCCCCCCCCCCCAACGGATTAGGAATTTCATGAATATGGGGGGGGGGGTTTGGACAGGTACAATTTTTTTTCGAGTTATAGGTACACTACGTTACGTTACACCCCCCCCCCCCCACCACGAATTAGGAATTTCATGATTTTGGAAAATTGGGCTTTTTTTTTTTTTTTTTTTGCTTGTCAACATTTCTGATGAATAGTGCAGCCCCCCTACTTTCAATTCGAACCCCCCCCCCCTCCTGGAAAAATTTTCTGAATCCGCGCATGACTGGATCAACTTTAAAGCAGTCGTTTGCTTCAATGCACTAAAATTTTCAACCTTTAGTTATCGATGTAAAATGTAAACATACTTTTTTTTATCTAAACTTTCAATTATTGTTTTCAATTTCACATAAAACATTTTTTATGTCTGATGCATGATTGCTATGACCCTCCAATAGTCACTAAAACCCTTTAATATTTAGCAACTACAAACTCTTCCATTACTTTAAATTCTCAGTACATGTATTTCGAAGTCCTAATGGATATAGAGGAGTCTGAGCGATGACCATCGGTCATTGTTCATTGTGGTTTTTTAGAGCATCAGAACACTGAAAGACCTCTGTGTGGTTGCGTTTGCAAGCGGCATGTTTAAAAAGATGCATATATAGATAAAAATAAATACGCGCATGTTAAATGTGAATCCTATAATATTTACCACTGGCAGTTAGAATAAACCAATCCGAAAGTTCGTACCTATTTACAAATTTGAAGTAAGTAAATCCATAGAGATGACATAAGTTATATTGTCGGCGATTTGGTTGATTCATATTTGATATTTTTTCTTTCTTTCTTTTCTTTTTTGACCAAACGATGTTCACGCCATGGTGTGCTGGCGTATAGGCAGCTACGCCGCTGGTTATGTGTTCGATAGCTTATACTAGTGGCCAAAACCTTATTATATGGCTTCAAAGTAGGTAATATTAGCTATTTTTTAATCTTTAGCCTTGGTTACCATGGTACCAGCAACCAATTTTTAGTGTATTTTTGCATTTTACTCTTAAGATGTATCCATGTATGAAATTTTAAGAAAATATGTTACCAGACCCATATATAAATCTTTGACTCTTACATAGAATTGATGTTAAGCATTAAATTTCAACATTTTACTATAGTTATATCTTTATACAGAACTTTTCACCACAAGGATATTAATATAGTCTAAAAATGGTCATAAGATCTATTACTCTTTTAAAAATTCAGATAAATAATGTATGTAATAGTTTCAACTGTAGCTGACACGCGCGTTAATTGTTATATGCGTTTCACACGCGCAGTCAAATTGTCACTTTCCTATATTTACACTGTGATCGATTTTTCATATTTCCCCACACATTTAATATTTGATCCAATAAATTGCCCCTGTTAATAAAATATAGATATATTTCACAAGCTTTCTGGAACAAAATATTCCATCGCAAAATCAAACATAAAATCAAACATCAAACATAAACTGTAAAGCACTTTAAATATACTAGTATACAATGCTCGCAACCTCTTAATTGTGGTTTAGTTTTAGCTCTTCTTGCGGCACGATAAAGATAAAAGCAGGAACAATTCCACATGAATGCGCGTCCATTTAACCGACGAATCTTATCCAGAAGATGATGAAGACGAAGAAATGGATAATTGTTTTGTGTGTCTTTGGAGCGTTTTTCAGGGGTTGTAACTCTGGAGCTAAAGGAACAGTGTCCTATGGTATGTTATTTTTTTTTCTCATGAAATATTATACATATACAGTATATAAATATTGTTCCAATGAAAACACCCATTATATTCATGTAGTATACTCATGGCCACATTTTCAGCGTCTCTTTCAGAGGTGTTGGGAGTGGGGGTAGGGTGTTAATTTGTTATAGAAAGTAAGCGAAATTAGTAGCTTTCAATTGTATACTATAGAATTTCTTATACAATTCACCATGAAATGAAAAAAAATGTGGTTAATTAAGTGTTTCTATAATTTTCTCCTATTTTCATTTTTTTTTTTTTTTTTGGTGGATGGCAAAACTTCAATAAATTGCATTAACTGAACCCGCGAAAACTGCATTAATTAGCATTATGCATATTCAATTCAGTTTATTCAATCATCATTAAATTGGTAAATGATGTGCAATATAACTTACATGTACATAAGTCGGAGGTATTATACAAGTCAGACGCATATCTATTCTTTACATAACAAATTGTAAGGATAAATTAATAGAACAGACAGCGTCATATATTTTCTGAATAAATATACAAACTACCATTGATTGAATCATCATTAACATGCTACTGTATATTGAATTTATAACTTCTGATGTGGAGTAATTTTTGTTTTGAACAAGTATGACTTCTACCACAAGTATAGTTTATCTATAATTGCGGTTTATGCAGTGAGTTTCTTGCGAATTACAATTCATTAATGGATATCACATTAAAAAATACAAATAATTTCATTTTTATTGCGTTGTTTTGTTTGTTGTTTTTTTTTTTGGGGGGGGGGTGTTTATTTTTTTTAATTTTTGTTTTGTTTATTTGCATTCAATTTTTATGAGGTAGAACAGATGCATAATAATTAATATGCACGCATCAGTGACTAAAAATGTTTTCTCCTAATCAGCCGACGACTGTCCCCAGGGTTGGGCTCCTGCCCCTATTTCTGTACAGAACGAAATTTGCTACAAAAAACTCACAGACACTACTGCTAAATACAATAATGGAGCCAAGTTGTGTACACTAGAAGACCCAAGAGCAACCATGGCGATGCCAAAAACAGACCAAGAAATTAAAGCCGTGGCAACTAAGTGAGTTTTGTATATGTGCTATCAAAATATTCTCTCGTCCAAAAAAAATGAGATAGATAGATAGATAGATAGATAGATAGATAGATAGATAGATAGATAGATAGATAGATAGATAGATAGATAGATATACTCAAAAGCTCAAAAAACCATCCACACTTGAATTCTTGAACCTGTTTTTGAGAAACTTGAAAAATTGTCTGACATTTTTAATAGTTAAAATCGATTGATTAAAAACTTAACACAATTGGTCAGAGTTTTAGCGGGAGAGTACGCATGGATAGGACTGGACGATGGAGACGATGAAGGGGTCTTTGTGTTTAACGACGGCGACCCCCTAGTCCTGAGTGACTACAGAAGCAACCCCTGGTACACAGGTAGGTGGGCTTTTTTTCCGAGAGATACCCAACAGGCACCTGTCGTTAATTTTTATTCCTTTTTATAATTTATTATTATTATAGCACGGGGAATTATCTTATCATTAAAAAATAATTAACGGCAGGCGCCTGTGAGATAACTTTAGGCCTACCTCATTTTGTAGGAATAATTGAAAGTATAAATTAAAGAGGGCACTATAACTGTGTGTTGCACGTAAACATTTAAAAGGATACAAAAACAAACACCCCCACCCCCACCCCAAAAAAAGAAAAAAAAAACAAAAAACAAAATACCTGTACATGTATAAATAATTTCATAAAGTCTACTTTTACATTAGGCCATCGTGATTTTTTTAATGGTTTAATCTAGTCTACATTTTGAAGGCGGGGTAGCAATTTGGTTTAAAAAGAAACTCAGATAGTCAGTAACATATTGATAAATTAAAAGAAAATAGCAGATTAACTTAAATTGTGTTGTTCTTTTACACACAGGTCTATAAGGATAATCTCGTTTTCGATTTCTCTTACACTGAATCCAAACAAAGAATATAGGCACGGCGTTGTAGATATGCCGATATTTGACTTCGTTCGTAACTTGTACAGTTTGTGTTTAATCTTGAGGGATCTGCTTAATTCATAATCTCATTTGTTGGTTTTTTTCCCAGGAAGTCCGGTTTCCGACACTAACGTGAACTGTGTGAAGGTATGGTACCAAAAGGAGAGGTCCTATAAATTCATTGACGAGGTCTGCAGTGTGAAACTGAACATCGTATGCCAGATTGATCTGTTTGATGCTGGTAAGTCAATAGCTGCAGGTCTGTAGCTCCCGGTCTGAAAAAAATTGGATGCAGGACGTCCATCCGATTTTTTTCAGACCGGGAGCTACAGACCTGCAGCTAGTAAGTGAACGGGTTTACATATGGATGTTCAATTTCAATTAAAAAAAAAAAACCAACAAAAAACCCAGATTTGATAATAATTGTCCCTCTGCTGACCACTACCCCCCCCCCCCGAAAAAAGAAATTTGACCTCCCCCACCCCCACCCCAACAAAAAAAAAGGAAAGAAAGAACAACAACAACATCAAAAACACCGATAATCTGTCAAACGTAAGTATATTAATTGTCTTCTTTTCTTGAACTACTCTATTAAATTACAAGTAGCCATAGAACTTTTGGTAAACAATTATAGTGGCCATACATGCAACGTCGGCAACTTCCAGTAATCAATGATTCCTTTTTTGGGGTATTCTCTTTAGAAAAGTGAACTGGCACATAGTATCATACATGTACTATGGTTTCTCCAATATGATATTTCAATTTAGTTGATCCTCGGGATCTTATTCGTCCTTGACCAGACACCAGAAACTTTAAAGTTTCAAGGTTTTCCTATTTCTTCATACGGAGCTCTCCATCTTAAGGAGATTAATATTCTTTAGAAATGGCCACACTATCCAGGTCTCTTAATGTATGTGTTTTTTTTTTTGTAGTGCAATAGATAACGCAAATGATTTCTGATGAGGCAGGGTTTTTGTTTATAAATATGATTTGAATATAGGTACGATTTTTCGATCCAATATTTTTCGATGTCTATTTTTCAAACTGAGCACATGTCTTTTGAGAATAAACTGGTTCGTGCTGCATTGAGAAACTTTTCCCAAAGATGTTAAGAGAGAGGGATGGTCGTGGCGTTAAGAGAGTGGGATGGTCGTGGCTATTTTTTTTTAAACTATTAATCTCCTTAAAAAGATATTTGTATGAATAAAAAGGAAACATTTAATTTTAAAGCTAAAATTTAGGGTTTTTTCTTTACTAAATAATATTTTATGGCTAAAAGTATATCTAAAATTGTAAGGTAAACCTGATGGTTAATTTGTTGACCATGCAGCATCCTTAAGGACCGTTAACTGGATCATCTTTGGAATATGATTTACGGTTGGTTAAGTCTTGGAAATATTGGTACATGTATAAGTTTTGGTAAAAGCAGTGCATTAAGCGATATGTCAAAATTATTGTCCTCTTCCAGCATCGTTCTCGTCGAACGCTGAGACGACCCCTAGCGAGTATTTCTCTAGTACATCTACAACTGCAGAAAGCTGTTGTGTTTGTCATGGCAACGAGACACCCACCATAACCAGCATCGATGACATCAAAGAACAGCTGCTGATCGACAAAACGACGTTGTCGTCATACAAGCGGAGCAAAACGTCAGCCGAGGATGTCCGGATATCGTCACGGTACATTGGACTTGCCGGTTCAGTGGTCATAGCTTCGGTCCTTGGGCTTATCGTTTCATTGGATGCGTTCAAATTCCTAAAAATGTGTAGATGACTACGAAATAAAATACCTAATTTTTAAACTCTCTTGTCTTTTCTAGATTAACTTTGACTAAAAAAATTATTTATAATAAGAATAAATGCAAATGTTGATTGGTTGACCATATTCAATGACATCCGTTTGCTTTTGCTACCATGCCATGCACGGATCCAAAACATTTTTCCAGGGGGATCCGAGGGATAATTGTGTTCACCGTTGGGGGGGGGGGGGGGGGGGTCCGAGGCCTGCCCCCTCTAGATCTGCAAACTGCATATAGCAATATTGGTCCCGCATCTTAAGATATAAAGGTCAAAACATCAAGGTCATAAGGTTTACAGCTATATCAATGTCAAATATTTTCCAATCAATGCATCGAGAATGATAGTTGAAAAATATGTGTAGGTGCCAATAAAGGAGCAGGTGACCATTATTGATATACCAAGTGAGGTGGGGGGGGTGGCTGCCATTTTAAAGCGTTTTTACAGTCTCTACACAAAAAAGATTTTCACTTTAATGTTCTAATAACTCTTACATCGTATAATGTTCTGAAATTGTCTTTTGAAACAAATGGATATAATGGTTTAAAGAGTCAATTGATGGTAAACTAAGGGTTACAAGATGCAAAACAATCATTTCAGCTGTTTTTCAGCATTTTTCTAACTTTTCAAAGGGAGGTAACTTTTAAAACTTCAAATATTTTGTTCAAATATTTTCTTTTTTATTTTCACCATCAAAAATTTTGTTTAATGCTCAATCTTTATTATACATGTATTGATTATTATTATGTTAAAATTTGGAAATAATCTTGTGGCTACTTTTTTTTGTTGTTTTACATATTTGCATGTGTGACATATATATATTTTTGGTAAAATTGTGATATTTTTCTTTATAACAAATAATATTAAGTTTTTGTTATTGTGTAAATTTTTTGTGATGTTATTGGCATGTTTTTTGCCTTTATTTATATTTCATATATTTTTCATAATTTGTTTTTTTTTTTTTTTACATAATGTGCAATATCTTCAGATGCAATAAATGATAAAATTAATGATGATTGTGACATGGTCTTACACATTAAAATGTAAATTAAGATTATATGAATCATTTCTGCAAATTTGGTGAATTTTTGAGTTACCCCCCCCCCCCCCAGCCTCCTTAAATTCATAAATGGAGACATATAGCAAAGTTCAGTGATATTTTTGTTTTGGTTTTATTACACCAGCTTTAAAGATTCTGACTCTTAAATTTGTGATCCTGAGGCCTAAAATCCTTGTAGGATATCAAAGTGAGGATATCAAAGTTCATCAATTTGACTTAATTTAATCAAATAATATTGTACTTTTAATCAAAATTGTTACAAGAACTAGACTAATTGCTTTTATTGATGTATTGCTTTTAAACATTAGTTTAAATTTTTGGCAAAGATATGATGGAATCCTCCTATAATTTTAGCTTTGATGGATAAAAAGTTTAGAGTACATATACATATATATGTATAGTAACCTTTAAAACAACCTGTCCAAAAAGCACAATTGATTCTTCAGTAATGGACAACTAACCTACATCTGATGTTGGTTCATTGGGTCATTTCAGCAACACCTGCAAGCTAACTACTACATGTAAGGTTCATCGGTGAGCTGTAAATGTGTCTAAATTAAATGTCAAGGACAAAGCTAAAATAATCCTTTTTGGTCTATATACAAACCTGTGATCTCTCTCTCTCTCTCTCTCTCTCTCTCTCTCTCTTAAACATTTCAACTCTCTTTTAACTTTTTCTTCAGTTTTATTTGAACACTATAATAACAAAGCTTTATTGTCATAACTGGACGGATTCATACATCTATCACAAAACAGATTAATAACAAAGTTACAAGGTGATAACACCCAAATCAAATCTAAATAAACAAGTACACTTATCCTTGAACATCAGAACTATGTCAATGTTTCACTGCATGTATTCATAGATAAATATGTCAAAAACTTGTGTAACTTAGAGTGTTTGATTAATGGTAAAATGAAAGTGTATCAATGTAAATTACCAGAGAAAAAAAAGGCAGAATGATATAACAATAATGCTTCCAGTACATCAAAGGTATATTGAATGGCAATTGATTTTGTAATACGTAAGGTGTTGTTAATTAAGTAAACGTCTGTTCATGTGATCCTGGCTGTCAATTATATAGCACCTTTCATAGGACATGTTTGTGTCAGGAAAAGACTGGTGTATACGTAATGGCGGAGCATTTCACATAACGCAAACACAGGAAACGATCACTTCAAAAATCCAACGTCACCGACACACTTTTCCACCAGAATTCTCCTTTTTCCCCCCGTTCTTTGACGATACTGACTAGATTTTGGGAACGCGGTTTCTTCGGTGTATGTTCCCTGTACTGAGTTCCCCAGTGAAAGCTTTAAAGCGATACTCTAAATTCTTCCTGGTGGACACCAGTTCTTTGTGCAAATCTTCAGCCTGAAAAAGAGACAGATACCAAACGTGTATGATTTTTATTATTATTATTTTTTTTTTGCTATGCGGTACAATAAGTGTTTGATTTAAAAAAAAAAAATTTTTAACCTGAAAAGTATTATCAAAATTTTTCAATGTTATTTTCATGACACACTGGGCAAAAAATAAAAACAGAAAAATCACAGCAAGCAACACCTCAGTCGCCATACAAAATGGTCATGTGATATTATTATGTAATCAACGGAGTGCATTATTTCCACTACTGATATATGTTAGTCAAATCGTACATGTAATAAAAATCATTTTTAAAAAAGATTAAAAAGAAAATTGTTATCTAAGTACAATTCATTGTCTTAATGTGATTAAATAAATTGAATTTATAACTTAGTGAGTTAAAAAATAATTAGTTTTATTAATGTACAGCAAAAGACAAAAAGTGTACATATGGCTGAGTATATAATTTGGAATCAACATTCCCCTGCATATAATTATAAAAAATAAGATATAAAACATTTGATGGTAAAAAAAGTTTAAAGTTAAAAAATACATGTATGTTGCCAAGGTACATATTGATATATGTCACTGAAGCTTATGAATTAAAGGAGCCTCCAAGTTATTTGACAGTCAGCAACTTTTCTGTAATCAAAGTTTGCTATAATTTAAAACTTTGCCCAGTTCAGTTCCATCAATACATGCCAGTGTCTTAAATAAAAAACTCAATGACAATTTAGTATTACTTTCATACTGAATGAAATTACATTACTTTCTATGGACATTATAAACAATAGTACTAATGACCGTCAACCCTTTGTAATTTTTTGAACACGACCATGTATAAGTAAAACAGTAGAGATCTAGAAGAGTAATCACTTACTGGGACCCCCGTGTTGGTCCATTGTGTGAGGGTGGCGTGGGCATCTATTGCCACACAGTACCTGACGAGGTACTATAAGAACTTCTACCTGTAAATGTTACTCATAGTTGACCAACAAAGCTTTGAATGGATCAAAGGTATGAAAAGTAAAGGCTGTAAGTGGTAAATCAATATCAAATAATTTTCTAATTTTTACGGTGGTTTTTTTTTTTTGCAACAGATATGGTTTTCACTTAATGCTACATGTATGACTATTTGACCATAAAGCATTATTTTAAAGATGCATTATTTTAGCTTTCATTGTAGTTTACATTTCATGGAAATAATTCAAAGTGTGAATATGTTAAATCAAAATTTTTGTGAATAATTACCACAATGCAGAAATTTATTTAAAAAGATTTTAAATTATAATTATCATAATTCTCTTCAATCTTCGTTAAAAGAAAGATATAAATTTAGATTATGAAATACTCAAAAATAATACATGTATATTTAATTTAGTAAAAAAAAAATTTCTTTAAGGAACCAATTATATTTGATAATTTGGTTTCCTGTTGGATTTAAACAAGTCAAGCAAGTAAGAAGGAGTTAATATAATTACAAGTTGAAAGTTTTTGAAACATTTTGCATTTCTCTGCAGATATACAATTAGAAAGCATTAAATTTCAGTAAACTGATGCTTAGAGTTATAGTTTATTACATGCCTTTATAGCCCATGTAATAATTAAATGATAAATGTCTTCAAGATATAAAGTTACATCTACTAGCTAGCTTTTAACTGCAAATTTCTAAAAATCAATATATATATATAATATATATATATCAAAACCTGCTGTTGAATAATTTTAAAATAAGCTTAAATATTTCGAAGCCAAACAGACTGAACAAGGAAATTTAGATATTCCTTTCAATTAAAAGCAGAGGCAATTGTTAACAATTAATTACATTTAAAGCAGAATTTTTCTACTTCATAAATTTCTAGGATTTTTTTTTTATAAAAACATCAAAACAGAGTCAAAAGAAGAGAATACAAAACTAATATGTCTTCTATGAAGTACATTTCTCAAAAACAGCATTATATAACAGCATTATATAACAGCATTATATAACACACACCAGCTACTCTCTACTCATGCAGTATACTTTAATGTCTACTAAATAAAACTTATTTAGTATCATTTGATTGCAAAATACCATTAGCTATTACTTTCTATTGGTGTTGCCTTAAAAGTCTTTTAAAGTTACTAAACTGGAGCAATTTAGTTGAAAAAAATGTAATTACTATACCAAGAGTTTATGAATTAACACTTCATCAAATGAAATAATAATCAGTTAATCCAGGAAAAAATAACAGAACCATATAACTCTAAGACTATTTTTAGATCTAGTGACCTTGACAATTATTATCTGACCTTGGATAGAGTTAATTATATGACCTTAATTACATTGTAAACCCTTGTTATTCAAACAAATGTAATGATTTCTAAATGTGTAACTACCTCAATAGCCTATGCTTCAGTTCAATCAAAACTACCATGCTAAGTCTAAGAAGAAAAAAAAATTAAACAACAACCAAACTTTTAAAAACCATCTACATTTCACAACGAGGAAATTAGTCTCTTAATTAATTGGTCATGATTGTTTAAAATAACAGGGAGAAAAGACAACGGCACACCAAAATGTTTAAGGACGACATTATAAGATGAGAGTTCGATCTATAAGTTTCCTAAAGATGCATTGAGAATCGGAAGCTCATTCTGTAATCTCCAGAACTCATGCAGGTTCCTGATTTCTAAGTGTGCATGCACTCTCTCTCTTGGATCTAAGACAGACACAGTATACATCTATAAGGATATTACCACATTTCAAATATGTATTTTACCAAATGCATGAGGAAACTTTTTGGAGACCAATGAATCTGCAAGACAAAATGGACTATTCATATCTTGAAGGACAAAAAAAAGGGGATCAGATTACCCATCATTCTTCTAAATGAATGTAAAAAATCAATATTTGTAACATAGTTACCAAAATAGTTTATGTATAATTTATTTTTTATCTGCCACTGTATGCATAAAGTGTTTTATCAGTCATTAACTGCTTTTATATTATATACAGGTATTAATTTTTGATCAGTTTTTCCCTTTCAGGTTTAAATAACCTGTCAAACTTATTTGAGGCTCTAGTCTGAGGTGTTAACCAAATCTTCTATTGAACATTTAACTACTCTGTAAACATTATCTTTACATTCAAATATGTACCAACATTTTAGCTTTTACACATAATTGAACATTTTTTTAAAGAAAAATGTTGAATTAGATTTTGATTGCCTATGTGGTCACAGATATGTGAGTGCTATTGATCTATTAAGTACAAATAGTGCAAATTAAACAAAGTTTGCACAAGAAAATAGTGATGTAAAAGCCAACAGAGAGAGTTACTACCTTGTAAAATGCATTAGTTTTCTGTCTATACATCAATCCTGGAATTAATATTTAGCCCATGATTCCGAAAGGCTAAAAATCATGTAGAATTACTAAGCAAGTTATGATCGTAAAATATCAAAGTGCATAAAATGGAAATATATTCTGATAAAAGCTTTTACATTTCAATTACCAATTGCATTATTTAAGTATATCAAGTGTCATTATAACTTTTAAGTATGTCTAATTTGATAGTACACTTTTTTGTTATTCTTAAAACATTGTTAATGTGTCGAGTGTTAAATCTGATCACTAACCCAATGAAGGTGCATTATACTTGACTGTTGTCATAGTGATTAATTTTGTTTTCAATAAACTAAGCCCAATTCTGACCAAAATCTATAAACTTATGACATAGGGTATCAGTGCATGCAAAATGCATATGAATAAAGTACTTATAAATAATTAAACTGACAGACTGTCCTAGCTGACAGCACAGCAGTATAATCCTAGATTCCTAGATGACTCCAAATATAGTACTTAAATTGACAAAAACAGTCCCAGCTGACACTGACAGCACAGTATCTTACAATGTCTTGACTCCACATTAAGGACTTAAATTGACAAACTGTCCTAGCTGACACTGACAGCACAGTATCTTACAATGTCTTGACTTCACATTAAGGACTTAAATTGACAAACTCTCCTAGCTGACACTGACAGCACAGTATCTTACAATGTCTTGACTTCACATTAAGGACTTAAATTGACAAACTCTCCTAGCTGACACTGACAGCACAGTATCCTAAATGACTCCACACAGAGTTCTCAAATAGATAAACTGTGATAGCTGACAGCACAGTAACCTAGTTGACTCCACCTAAAGAACTAAAATTGACAAACTGTCCTAGATAACAGCACATTATCCTAAATGTCTCCAAATAAAGTACTTATGTTGCCAAACTGTCCTAGATGACAGCACATTATCCTAAATGTCTCCACATAAAGTACTTATATAGAAAGTTTTAGCTGACACTGACAGCATAGTATCCTACATTACTCCACATAAAGGACAAATTGACAAACTGTTCAAGCTGACACTGAAAACACAGAATCCTTAATGACTCCACATAGAGTTCTCAAATAGATAAACTGTGATAGCTGACAGCAGAGTATCTTAGATGACTCCACATAAAAGACTAAAATTGACAAACTGTCCTTGCTGACACTGATAGCACAGTATCCTAAATGACTTTACGTACTTTAAATGACAAACTGTGATTGCTGATAGCATAGTTTCCTACATTACTCCACATTAAGTACTTAAATAGACAAACTGTTCTGACACTGAGAGTATCCTACAATGTCATGACTCCACATAAAGTACTTAAATAGACAAACTGTTCTAGCTGACACTGACAGTATCCTACATGACTCCACATAAAGTACTGAAATTGACAAACTGTAATAGCTGATAGCATAGTATCCTAAATGACTCCACATAAAGTACTAAACTAGACAAACTGTCCTAGCTGACAATGGACTGACAAAGTGTCACACTGATGCCTTACCACTTGGTCAGGGTTTGGAGATAGGTGGTAAAACAATGCTAATGTGAATGATTCCAAGCTGCCCTGTTCCAAAAAATACAGACCTTTCATAACTATCCCACATTTTTAGCAATGAATTAACAAAACAATGTACTCTAATCAAAATCAAAGTTTTGTTTTCCAGTCCTGACAAATACTATGTTTTCTTTAGGATTGTACTTGAACCTCTCTAAACCTTTGAACTTATGAAGAGGTTTAAAAAAAAATGAAAGATTTACTGGCTAGTGCAAGTTTTTTTTATTTATTTTAAGAAGATAAAATGTTGCAATTACTTTAGTTTTTTTTTCCATCATAGTTTTCATTTATTAATAACTGCTTTTATTAATACAACTTAATTATGAAAAATTCTAAATACAGGTGTATGATTTTTGATCTGAAAGTAAAATATTTCTTTATATTTCCAAACAATGCCAGACTTAAAATATATAACTTTGATAAATATATGACGAGTACATGTATAATCAACGTCCCGCCTCCCCACATTAACTAGCAACATGTGTTTATAAAAACGCACATAATTCACACTAGCTAGTCTAGCTCTATCTAATAAGCAAAATGAATTAGATGGGGATTTATCTGCATGATATGCTGATGCTATCTTAAAGTACTCATTTTGTCACCAAATTGCAGATCACCCAAAACTTTAAATTCAGGGTTTAAAAAAAAAATCAAAATTTTTCTTGCTCTAGATCATAAAGAGGCTGAAAAAAGTCCAATACATAGGTATTCACAGTGAAATTGGGCTATTTGTGTGCAAGTTAGGTGGATGTCTATTGCACAAACGAAATATTTTTTAAGCATTGTGCTACATTAGTTAGGTTAAACATCCACAGATATGAAAATAGCTTCCCTTGAGACTTGAGTGTTGGTTATACAATGTTATAAAGACCCAAGAACCCCCCCCCCAAAAAAAAAACCCTATGTGAGTGAGCTCATGCATTGTCAAATTATTTCTTCATTTAACTGATGAGGTTTCATTGTGAGCAAATTGACATATATTAAGTTTCTCTGACTAATCTGTGAGCAAACTTGCTCGAACCATGTGAACGCGAGTCCTCGATCAGAGTCTCATTTCAAACAGACAAGCTCATTTCCTGTTTTTTATGTGTTAATTATGAATCTTTAAAAATTAATTTTCAAAAAGGACAATATAAGTAATATATTATGAACAATGGAAGGTGTACATTCTCCTAAACAGTACAAAATACCAAAAAAAAAATTGATTCAAACTGACAAAAAACATAAAAGAGGAAAAATCAAGTCTTTGTACGTTAGATTAATTAAGTCTCCATCTTAATTGCTGTATATGACGTCAAGGAATGAAACAAGACATTAAGAAAAAGCATGCAATCTGGATTAATGAACTGGAAGTAAGCAAGCACAGATAATGTTCTATGAGATCTATAGAAAACCTGTGGTCCACGCTTTGAGTTCCTGATAGCGCTTCAAGAGGTCTTTCTGCAGAGATTTCACCTAGATAAGGAGACAAGCCAGGTATCTAAACTCAAAACTCTATCTTCTCAATTATTCTACCAAATTAATCTATATCTACTACAAGGCATTTCATGTCTATATATATATATATATGTACCATTTCTGTTCATTCAAATTTCGGTTCTGTAAATGAAACGAACCTGTTCACTTACTGGGCTGCTATAAATGGTCCATCTGAGAGTTCTTATACTTAATAGCAATCTCTTTATAAAGTTAGAGTAGTCAATAATTAAGATGGCATTCAAGGGAAAAATGGGAAAAATTCCATGATCCTGAGAGACCGCGAATAACAGTTCCCCAATTACATTAATCAGAAATCTGAATTCCCTACTCTCAACATAAAATCTGAACACACAATATTGCACCTTATAATCCTAATCCTGCAGATCCATGAACCACAAGACTTCTAACAATTACATTGTAAGTAATTAATGTGAATAATCAGGACTGTTATATTTTAATTTCTTTTTTAATTGATCGAATTAACTTTTTCAAAACCTATAGAAATTAATTTTTTGTTGTTGAAATTATTGCATTTTTTTATGTTAAGCATTTAAAGATAAGATGTTATTATCATGCAAAACAACAGTAAATTGAATTGAAATATAAGCCATGCATAATTTGTATATTTTGTTCAATGCTCATTGTACATGTACATGTGACCGTAGGCTTTTTAAATCAATACATGAATATTCATTGGTAACAATTGGGTATACATGCCATTCAAGGGTAAAACTGCATAATATAATATACTTAATATGCAAAAATTATGGTTATAAACCTCTTGTCTGTCTTGCCTTTCTTACCTCAATTGAATGCAAGGTTGAAAATCTTGCACAATTCATTAAAAAGAGAAGCAAGACTGACTCTCTATTTTTTCATGATTTACAAAAAGGTAAAGGAGCAATATAAATACATCTTTGTAGATAAATACTTACAAATAATGATATATGAAATTGTATTAATTGGGGAATTTAACAAACTTTTAAATAATCAAAAAGATGGGTTTTTTCAATACTCTTATTAGGAAGAACAAATTTTATGAATAATTTGAAATTGAATCTACATGACGATAGAATTGAGATGAGTAGGATAGGGAGGGAGTTGTGTTACAATGTAATTAGGGAGGGAAAAAATAATTTCTCTGGAAGAAATATTAAGTAATGTTTTTAAATTATACCTACTGAGTAGGAAATCTATGGCCAGTCTTGCATACTCTTACTGACCTGGGCCAACTCACTGAACATATTTTGTTCTGATGAATAATTTAAACTCTATTTTGATTGGCTCCTCCACACTTTCATGAAGGAAATCTAGCCAATTATCCTGTTAATGCATATACGTGTGCATCTTTCAGTGAATGCATGTTTTCACATTAAGATAATCATCATTTTTATATCTCCAAAAACTTCTGAGGTTTGCTTTTTCATTGGTGAATTGAACGTAATGAATATTCATGAAAGCAAGAAAAGTTCAATGAGTTGGCCCACTTCAGGAAACATGAGAGACTGGGAGTGGGTTTTTAACAATGGTTTCTATAGTATTTACTACTGACTGACCAATCACCAGAAAATCAAAGATTGAACTATATACACTCTGAATAGAGCATAACAGCCTTATCTATGAAGGATTGAAAGATTCTTCTTTCCTACTCATTAAAACATTTTGGTTTATGAATTGTCGCTACAAATTGTACTAAAACTTGAAGCACTAAAGCAGAAAACTCCATCACATTCTTGATAGGATACTTTTGAAAATCTGATGACAACAGTTAAAAACTGTTGATTAAAAAATGAAAATTTGGATAAATATGCAACTCACTTAAACAATACAACATGACCATTTTGTAAAAAAAAAAAAAAAAAAAGTAATATATCAATTATTATTACCCTTCTCCCAAACCAATCATGTTAGATAAAATTGTTATTAAGAAATATTAAGAACTTTTATCTCACTTCTTGAAAAAAAAATTATGCTTCACTTGCAGAACATAAGATATATATCATAACCTTTAGATCAAGACATCCAGAAACAAACAGTTTCAATTATTGTGAAACATAGACGTATATTGTTTTGAGGCAACATTGTGTCTCTTATAATATGACCATCTTTTACAATCACGAAGAGCAATGCCTTTCAATTCTTTAAATACTGGCAATTATCAGATTCGTTATACTTCAATACAAGCAGTGGTAGTCTGTCTCTATGCTATTATGGGTATAGATATTGTACTTACAATTTCCAGCTCCCTTCTGGCGGCCTCCATTTCTTCCTGTGGGGTTCCCTTCGGGAGTTTCCTTCTCTCGTGCATTAGAGAGGTGTGCTGCTTGATTCTTCTCTCCAATTCCCTGATCCTTGCTTGTCTACAATGACATTACCACTTGTCTCTCAAAAAAATCACCCCTACTGTCTGATCAGGAAGGCAACAGATTGGTTTGAAGATAATAAACACAGTTTCTATCTATATAGTTACATGTTCAGTATTACAGTATTAATTAACTGCATGGTAACTTAAAAGCGAGTACTGATTTATGGTAAAACTTTCTTTAAGTTTTTACTTTAGAATCTGTATTTCTAAACTACATAACAAAACCATATAGTTATTTCTATTCTGCATCCTCAGAATTTCACCATACTGACAATTTACTCTATCAAAGCATTGTGAAGTTTGAAAATGACAAACTGATTTAACAAAACATAAAGACAGACCTTTATCTTGTTCATTTACTCAAGCTTATTGTCACAGTGAAAGAGAAAGCATCAAAGAAGCATGATTATATGTTTTTGATTTTCTATTTTGTGGTTGCTGTAAAAACAATTTCAAATTTGAACAGACAAGAATTTGCAAGTCTAGCTTACTTCCTGCAACCACAAAAATAAAGATTCAACAGAGCTGCATTCAAGATCGTAGCTTTCTCCATACCTGCTAGATTAAATATTTAGGTCCTATTGAACATCATTTCATGTATAATCTGTGTAGACATAAGCAGTTACTTTTCCTGTGTATTCTAGCTGTATGGACATCTGTACTTAGTTTTACACTTGAATTACATTTGTATTCAAGCCGTTTTGACATATATACTTAGTTTTACACTTGCATTACATGTGTACTTAAGCTGTATGGACATCTGTGCTTAGTTTTACTCTTGAATTACATGTGTACTCAAGCTGTATGGACATCTGTGCTTAGTTTTACCCTTGAACTTCATGTGTACACTAGCTGTGTTGATGTCTGTACTTATGTTTATCCTTGAACTACATGGGTTCTCTAGCTGTGTTGACATCTGTACTTAGTTTTACCCTTGAATTACATGTGTACACTAGCTGTGTTGATATCTGTACTTACTTTTTCTTTGTACACCAGCTGTGTTGATATCTGTACTTACTTTTCCTGACTACACTAGCTGTGTTGATATCTGTACTTCTTTTTTTTTTGTACACTAGCTGTGTTGGTATCTGTACTTACTTTTCCTCCTCCACTCGCTGTCGAGTGGTCGGTGACATGGCACGGCGCACCTTTTCATGGGCATTCTTTACATCTTCCTGTCAGTTACCAAAAAAAAATTGAAAATGAAAAAACAGTAAATCTTAACAATGTCCTTTTATCATGTCTTTGAGGACACATTAATTTGAATCTTCATTTGTATAAGCAATATCAATGTATCAATCAGGTCATAAATCTATAAATGTTTTTTTTTAAAACTTGTTATCACTACCTTTAATTAATAAAATACAGTTAACATGTTATGTACTGGATATTAAGTTTTCAAAATGTAAAGAAGTGATTTCCGAATATGATTTTAACTTCTGATTTACCTTAATTCTCTCTTCATTGGTTGGAATTTTCATGTGGTTTTTGTCAATGTCAAATGGGGCTTTCTCAACAGCATCAGTATAATCTGGAAAGACACATATATAATACTTTCAATTTTACATAATACTTTCAATTTTATACATCCAAATACAATTATAGACATTATAAAAAATGGATAAATTCCTCTGCCAGGATTTTTAGTGTTGTAGGAAATTAATCAGAAGAGGAGAGTCCCCCCCCCCCCCAAAAAAAAACCCCCATGAAATAAATAATTAAGTGTGATTTACATGCATTGTTCCATATTGCATTGTAAGTACTTTGTTTTCTAGTTTATCAGTATCATCAGTGCTTATTTATGAAGTAGGGAGTGGGTTTATCAGAGAGTCATACCCTTCGTTCCTTTCACCATACTTTCGTAGTGCTTCTTTTGCTGTATTTTCTTTGTTTTTACCCGCCAGTCTTTAAGCACTTCATCATCTCTGAAACATTATAATAAACACATGAAGCCTCATAGATATTGTCAGTACATAATGCTTTACACTGATTTATACATTCATCCACAGCAGCACATTTTTAATAGGGCTGGATGGTCATGGATATTTTTACACTATATTTATCTCCTTTAAAAAAGGAGTTCCTTATAAATACATGTAACTATATAGAAAAATCAAAATATCAAAATTTCAAAGCTAATGTATATGGATTTTTCCTTTATTAAATGATTGTAGATTTCAACACCATATCTAAAAAAACTAAGAAAGATCTGATGGTTAATTTGTTAACCACCTAGCCTCCTTAAGTAAAAACAACTTTTTAAAAAATGTTTTGACTTTTAAAAAGTAAGGTTCAATTAATATTTTTGGAAATTTTCCAGGATTTAGTTAGAGTTACAATTATTCCCAGAATACATAAATATTGAAATTTCTTCTTTAGTTACCACTTCTCTGAACTTTTGCTCTGGTGTTCAAAATGCAACAAATATTGATGTAACCCAAGTAAGCTTATATGAGGCCATATTTTTAAAAAAAATACTATTTCTCAATTGAATATGTCTTTATGATGGTTTGGATAAATAGTTCACTTAACTCAACCCGCAAAATTTGATTTTTTAAAAAAAATTTGAAGTAAAAAATCACAATTTCCCGACATGCATCTAATACATGTAGTTTATATATGACACAGCCCTGCATTCTCTGCCTTACTTTCTCCTTTGGATAATGGCATCCGTTTTCTGTTTGTGCTCTTTGACCTTGGCCAGCTTGCGCTCCTCCGTCATCTTGAAGTTGGCGTATTCCTCGGGTGGAGGTTCCGGGTAAGGGTTCACTTTCCAATTCATCACGCTAGCGGCCGACTTTTTACGACTGTTGTACAAAATCAGATCACAATATTAATTATTCAAATTGAGAGTTTTTTCAGTACATGCATCTAGATAATAATAGATAAGAAGAATTCAGAAAACACTAAAATTTGCCAGAAATAATTGTGTTTTTAATGTTATTCATAATACAAGTTTTTAAACATGCATGATAATGGTTTGAATGATCCAACCAATGACATGTAGTCATTCTATGGTAATTATAATGATTCATTTCGATGAATATAGATCATATTAGATTGATAAAAAGAGACAATCAGAAATCTCTGATGATTGAAACAAAAAATCATGCAAAAATGTAAAACATGCCAATGATAAAGCAAACTATAAATTATACTGTTATCATATGTGTAAAAAGTTAAATGATTTAACATGTGTATATTGTATAACATTTAATTGATAATAATAGTCTATAGAAGAATGTGCTCTTTAACTAAAATCCAGAAATTTATAACTTTGAAAAATAAACAAAAAAAGTTTTGAAAAAAAAAACCCAGTATAATTTGCACCAAAAAAATAATCTAAATTTTTATTTTAAAAACATATAGGCTGTAGGTATCACACCAGTTATTGACCAATCAAAATGAACTCAAATGTAATTTCATAAAAAAGTTAGAAGTTTATAATATTTTTTTTCTTTAACTTAATTTTGACGAATTCCTTTATTCAGTTTAAAAAAATTTGGGACCTCCTACAATGATATCTATTTTTTGGTTAGAAGGGGGAGTAATTGATAATTGAACTACTCCTTCAATTTTGTTGATCATCTACCTGAGGAGTGTGCAGGTTGTTAACAAATAACATATATAAACCAAAAACAATCAGGTGGTTTAATTTTGAGGGTCCAACTTTGATAAGTTTGAAACTAAGAGAAAAAGTCGCACAACCGGGTTTCCATTTTGGTGTTACCTGATGAAATAAGTAACAAAAAACATTTCCTCTGAAAATTTTGTTAGGAAAATAAACACACTGATATTTCATAGAAATTTTCTTCCTCTTTTTTAATTGATATAGATTGAATGAACACTTCTTTCATCTGTAGTGTTAACAAATAGTGGTGTGACACCTGCACTATGATTATTGTCTGAAATCCACGGCCATCCTCACATAGTCATTTACTGATCGTGTCAGGTCAGCTCACTGAAGTTTTCTAGATTTCATGCAATCCCCAATAAGAAAGTGAAACTCTTTAGTTTTTAAAGGAATAAAAATGACCTCTATGTCATATATGATAGCCATGCACTGTTGATAGATGCATGCATAAATATTATTAACAGGATTGGTGGGATTTTTTACATAAATAAAGGAGCCAATTGAGAGCATGAATTATTCATGAGAACAAGAAAAATTCAGCGAGCTGGCCTTCAGTCATTAAGTATATGCGAGACCGACTGTGCCCGTTTCCAACAATGGAACTAAACGGTGTTTGAACTGAATTGTGAACTGAACCGTTGAGTGCAGTCTCAGACCTGCAGCTTGTCTTCCATCTGTTCAGAGAGACCCAACGCAGTGAGTCCATCCTGCCTGACTCTATCATGTGTCGAAAACTAACAGCAGGAAATCACAGATATTTTGATATTAATTCTTTTAGCTCCCATATTTTTTTTTATGTACTTCTTGTTAAAAAATATATCTCAAATAATACTGTTTCTTTTTTTTCTTTTTTAAAGTTTATTTAATATATTGATAATAATTTAGTTCTATCTATTTATCCAAATTGTGAAAAAAATAAATATTCATTTGTCAAGCATTATGGGTTTGTCAATGATGGGAATATCAAAGTTGGTAATGTTCTTTCTAAAAGACAAAAGCACAATATGGGCTGGCTATTTTGTACATCTATTAAATCTGTTTTGTTTGTTTGCTATTAACAAAACAGTCGTTCATAATGAACATTATGTTGAATACTGTAAGTACAGTTTTAGGTAAATTTTCACTCTTAGTTGTATTTATTTTTTAGTTTAATCTAAAGAACAAAAAAACTTTAAACTTCTCAAGCTGAAAGTATGACAATTTAAAAAATAAAAACATCCTTCTGAATATAAATCACTATTAATTGCTGAATTAAGAACACCATTTAACATTAACATCCATACTCTATTATCAGGGATCTTGAAGAAAGAGGAATTGGCATAAAATGGAAATCCTGCAGCCAATGAATCAAGTACAGAAAATGTTAATTAACTTAATCATGGTAAATGACCATAATAAGTTGGCAAAATGTTCCCCAGCCAGAAGAAATAGATAGATTGAAAGAAAAAGAATGTTAAAACCCAAACTTAATCCATTAACTAGTAGCAATGGTTAAGGTGGAATAAATAATTTGGGGGGAAAATTAATGATTTGGATGGATGCATATTCATTCTAATTCTTGTCAGCAGAATACTTTTTATGTTAAAATTGATAGAACTTTAAAACTTTTGTTATTCACTATTCAATGTAAGAGAGATATAAAGTATTGTTTATTTCAAAAACAAATTTGGTTATTTTAAGAACAGAACCATCAAGTCCTAATATTTATTTGAGAGCAGGAAAATACAGCAAATTAAGGGGTACCTATTCTCCTCATTGAAAGCTTCTGTCGTAAAGTATGTAGAATCAACACTGAAAATTCAACACACTAAAATCATCATTGATAAAATTAACTTCATTCAAATAACATGTATACACCTGGATAATGATGTACCAACTGAGAAACTGAAGCTATATCCAGAAATATTTTGTATAATCAACCAGTCTGTATATCAAAATTCAGTTTCAGAAGACCTATAGCTCTAAATGCAACTAATGTTGTGCAAATGGTGTAATGTATATGTATGGTTCTGAAATCATCTATACTACTATATTAAAATAATAGACTCGAATTTTTGGGCTTTAATACCGAGAAATCGGAGAAGTACTATCTTTTGTTTTATATATTTTAATAAGGGTGCAACGATAAACCGTGAGGCGGTATATCACGGTAAAAATATGCTACGGTTCAATGTCACGATACTGTAGGCTATACCGCGGTTCGGTATTTCGATTCGGAAAATTTTTATCCGTCCGATTCCGTTTGAAAATTATATTTTCAAAATGGCTTCCGGTGTTGAAAAACGTGCTTCGCATTATCTAATTTTGCCCCCTGCTACAGTGCATCCCATAAATCTTCGATATGGTAACATTTTGGGTTTTATAGGATAAACGAAATTGGTTAACAAAGTCCCCATATTGAGTGTTTCTACATGTAAGCACTATTTTGCAGACGTTTTCCTACAAACAAACGACATGCGTATTGCACCTCGTAAAAAACGGCATTATCCGTGCATTTGTTTGTTGTCGCAAGAAATTAATGCCATACTCTTACATGCGCAAAAATGCAATTAAAATTAAATGTCATTAAATATTTTGCTTTCAGAAAATTCATTACATCTATAATAAGAGCATAAATAGTTTAATTGTTGTCAGTTTTGAAATAACGATATTGATATCAACATTAGATTTTTACCTTGTGCAGATTATGTTGACATTCTGATATTTATACAGCTGATTAGGAAAAATATGTGGGAAAAATGATAAAACTAAAAAATGGAGATTAAAAAATACCAAAGTATGCGTAATTGTTTATTTGTTATTTTTTAAAAGCACATCAAAAGTATCACGATACGTATCGTATCGTATTGTCTGTATCGTGATACGTATCGTATCGTGAGGCAAGTGTATCGTTGCACCCCTATATTTTAAACATCATTGGTACTTGAAGATTACCAATTTGTTTTTATTTTTCCTCAATCAAGCTTTGCTAATTAATAATCAACAAAAAATCCTTTAAAAAATCCGGAAATCACCTGGATTTTTTGGATTTTACAATCTTGCGCATGCACATTACATTCACGCTTAATCACGAGAGGCTCTTTAGTTCATGTTTCCACAATATCACATTTGCATGGATAAACTCAGAAACGATAATACAAATACGTGTAAATTTTCATTGGAAATTTGCTATATATTCTGTTCATCAAAGAAAATATGGGAGATAACTCTAACTCAGTGCATTTAATATGAAAAATCGTGAGATGTTAACATGGTGTGAAAAAAAAAGTTGGTGAAAAAGTGTTGAATTCTTCATTAATATATTGAATTAAATTTTCAGATGAAAGGTATTTACAGCCTCAAAATGGTTTGTTATGAATAATTTGACTGTTATTTTCAATGTAGCTTCATTAATTTTCTCCAAAATCGTTTCGGAGCGATTCTGCAATTCTTTGCTACATTACGGGTATATGGGAGGCATTTTAACTGTGGCGAAGGCCTGTCCCGAGACACAGTTAGATTATTCTAACTAAGCAGAGTGTAGTGAAATTATTAATAGCATTATTGTAGGCCTAAAGCTTGGTTATGTAAATGTCAACAATACGGTATGTCGATGTATCTATTTCGTAAATTTCCGATATCATATGCAATTTCAACCGGTGCACGCACAAGTCAAAGTCTTGTACTTTATAAAATGATAGTTTAAACACATGCATGTATACATAGGTGAGAGTCATTGGCTGTGACGTGTTGAAAGCGGTCATCTGACATCACAAAGTAATGATGTCATACAAATTTTATTCAACACATGTACATTTTTTATGAACATATTTTGGTTGCTACACCTAACTAACTACCTAGAACCATTAAGCAGAGAAAAGTATTCAAGAAACTTTGACATTTGGCAAAGTCTTGGATTTGAGAAAAGCTTCTGGCATTTTCTAATGGATTTTTTCCATTACAATACTTCTATTAGTCTAATGGACTTATGGGGTAATTGGCTGGGAGGAAATTTACAATCAAATTACCATAACCTACCTCTGTCTCCTAAAGCTTAAAGCCAAAAAAGTATTCTTACTATAAACAACTCAATGAAAATTGGTTTCATCTAATTCTTTCATAAATCTGTTCTTTGTTTACTGGTAAATACAATTTGAAAGCTTAACTACATGTATCTTTAGCATAAGAGGTCAGTCAGGAAAAAAGACTCTTCCAGTTGACATAATTTAGAGAAAATTGTATGTACAGTACAGTAATAGTTAAAAGGTACAGTTTATATCAAGAAAATATATCAGCCACTGCTTACTAGTTTTCAACGCTGAATTTCTACATTATTCTCTCTATTCTCATTCTTGCAACATTTTGTCACATTACTCCTGACCAACAATACATTTTGAATAATATTCTCTCCATCTTATTTTCTTTCAATCTATCACACCATAGCTTCAAAGACACATTTCTCCTGATCATCATCACTCACCTTTCCACAGTTCCAGAGGCCCCCGCGCGGCGCACTTTCTCCGCCTTCTCCTGTTTTTTGTCTGTGTAACTGACTGGGCGGTGGAGAGCCACTGGCTGTGGCACCGGTCCGAACGGGTCTGAGGACTTGGTGGTGGTGCTCTTGGCGTCGTCCAGGGCCAGGGTCCGCTGACGCCGCTTGGCGTAGTCCTGAAGGTCATCTCCATCGTCCCAATCATCAGAGCTACTGCTGCTACCATTGCCCGGGGAACCTGGAGGAGCAATGATATCAAACTCAGAGAGAGAGAGAGAGAGAGAGAGAGAGAGAGAGAGAGAGAGGGGGGAGCACATAATAAGTATAAAAACAAGGATTTGAATAAATATCCCTTTATGGACAATGATAGCCTTATCAATTTAAAATTGTTCATCTGAGTAGCCACCATATGTATTTACAAGTTTATGTACTGGGGAAATGATATTTCACAAAAATTACAATTCTTTATATCATGTTCTTGAAAATGTCATCCCAGCTGCCTTGTGTTCAATGAGATATTGTTTTTAATTGGGTACTGGTCATACCATTCAAGAGTTGGCCGGATGACTTGGCCTGGAGCATCTCTCGTAGGAATTTCAGGATTTCTGCAGTGCCTTTCTCCATGATGTCTTTTGGTGGAAACTCGATGGGGTTGTTGCTGATATTCAGACCATTTAAACTCTTTATTAAACCTAAAATAGACACCATAACCGATATTTCCAATCATAATTTTCATATTTACATTCATTCAATTGTCAATCAGAAACTCTCCCTTCTCAATATAAAACAAATGATTTTTTATGATACATATAGACCTACTATAATTTACAATCATACAGAAAAAATATAATATACCTCTAATTTTTCTTGCAAACACAATACCATTGTAAATTCTGATTTAAATAAAAAAAACCTGGACTTTTCATTTAAGTTCGCTTAAGTCCAATTAATGGAATTTGATGATGGGACTTTCTGGGAATTAAACCAGCATGAATTTTTTATTACCTAGTTCGAGAGGAAGACTTCTGAGTTTGTTTCCCTCCAGAAGAAGTGTTCTGAGGTGGTTGTGTCGACCCGTGTACACGCTCGGTAATCGTAAAAGTTTGTTCCTCCTGAGATCCAGCCACGTCAGTCGCGGTAAGCAGTCGAAAAAATCGTCTGGAAGACTAGTCAGTTCGTTTCCTTCTAGATACAGGTACTGAAAATTAAAAACAGTTTCACAATTTATGGGTTGAAGCATAAAGAATTGGCTGTAACTACATGTATTAGGGTTCTACCCAGAAGTAGACGTACAATACTTCACTATCATTGTCAATATCATTGGTCATAAATTAAACTTCCATATACTCTTCAAACTGTAAGATGTGAAAATGACCTAGCTATCATTCAAGCAAATTCAGCAATTTCAATCTGGCTATTTCAATTCTTTCTTCAAACATAATTTAAGTACAATTCTAAGACATGTGATTAATGTTTTTTTGAACAATGTTTAAGCAGATATGGAATACAAAATACAGTTGTATTTATGAAACACCACTTTGATTAAAATGACCTTATGAAGGGGAGTTGGGGGTGGGGGGATGGGGGGTGCAGCTAAGTCATCATAATCATAGTGAAAACCTCCTAAACCTGTGATAATTGTGATCGCAATATCTAATATTATTTTTATTTTGTACTCAGTAGCAAATTCCATGAAAAATTTAATGATTTTAATTTTTTCCACAAAATTTGTGTATAAATAAGGTTAATCGATCAGTCCATTGTAACTCTAGCACAGGTTTGTGTGCATAATGTACCAGGTATATAAATGCACTATATTTTCAGCGGATGCCACTGTAGCTCCCAGGTCGTCCATCCAAATTTATTCAGAGCGGGAGCTACAGACCTGCAGTTAGGCCTAAATGAAGTTTTGAATTTTTCTGATAGAAATTGGATGTATTGTAATAGATCAATCAAGCACTCAAACAATTGCCTACATCATCATGTTCACCATCACATGACTTCCAGCTACAATCGAATGATTTTCTCTGTCACATTACATAAAGAAAGATACAAAGAAACATAAACCCTAGCCTGCTATAGTTGAACGGAGTAACCATGCATGCATGTTTATGCAGGCCCGAACACTATAGTAATAGTTCTATTTACCTCAAGGTTATTCATCTCTAACAGTTCGCGTGGAATCTGTAACATTTTTTTATCACACAGTTCTAATGTATTTGAACCAAGTGTCCTTGTCTGTTTTATAATTTTTAAAATAAGATCTTCATCTTTCTTCGTTTTTGCGACTCCCCTTTCTGTCGGCGAGTCGAGACCAGGGGAATACAAATCCAATCGATCAATTTCACTTTCCGACGACCCATCAACATTGTCACCGATATCCAAATTGTCGATCTCTGGATGATCATCAAGAGTTGCCATGTCAGTTTCCAATTTTTCTTTGATTTTCATGACATTAAAATATTCCTAGACCGTGAAGCCGACTGTGTTTGTTTTCACCGTCATTCCACATGGTATATCAAAACAAATATGGCGGCCGACACAATCCAATCACTATGGAGATTGCGGTCACGTGAGGTTTCCGCGCATCAGTCAGTGTGCGACGAAGCGTGATATAGAATACACAACGATGCTACTTTGTTTTCTTTCCTGGATCATGCGGAAGGGACCAGCATCGAAGAACATGGACTGATTGGGTGTTACTTCCGTGAATAAGACCAGTTTAAATGGTAGGAATTTATTTTTAAATGCATGATAAATGACATGATTTCTGAAGTAAACACGTTGCAGTTTTACATGTAGGTGGCGTACAGTGTGCAATGATTTTAGTGTTTGAGTAAGCATGTATTGATTTGTCTGATAGTGATGGTGTATTTATTGCTAAATCAATTTTATGTATCTTAGCTTATTTCCTCTAGCTACAGACTCTGTTCCGAGTCTTATCTGTCGAATATTTAAGATTCTTTTCTTCACTATTTTATCTCAGACCTGTATCCCCCACTCCCCTAAATATATATATATTTTTTTAATTTTTTTTAAAAATTAAATTTATGTAATAATTGTAATTTTTGTACAATCATACGGTTGATGTTTGACAAAATATGTAGTTGTTGGTTTTTTTTTATCTTCCTTCTCAACTTCTCTATGAATAAATAAATAAATAGATAAATAATAGTAAATAAATATAAACACAATAAATAAAGTAGTTAAATAATATAAATACAATATCACTTTCTGTTTGTTTGTATTTAATCATCATAATCTTACAAGTTATTTAAACTTGACCTACCCCCCTCCCCCCCCCCCCCAAAAAAAAATATATTAAAAAAAAATTGACTGACTGCTTAATTGTACATTGTATATATAAATAGAATAGAATATCATAATTAAGACTTGATTTATTACCAATCATCCCTGTATTGATTGAACATCAAAGGTAACATGATTCTATCTACAGGAGTGGGATAATTATAAAAGAGACCATATCTGGAGTTCATCACGGATATTGATAGGATACCATTTCTGGCGTCCATTGACTTTAATCATTTTCTGATTTATATACACTGTTTACTGTCAATAGTATAGCTACATCCTTTGATGGTGAAGCTTTTGAACTCTCCTAATAAGAGATTATTAACCATATATAAACAAAGTATATAATTATGAATCAAATATAATCAAGTTTATAACCATATGGAAGTTTTGTTCCAATACAATTTTAAATCATATCTTGATTTGTAAAGACGCTTATATACCGTTAAGATAATTTTTTTTTAAGGTTCAATAACTACAAATTAGACAAATTTGATTTTGTTAATTTTCTCATGTCTGTTGGACTGTGAAAGCCTATAATTAGTGATGGGCATTGGCTGAACATTTTCTGAAAATAAAACAATAGTGCTTTAAATAAATAAACCTGGGTTTTTTTTTAATCTTGTTAGCAAATTTTTGTGTAAAATACTTACCTCAAGTAGCTTTTATTCATCAGATATCTTGAAATTTATCTTGTAAATGTGCAGCTATCAATTCTTGTTCTGGCAATTTCATTATATGTTGTTGTTGGTGATTTTGATGCCAAAATGAGAAAAAAATTTGTTCCCTCTTCAAGACATTTTTTACTCTCTCTCTCTCTCTTTCTCTCTCTCTCTCTCTCTCTCTCTCTCTCTCTCTCTCTCTCTCTCTCTCTCTCTCTCTCTCTCTCTCTCTCTCTCTCCCCCCCCTCCCATATTTTTCTTGAAGAATAACTGAGTGGTAACTAAGATACTTGTCAACCCTGGCAAGCTATGGATGGGGCATAATTTTTACTTAAGAGGCGTCTTCATCCAAATTAAATTAAAGAGATTGACTTGAATTCTCTTAGGAGAAAATTTAAGAAGGTCCTGTTAGGTAATTGCAGTGTGTTTTTTTTTGTTGCAGTTTGAAGAAGGATTTTTTTACCAGGAAATTTTTATATATGTGTATTGATTTTTCAAAAAGAAGATGCACCGATTGATACTGTAAGGAAGGAGCTACTAACATTAGATGGAGTTATTTTAAGATGAATTTAAGAGAGTTAGTACTATGGTAATCTAGCTTTTTAATTTTTCAGATTTTGCAGTCGAGGAACCACATTTGTTAAGATTATGAAATTAAACCTTCTGTCTTAGTTTTGAAATTTTGGCATTTAAGAAAAAAAACTCCTAGAGCTAAATCTTTTCCAAAACCATTTTGTAAAGGAAATCAGATCCGGCGTACTGGAGAACTACTAGCAGGCCGGTTTCTGCTTTCTCTATTGCATAGAGATCAGATGATGTGCACATTTTGCGACTTCGTCTTTTTTCAAAAAAGGAATGTTGATAGACTATATAGTTGTCTTCAGAAATATAAAATGGTTAAAAATTATAATGCTCTTTTTTCTGTGCTTAAAAAATAAAAATCTCAGTTAACTTTCCAGAATTAGCAGAACTGGTGTGTACTGGTAACTCACTAGTGAATTGATTAGTATCCAAATGTTTATTATTCCAGAGATTTGCAATTAAATATATTGTCTAGTCCTAATAATTAAGGTACATTTTATTAAGAACATTTTGAAGAAATGTGAAAAATTGACTTTATGTTTCATCAAATAATATACAGTCAAACTTTGCCATCTCAATCTCAGTGGGACCAAGAGATATCCAAGGATTCAAAATACAAGACCATGAACAGTGACTTGCAGGTCAAAAACATATCCATGATATTTGAAATATTAATGATGCAGATAAATAAGTTCAACTGTGTATTTAATCAGGTGACCAGACCATAGTAAGCAGATGCCATTTTAACCCTTTTGAGGTCAATAAATCTTTGAGAATTGGTTTTTTAAAACCCAGGCAGACATTTTTTTGCTTTTGTAACTTTGATCTAGATTTATTCATAATTCTCATTTGTTTATAAATAGAGTGATTTATTTATAATCCATATTATAAACAATATGAATTTCTTCTTACTGTACATATTCTGGGTCTAGGAGCTCAATTAAATAATCTTCTTTCTCATGCACCTCGGCTGTTTGAAATTGATTATTGAATTCTGATACATGTGGTATTTCTAAGATTTCTATTATAATGATGAAACAAAGCATTTTGTTAGGTATGGGTCAGAAATAAATTTGAGGAAGACAATTCATGTGAGAAAGGCATTCATTAATAGCCAGTATGATGTATTGGAAAATTTATGAATTTTTCCATTAATAATGAACAGCTGCTTAATTAAGAGCTGCATCCATTTTTCTAAACTTTAATTTGATTTTTTCCACAAACATAGGTTATTGAATGATTTAAAATCAACACTATCTATTAAAGAGATGCTTTCATCATATTCCAAATTGTTGCCATGTATTTATTTAAAGAAAGGGTTAGCGGTGATTTGTCAGTTTAAGCTGTCTTAAGTGTCTTAAGAACAATTTTGTAAACTTTCAGAAATAATCTTTGTAATTTATCGGAGTGAAAGTTATTTCCCTTATCAAACAGTCATTGTACCTTAAGAACTTTTTATTTACAGAGAATTTTATCATGATGTTATTATTAAATAGTTGCATTGGTCATCATTTGAAATATTCATGGCATTTAATGCATTTTGAGATACTAGATGTAACTTTAATATATGTACCGGTATGTAATTATTATGCACCTCACTTTTCCATAAATAAATGGTTTTTTTTTTTCAATTTCAGATGAGAGCTGACATGTGTTTCTGTTTTCCACTTTTTCCATCAGAACTGTAGGAGTGTTCTGCTCAATGCAGGATTGTTTTTCGCCAGTTCTATAGAAAGGACTAGGCATGGGCAACTCTACGTCAGGACGCAAGGACTCCTTTGATGTTCATGGTGAAGGTATTTGAAAGGGGTAGATCATATTTATTGTTTATGAAGCAGGTAGAAAGGTGTAGTTCATATATAGCTGGAATAATGTAGCCCTCTCCCGATTTTTTTTTTTTTTTTTTTTTTTTTTTGGGAGAGGGCTACAACTCCATAGGATCTCCATAATGGTGCAAGTGTGGGAGTGATTCACTCCCGCAACGATTTCGTCTCAAATCGTATATAAATGACAATAACATTTGCATTTCTTACCTGAACTCAAACATTGTAGATGTGTATGACATAAATTAATCCAAAAATATCAAGTATAGTCCATATATCGGTTATTTTTCGTGTATGTCAACAACGCAAGTTGAATTTGTCCGCCATGTTTACTGACCTTGATCGGTTTTATTTTGGGACAGCCAATGAGAATTCAGGAGTGGATCTTGAACTGAATATAGGAATTCCCCTATTTTAAACATAATTAACGCGGTAAATATGAATTTCTCATTATATACCATTTCCTTAAATGATGTTTTAGTGATAGAACGAGGCAAGATCGCTTATTTACACTGAATTTCACTTTATCAAGTCCATCAAAACTCCAAGCGTAAATCCCACAAAATCACGCGAGAACTGTCATGGCTGCTGAAAAGGACGACTGGTAAACATGCTGATGTGTTTTATCTGGTTTTGATTTACATACGGTTAGTTTGTTCAACCTGAATTAAAAAATCATTTTATCTAAAGGAAGTCAATTATAAAAACGATCTTTTCAGACCGAAGTCAGACGCATTAAAAAATTAATTTTGCAGCATTACGGAGATCCTATGGAATTGTAGCCATCTTCAGTAAACATCAGATATAAAAAAAATCGGAGAGGGCTACATTATTGCAGCTAGTTCATATACAGTGTTCATGATGAAGGTAAAAAAGTGTAGTTACAATATGTTCATTGTTCATGGTAAAGGTAAAAAGGCACAGGTCATGTTCATTGTTCATGGTGCAGGTAGAAAGGTGTATAAGTTCATGTTCAAAGTTCATGGTTAAGGTAAAAAGGTTGGTTCATTTTTAGTGTTCATAGTGAAGGTTGAATCATCCCTTTTAAGCCATGGTCTGGAGTTGGCTTACTAATAGCTTTCTCCTACCTGTAGCTGATCACAAAAAGCATCTCAGTATCGTAAATAAATGAATATTCCCATGTTATGATATTCATGCATTATTCACCGGTTTGAATTCACACCATGCCCTGTGACTGCTTGAAACAGCCTTATACAACATGTTTTATACAAATGCCATTATGATTCAATCATTAATTAAAGGTTATGCATCAAAGTTCAACCTCCCACTTAGCTTTCCTTGCAGTGGTATATAATTCTTGAACGAACAGATATTCAGGTATCATTGGTAACCTTAGCCAGTTGGGAGAGGACTGTATATATTGATGGTAGTTTATGATGATGCTTCGCTCTTCACTCAGTGCTCTACAGTCTAAGTCAATGCTTCAAAGTCCTGTAGGTGTGTATCACTGAGTGATTTCTGATTTCTGAGTGCACATGCACCAAGGTCATGATCAATATCATGGTCTATAGTTAGGCTATTGATAAAAGGGGTGATTGTTGTTCTGTTGCATTGTGCTTATCTTAATTAATTACAGAAGAATAGTTCATGTGGGGGTGAAACATAAGTACACCGCATGTATGCTGTTAATTGGAAGTTTTGTTATGGTTTTTTTTTAGCTCACCTGAGCCAAAGGCTCAAGTGAGCTTTTCTGATCAAGATTTATCTATTGTCTGTCATCGTTGTTGTCATTGTTGTTTTTGTTGTCATAAACTTTTTATATTCTTTTCATCTTCTTCTCCAGAACCAGTTGGCTGATTTCAACCAAACTTGGCACAAAGCATCACTGGTGAAGGGAATTCAAGTTTGTTTAAATTAAGGGCCACACCCTTATCAAAGGGGAGATAATTTAGAATTATTTAAAATTTGTTCACTTGGTAATTTTTAAAATATTCTTCTCAAAAACAATTTGGCCAGACAAACTCAAATTTGTGTGAAAGCATTCTCAGGTAGTGTAGATTCAAGTTTGTTCAAATCATGGTCCCCATGGGTAGGGTGGGGCCACACTGGGGTGTGTGTGTGAAGTTTTACATAAGATCTTTAAAAAATCTTCTCAATAACCATTTGGCTAGAAAAGCTCAAATTTGTGTGGAAGAATTCTCAGGTAGTGTAGATTTGAGTTTGTTCAAATCATGGTCCCTGGTGATAGTTTGATAAACCATTCAGCCAGAAAAGCTGGGAACTTGTGTGGAAGCATCCTGAGGCATGTGGTGTAAAGTTACGTTTGATCAAACCATGATTCCCTAGGGGTGGGTCGGGCTGCAATTTTTGTCAAATTTTAACATAGGAATATATAGCGTAAATCTATAAAAATCTTCTTCTCAAAAGCTCAATTTATGTGCAAGCTAGCATTCTAAGGTAGTGTAGATTAAGTTTGTTTAAATCATGATCCCCGATAGAATGGGGCCACAATGTGGGTGGGGGATAAATATTAACTTCGTGATAAACTAATATAAAGAAGAAATCTTTAAAAATCTTCTCAAAAACCATTTGGCCAATAAATCATGATCCCCAGTGTGGGGCCACAAAGTTGGGATGTCAAATTTATACATTGGAAGATATTAGAGAAAATTCTGCCGGAAAAGCTGAAACCTTTGCGAAGCTACAGGTTGTGCAGTTAAAAGTTTGATCAAACCATGATTTTGTGGAAAAGTGGGGCCATAAAAGAGGGGATATTTAAATAGGAATAGAGAAATATCTTCTTACAAATACTAAAAGAGCAAAAGGGGCTGGGTATTTACCATAAAAATATGTGGATAAAAATCAGCAGATTTTTAAAAAACTCTTTTTGCAAGATCTACTGTACTTATTTGTCAAGATATTTTAAATTTGGTACTGTAATGCTGATTTGATCAGTTATGGCTTTTGTTGCCCAGGTGAGCTATGTGGCCTCTTGTTATATTTTGTGTGTGTGCATGTGTACAAAGAGATATAAAATTATTTTTAATATCTGCAAAAATAAGTGGAAAAAGTCATCTTTATACAATTAAGTGGGAAAAAAGGAAACAAAACTGTTTAATAAGGAAGAATTTGAAGAAACAGTATTATTGGCTAAATATGCCATCAATATTGTTTTGAATACTTATAATAAGATGGTTGATGATGAGGATGATGAAAACCGTTACTTAGGATACTTTGATTTTAAAATTATAAAGAAATTTTTTATCTATTAATGAAGGAAATTTCTTCTTCTTTTGTAATGATCATGTCATTGACAAAGAAACCTCCCACATAAAGATTTTTTTTAATCTATTAATGAAGGTAATATCTTCTTTTTCGCAATGATCATGACAAAAGAACCCCCCCCCCCCCCATAAACTTCCTGTAATTATTACAGCAGAGGTTGTATTTGAAGCATTGATTTAAGCAGTGAATCTGGAGACAAATTTCTGTCTGGGGATTGGAAGCTAGATCCAATTAGCCTGGGAGACATAAATCAATGTATGTGGACTTTAAACAAACATGTCGTGCCAGTATATTTTAAAACTTTTAATCTATTGTGTCAATGTAGGAAACTTTGCATCTAATGAAACTTACTGCCCACATCATGGATCTTTGAATCAATTTGAAGTGTGTGAAAGTTCTATTGATTTATTATTGATTTATCATTCATGATGTATTTTTATGAGCAAAAAAAAGGAAGTATTACAATTGTTCCAAATTGTCTTTTTGACATATTTCAGTTGTGAAAGAAGGTTAGATAGTTTATGAAATAGTTTTATGATGATAATATTATAGTAGAAATTGTTTTAAACCTGATAATTTTGGAAAGATGATTGGAATGGGAGCTTGGAACTAAAGGACTTCAGGGAAGACAATCAATTATTAATTTTCAGAGTTAATGCCCTATCTGCCTTTACTTTGACATCCATCTTGCTGTTTAAAAGTGATACTGAAAATATTACCCCCTCCCCCTTAAAAAAAAAAGCCAAAAATATCTTTAGTCTTCTTCTGTGATTTAGAGTTGGCTGAGGAAACGGAAGCAGACAATATATTTATTTTGGACTTACTAGGCATTTTATACAGATGATGTCCATCAAGGTTTCAGAATTTTCACTTTAGGTGCCCAAAATCCAATTTGTTTTCATAATAGAGACTTAATGCTACTTCATCTATAGGTGAAGGAACAGCTAAATCAGTTTCTAGGAATTATCATTTCTCCATTACAAATTGATTTTATATCTCATATTTTTCGACTTCAATTTTACCAGATTAGATAGTTTGTGTAATGGGAGAATAAAAGGGGGAAAAGAATGAATGGGAAGATGATTCCAACCTACCAAAACAAAGTCCTTCATAATTAGTTAAACATTATAAGAGATCTGGTAAAAGCTAGCCCCTGTCCTCTTTATGGTAAGAGAGGGTGATGAATCAAGATTTAATGGTTTGGAAAACTACCAGTGACTTTCCATTATGGAGGATTCCCATCAATATTATATATCTCATTATAATTGTATCCGTAAATGAGAAGATTTGTTTGGGTAGCTTTGTTTGGCAAATCCATACATTTAGGCTTTTGTAAACATGAAAAATAAACAGTAACAGTAGGCAAGCTAGATTTTACTTTACAGAGAATCATGTGATTCAGAAAGAATTTTAGATTCAGAAACCAGGTGTTATTTTTTACAATTTATAATTTTTTTTTTACAGTTTTAGTACAGATTTGGAGCTAGTCACTTTTATCAAGGTCAAATCAAATTATCAAGGTCAAATTTGTAATTTCTGAAGAAGAGATAATATGTTACATGTACTTCTGTGTATACTTTGGTCAGAAGATCATAAGTTATTCTACCAATGTATTGAGGGAACATATAGAGGTTGACCTTGACCTGTAATCAAGTCCCCTATAGACTTTAGATCAGGGTTCATCAAGGTTAAGATCTTGTTTCTACGAGTCATCATGGATCAGTTTGTTGTACAAGCATTCCTTTAAGTTATTTAAGATATTTAAACAAATTAAAATGAATTGTATTTGTAAGTTGGCCCTTTATTAATAAAAAAAAGAAGAAATCTTTGTAACAGTACAAAGGACTGTTACCGGTAAGAGGTGAAAGTTCAGTGAAGTAAGTTCACTGCGACAAGTATGATTTGAAATAATTGTCTTTAAGTCTAAATTGCTATAATTTCTTTTGAAAAGTCAGATGTGGTAGAAAAATTTCCCTAGAAATATTAATCCACTTCAAGTGAATTTCATGTGACGTGTTTCTGATTTGTGAAAAAAAATTATATCAAATGAAGTGAGAAATTTTTCATATGAGATTTATTTGAAATGAATTCAATCTGAATTTTTTATCTAAAAACCCAAGTGAAATTCACATTTAATGCTCTTTATACTTGACTTTTATATGAGGCACTGTGAGCTGGCTCTCACACCTGTGTAGTCGTGACGAGAATTGAATGTATTTCCTCTACTATTACACATATTAGTACATGTAACATATTATCTCTTCTTCAGAAATTACAAATTTCACCTTGATAATTTAATCTGACCTCGATAAAAGTGACTGGCTCCAAATCTGTACTAAAACTGAAAAAAAAAATTGTAAATTGTAAAAAATAACACCTGGTTTCTGAATCTAAAATTCTTTCTGAATCACACGAGTCTCTGTAAAGTAAAATCCAAGCTTGCTTACTGTTACTGTTTATTTTTCATGTTTACAAAAGCCTTGTATGGAACTATAACTGTGGTGTGTGAATGTTTCTAGCTGCAATATTGTAGCCCTCTTCGATTTTTTTTATCTAAAAAAAACCCACCTTAAACAAACAGACATTCAAACAAGCAAAACAAATTGGGAAAGGGTTACATTTTTTTTTTACATTGCTAGTGTCTCTGACTACCTGGCTATTGAGATGGCTCAAGCTCCACACTTTGGCTTGGCAATTCAGGCCGATCTTCTTCTTCTTCTTCTTCTTCTTCTTCCCTTTGTGGAGTAAACTCAGGTTTGAGTGTCGTGACTCCAGTGCTCGAGATTCCATGGTGAGCAGAGTTTACTGACAAACCTGATTGATCTGTGTTATCAGTAATAGTAGAAGAAATATTATCAAGCCATCATTGTAGAGTGCTTTATCTCATCATAATGAACAACTATTGCCATCTTAATTATGATAATATAATCAAACACACCCACAATAATGTCTGTTACTTTTTCTTTTCAGTGAATTTTGACCACTTTCAAATTCTGAGGGCCATAGGCAAGGGAAGCTTTGGAAAGGTAACTAATTTAAATTAGGTGACCCAACTTTCGTGATACCAAAACGTTAAAAAAAAAGAAATCATGCAAAATGTCAGTTTAAATCAGTGGCCAAAAATTACTAAGATATTGATATCAATACAATCATGTAGAACAGCAAGGAGGAAAAAGAGGTTCATATAAGTTACAATCATTTAAAGTTCTAAATGTTCAGATAAAGAATTTCATGTACATTATTTTCATGCAATGGCAGAGTATAAAATACTGTTCTTAAAAAAATACATACATGATGTATAAAAAGATGCTGTTAAATAGATCAACATTAAATGTACATAAATTTTATGTACCCGTTACTTAAGTACTCGTTGTAATTTGAAAATGATTGATCTGAAATTTTTAAGAAAGTCTAGTTCATATCTAACTGGTATGAATTTTGATATGGTTGTTTCAATACTTTCCCCCAGGTCTGTATTGTCCAGAAAAAAGACAACAAGAAAATGTACGCCATGAAATACATGAACAAGGCCATGTGTGTCCGGAAAGATGCGGTCCGGAATGTGTTCCGAGAGGTGGAGATCCTATCGTCCCTGGACCACCCCTTCCTGGTCAACCTCTGGTACACATTTCAGGACGAGGAGGACATGTTCATGGTCGTTGACTTACTTTTGGGGGGAGACCTACGGTTCCACATTCAGCAGGAGGTGCGGTTTGAGGAGAGCCACATCCAGCTGTATGTCTGTGAGATAGCGCTAGCGCTGGATTATCTCAGGAAGAAGTACATCATTCACAGGTACTAATAAAATACCTAATGGGGGAAAACTAGGGGAAAAATTGGGATTGGGGAAACACGTCCAGTTGTACATCTGTGAGATAGCACTAGTGCTGGATTATCTCAGGAAGAAGTACATCATTCACAAGTACTGATAAAATACCCAATGGGGAAAAACTAGGGGAAAAATTGGTATTGGGGAAACACATCCAGTTGTACATCTGTGAGATAGCACTAGTGATGGATTATCTCAGGAAAAAGTATATCATTCACAGGTACTGATAAAATACCCAATGGGGGAAAACTAGGGGGAAAATTGGTATTGGGGAAACATCTTTTGTACATCTATGAGATAGCACTAGTGCTGGATTATTTAAAGAAACAGTTCATCATACACAGGTACCGAAATATATAATTCTTGGAGTAGGGGAAAGTTGAGTATAAGGGACCTCATCCAGCTCTCTTTGAGAGAGTGGTAACACTAGATTATCTTAGGAAAAATTACATAATTATTACAGAGGTACTGCTATATAAAATGAGGGAAAGTTTTGAGAGGGTAAGATATCCAAGATAGCCTTATAGCACTGGATTATCTTACTAGAAAGAAGTGTATCATTCACAGGTCCTGGAATATACAATGCTTGGAGAAAAAATACAATGGGGGAAAAACTAGGGGGAAAATGGGGGAAAACATCCAAATTTAGTTTGTGAGATAGCATTAGTGCTGAACAATCTTAGAAAAAGTATATAATTAACAGGTACTGCTTTTAAAACAATGGGGGAAATTAGGGGGAAATTGGTGAAAGGAGACCTCATCCAACTGTACATTTGTGAGATAGCATTAGTGCTGGACTATCCTAAGAAGAACATTTATCTTACATAGGTATTGGTAAATGTAATTATTGAAGACAAATACAATTGTTGGGGGGGGGGGGTAGGGGAATTTTTAGTTTGTGAGGAGGATGTAAGAAAATTGTTTCTTACATATGAATACTTTTTAATTAGTATCAGGACAAAAAAGGAGATTTAACATTGTTTAAGAAATAAAGAGTCAAGGTCATTCATCAAGGTTAAAGGTCACAGTTTATGACATAGTAGAAAATACTAATTAGATTAATTTGAATATTTTGACTTTCACTGACATCCTGTGCCCCAGCCTTCTTCCACTCTTGTACTGAAGGGAAATCTTGATTTTCATGTGAAATTAACTAGCCATGAGTCATCTTTTCTTGGTGACCTTTGTCCCATTGACTTTTGTAATGTACTTAGCAAGTTGTTACGATATTTATTGTTTTTGTAATGGAGTATTAACTATGAGGAGCCACACTTTAGTCAAAAGAAAAACCTGCTGAAAGATTTTTTTGTGCAAGGCCATTTCAAAGCCTTTAGGAAATGTTGAATAATTTGATTTATCTATTAATTAAGATACGTAAATAAATTCAATACCATTCATAAACCATTCAGCTGAACGTTAAATTATTTAAATAATCAAGATATTAAAGGCGTAAAAGTGCTCAATCAAGATAAATGAAAAAAATATTGAACATGTCATTCCAAGGAATTTCTGTGAAGGATTCCAGCTCCCTATTGTTCTAAATTGCATTTGTTTTCTACTCCTGTTTGTCTTTGTGGGTGTTTTAATATGGAGATCGATTACACAAAAGTACACCTAGAAATAAATAACTCTAGGGGATAGAACAATTTGTAGCACTGTTAAGCATCCATTTTTATATTGTTGTGGGATAATTTAAGATAGAAAATCTGTGTCAACACTCATAAAATTCTATTTATAATATTTATTCAAATGAATTGAGGTACAAGGCAACAACATGCAGCATCTCTATCGTTTAACCTGCCATTTGTACTTAAATCTCTGCTTTTTTCATGACAATTATCATGATACAAAGGAAATCAGATTGTAAACGTAGTGCACACATTTATTTATTCGTACATAATACGGAAAGGCCAATAGATCATTCATCCTAGTAAGAGTTATCTCCTTTCTCAAAGGGAAGTAGGTCCTTAAGGTCAAGATTCAGTGATGCTTCATAAAAATTATAGCTTTATTTGACAGGGCCTGTGTATCGGGGCATAATCTTTTGTTAAACACAATTAAAAATCATGTTTTATACTATCATTTTCTATTAAAAATAAAGAAATTATGGTTACAAATCTCAGAGTTTTGACAATTTTTGACCAATGAAATGCCTACTGTTAGTACAGTCTCTCAAAAATGACCACAATAAACAAGCTCTTGACCTCATCTTTAAAATGATGCCAATTTGAATATAGGTATCGGGATTACTCATCCCATGATTTAATTCAGAATTTCAAGAAATTGTTTTGTTTACTACATAATTCCATTAAAGCCATCAAATACGGAAAAAAATATTTATAAAATCAATTTAGGCGTCATAATGATTCTAGCATCAAAAAGACACTCTGGAATCATTAACTAGATCTTGACCTTAAAGTCGCTAGACATGTGTAGTAATTATCACAAAATGATTCTTAATGTCGAGTATTTTGAATTTTCCATTGATATCATAACGATATTAATGAAATTATGAGTTTATGAATATAATTGAAATATTGGATCTCTCATGAGTTGCGATGGTATATGATTTTTATCCAACGAGTTGTGTGTTTTCTATCCCCGAGCCTTGTCTAGGGGATAGAAAACACACAAGAAGTTGCATTAATTCACAATCCATTGCAAATCATTAGAGATACTTTTCATCATATGTTAATTTAACCACATCTTTTTTAATTAACCTCAATCACAAAGTTTAATTGTTAGCTCACAACACATTTACTGCAAGATGTCAACAACTTTACGCATGAAAAAAAGTTCCTTGAAGATTAACAAACAAACATTTCATTTTTGTCAATGAACATATTTTTTTTATCAATTCACGATAAAAATATAAAACAGCTAAATGCTTCACATTTATAACTCCACACATTTCAACTGAATTATTCTGATACGTTTTCATTCTTCGTCAATCATCCACAAAAGCCACATTATGTTAAATTACGATGTCACGTAAGAACACAATATCAAAAATATTATCCCATGAGTGAGAATCCACTGCATATTTAGATAAACATGTGATAAAAGAAAATATGAAATAGCTGATATATTTGAAAATTTTATTCGTTGAATTTTAGAAAAGCTATAGCTATAGATTGTGTTGTTTTCTCTATGCTAAAGCTACCTGTATTCAATGATATTTTTTTGTTTTACAGGGATATAAAACCTGACAACATCTTACTGGATGAAGAAGGTAAGGAAATTATTATGGAAAAAGCTTATTCCATTAATCTATTGTGAGAATGGACCTGATATGACATTCCTCAAGATGTCAGAACTGCCAAGAATTGAAAAGTAAATTGGTATATATTCATAGGTGTTTCATTGGAACACAGATGTTGAAAACCCATGCATATGCATTTCTTAAATAAAGTGGTCAACAAATTATAAAAAAAAATTTATTTATTTTCACTTCAAATTTAAATGTTTTCTTATATCTTTATATTAAGCTCTTCTTTTTAAGGAGTTTATATTGTCTAATGGTGGCCAAGACTATCCAGCCCCCTTAATGTCAATATCTATCACTATCAGATACATGTATTCCATCATCTAATAGCAACTATTTATTACATCAAGTTTTTTTATCATATGTTGTAGCATCTGTATACTATAGAAGCAGAAGATATCCATTTAGTGAAACATGTTAAATTGATTTCATTAGTTCACATTTTGATATTAAGATGTGAAGCTGAGACGCATCAGATCGTGCTTTTGTTCTTAGAAGCAAGGCTATAAGAACTGCGTTTCCGGAAGGTCCGAAGTGACTGATGCTTAATGTATTTTATACAGCTTCTGTCTAAAGCAGATTACATCCCTAGGAGAATTGTGCAGTAGTGCAAAGTCGGGGTATTGCATAATCCCCGATTCCCCTTAAGCCGTTACTTGTTTTATAACTTCATCCATCAAAGACCTCGCTAAGCTCCAATACAAGAATTAGAAGATAAGGGGAAAAAATATGCAGTAGATTATGCTTTTAGATGGAATGATTTGAATGTTAAGTTGAATTTTATTGGTTTGTGTCTGCTTCCAAGTATTGTGTTACAATCTGTCAAGTAATGATGGGTCCCTTAAGATCACAGATTGCTCTACTAAATCTTTTTGTTGTTGAATTATTTTTTAGTCAGATGTATTGAGATTTACTGGGATGCATTTATATAGGATTCTTATTAATAAATTCAAATACACAATGCTGTTGGGCTGATTTGAGAAATTAAATTGAATTTTTGTAAGACTTTCATCAAATCAAGATGGGAGTGAATGTAGCTAGGATAGAGTGTTAAATTTATAAAAACCAAAATGCTGAAAAACTATTCAGAACATGCAGTTTTAATTTTAGCAATTGCAACTGTTAAATTGGTTAACCATGGAAGCTAAAATTTTATATGATATGCTAATGATACCATGGTAACTATTAAAACATTGGTTTTTCAACAACAACAAAAATAATGACAGCCAATGAACAGTTTTGAATCAACATTAATCGGTTCAGAATAAAGAAAAGTCTAAATTTTATTCATTAGGAATCAATAAATGTAATATCGCTCAAAAATAATTTGGTAGGAGACTCAGAGCTGGAGATGAATTATTAATGATGACATGTCAAGTTTCATGAAAATTGATTGAAATGTTAGTAAACTGATAATCTGTGTCTCTTGGCTAAGAAACACAAGAAATGGCCTCTGTCAAAAGAAATGAAGAGAACAATATGTCTAGCGGCATTGTCGCCTGGTCTCTGTATGCTATATTGATTCCCAGGACAAACATTCCCCCGACATTTGGCGCCCCAAGAAGGAACATAAAATGCTAAATTGACCGGTTCAGATATTGGATTGGACGTGTCTGGTCTTGCTGTCACTCGATCATCATGAAAGAACTGTAAATGGGGGACCAGGCGGCCATTATTAATCCAATCTTTGTTTTTTGGGTTCTGGAAATTGAGTCTTTCTGATGGACAGGTTTTGGGAAAAGGTATTGGTTAAAAGCTTGGTTGAATGGCTAAAAAATTAAATCTGCCTTAACCCCATTTTCTCACCCCTTTTATCCATAACTTTCTTCCCCCCTCTCCCCACCTCCCAAAAAAGAAGAAAATTAGCCCAACTCTCCAACTGCTTTGAATAAAAATGTTGGGAATCATATTTTTTCATATATTGGGGACAATTTTAATGTTTCTTTAAATTAGATTTTTAAAAAGGTTCATAAGGAAGAAATTTCATTTTTTGACCATTTTCTTTGAATTCATATAGGTTGTTAGTAATTCAACTATATGAACTTAAATAATAAGGGTGTCTGTCAAAAACTATAGGAATGTGATCTATGTGTGATTGAGGTTGCCCTAAAACAAACGAATCCCCCCTCCCCCCCCCCCCAAAAAAAAATCATATGATATATTGAATAGAATTTGCATTATTATAATTATTTTCCTCATTATAACCCATGCATACCATTATATGCATCACAGTTCAAAACCCATGCCACTCTCACAAAGCTTAAACATGGGTCACCTCAATTTACTTCTCATGATTACATGAATAGTTCTTGCTCTCTTCTGATTGGTTCCTTTACACTTTTGCGATGGAAATACCACTAATGCTGTATTGCTCACAAACAACAGCATGTTTATACGACATGAACTTCATGGTTCAAGACTCATTTTCATACCTTTAAAAACTGAAGTTTTTCATGTACTAGCTCATTTGAGGATTGAAAATGATAAATGTTCACGAAAATAAGAAAAGATGAATAAATCGGTCCAATATCAAAAGGCATGGAATACCAACAATGTAATTGGACATTCGTTCTAAGCCTCTCCCTGATTGTGTCACTTCATGAAACCTGGCCACACCATCACCCCTTCATTTATTTTATTCTGTTACTTGATACTGTTATTTCAAGATTATTTGTTGTGTCTGCAGGTCATGTTCACATCACAGACTTCAACATTGCTACCTTGACCACCGACAATCAGCTAGCTACCTCCATGTCTGGTACCACTCCTTATATGGGTAAGTGCTGGAAGATTGAAAAGTCCACTAATTTTTGTTGCAGATAACTATATTTTTTTTCCCTAGGACTGAAATGTCACACTTTCATTGGTTTAAACCTGACACCTGACCGCCTGATATATTTGTTATGTCCGTCTGGTGAGAATTAATATTCGGCAATATGACACTTCTTATTTGCCTTGCATCTATGAGATTGATCAACCCGATATATTTCCGTAGTTGGTCAGTAACAAACCTAATAAGTAATAATGGTTACCGTATATGATAAACACTATAGTAGGACACCTTGAGCTAGCAACAGCAAATATAGTAACTTGAGTTATATAAAACTAAAGTTATAGCTTAATAGTTTGACTGAAGGGTCATGGTTTGAACAATTTCATAAGTGAAAGGTCAATGTCCAAGCACTTGATCACTGTTGCTGGTGTTCTCAGTGTGCTCACTCAAGATAAGCGCACCACTAATTGTTCACCAAGCTGTATTCAGCAGTTGCTCAGTTCTCTCTTAGAGTTCCTTTATCATTGGTTGAAGGATTCAAGCTGGAAAGCAGATAATTTCAGGGAGTCACAGTAATATACCTATATCTGTACCAGTCTTTACTTTTATCACTTTCTTTGAAAAATGAAAAAACTAATTCTACAATTAAGCATTTTGGTTTAATTATTTTACATAATACTGTTTATATTTTAGCCCCTGAGATTTTTGCCTGTGCATTAGATGAGTGTCCTGGCTACAGTTTTGCTGTCGATTGGTGGTCATTGGGGGTGTGTGCCTATGAGATGCTGAGGGGACGGGTAAGTCATCAGATATGTTATTGGTTGTCCCTGGGGGATGGGGGTGCCTATGAGAATGTACTATTGTAATCAATAGGACAGGCAGTTAATGGGATGTATGATTGTTGCATGGTCTCAGAGATGAGGCCCGTGTGTCTATGAGATGCTTATAAGGACAGCTAGGTGTCCCTTTAAGGTGTGTCTATGAAATGCTGATGAGATGGAAAGTTATCAGGTCATAGCTGGCCAGGGAACTTGACTGCAAACAGCTGCTGCTGAATCTGAGAACCTTAGTGTTTGGTTTAAACATTGGTCTCAGTTAAACAATTTTATCGATGCCCTTGTTATTTAATATTAATATTTGCAAAGGGGAATAAATCAATTTTTGTATTTTAATTCAGAGTTGAGTTATTCCCCTTTTCTATATGGCATTAAGGTGGTATGGGACACCTCCATGTTGTGACGTACTATTTTATTTATCTAAATAATAAAATCAAGTGTAATTTTATAATTAGTTTCTTTCCAAATATTGTCACCTAACAGTGTAGCGCAGTGGGTTAGAGTTTTCTCTAAGAATCTGTACATCAAAAATATTTTTACCTTTTTAATGATTTTTAAAATGAATTTTTTGGTTAAATATTGTAAAATTCAAAAATTCTAATCCGGTAAGAGTATTTCAATTATAATGTACTTTAATCCACATTATCGATAATATCGACATATGTCCCAACCATCTTAAATATCAACAATGCTGCAGCATTTGATTTGATGTGGCAGTGCCTTGGAACCAATTCTTTTATTATTAATTTCTTTGACCTTATCTACCTTTTGAGCGAGGACCACCTACTCAATATCACACTTCATGCTCTGAAAATCGTATTTGTACTGAATACTGAATGTGTATGAATAAAAGTGAAATTTTGAGACCTGCAATATAAAATAGGTATTTTGAGGGCGGAAGTAAAAATTTGAGCATGGAGTTTATATTAAGACATGGTACACAGCTTTTGTAATCACTTTGATAGATGGACAAACATTACCGGTACATCAAATTTATAAGTCCTGATTAAAAAATGTTCTGATTTATTTGTTTTGTTTCTGGGGTTCTTATATAAAGGCTATCTAAATTATTTGATGTTTTGGCAAGAGCTAAAATGATAGAAATGCTTTTTTTGTGTTGATATTTCTCTAGTGGAATCACTTTTGAGCATGTTGAATAATATTGGCAGCAATCTTAATATTGCCAGAAGCACTGAGCAATTATCTAAAGTGTCTTTACACATTATTAAAGTGAGCTTTTTGGAGAATCAAGGTTTAAGTACATATTGACCTTAGAATCTGTTGACAAACTTGAAGATTTGAAGAATTTACACATATATAGTTTGGTTCCTGAAAAATAAGTCTGATTTTGACTTAAAATGCATAAAATGTTTAGAGCATTACTTACCAAAAGATATAAAATTACAATTGAAAACAATACTACCAGTATTTAGTTTTTTCAAAACAATTAATAATTCATTTTTTATACAGAGTTGATTTAATTAACTTCTAATTTTCAGAACTATAAAAGTAACTCAGACACAAATGTACTATAAAGTACTTTTGATTTAACATGTATAGTCAATTTTTAGTAGCACTGATCTAGATTGCTGACTTAGATATAGAAGTTTTGCTTGTTAGTGGATCATTAGCAGACAAGAGGCAAAAGCAGACTTAACACTGTCTTATAAATGGTGCCATAAGTTGCTTCAAGAGCTCCTTCAAGACTACAACACATCGATTTAACTAAGTTGTTTTTGTGTTGAGAGATTCTGTCTTTTTTTTTTTTTGGTCATTACCAACGGAAGCAGACTTGACAAATGCTGTTTTGATTGGCTTCTGACTAGACGCTAATGGGGATGCTCTAATCTTGTATTTAGCCAGTAATTGACAGTTTAGATGTTGAATTAGTTTTGGATGACAAAGTACTTTTGAATGTGATTGAAATTAATGAATGTTTGGCAATGACATTTTTATTTATAAAAGCAATCTACCTTTAAGGGAAAGATTTTTTTTGGGGGGTGGGGGGTGGGGGGGGGGAGGTTTGGGGTGTTTCCTTTTTACATTTAGTTAAAATCATACTCTGAATATCATGAAAATTTATGATGCATTTTCCTTAATCAAGATTCCTGTTTTGTTTCCTTGTTTTGAAAGTTTGCAATCAACCCATCCAAGTCCAGATGCTAATTTGATATTAATATTGGTTTTTTTTTGCCCCCGCCATGAAATTTGATATTAATAATAGAGCATATAGTGTTACCTTTTTCACCTTCCATCCTTCTGTCCTTCATTCACTTTCCGATCATTATCTCAATAACTGTTGGACACATTCAACACTAAGTTGATACATGTATAAGGATGTGTAATTGGAATATTCAGGTGGAGATCGAATTCGGTTCCGCTCCAAAGATTTTCGACAGAGTTATGCCGTTTGAACTAAGAAAAAAATGAGAAATTCACTTTCTGATCATTAGCTGGATCGAGGTGTAACAATACGGCGATACATCGATCGTATTGATTGCGAGGGCCCATGATACGCGTATCGTATCATCACATGTGTATCGTAATACACATTATGAGTTAATTTTCATTGACTTTCTAAAATAGTTACATGGTATACATAACATAAGACATTAAAAAATTTCAATTAATTAAAGTTAGTTATAATTTGTAAGTTTTGTTCTAATCAATTGAATTTTTTATCTGAACAGTTTGTTGATTGATTTTGTAAATAGTTGACATATTTTCTTTATGCAATATCATTCTTTATAGAGGTAGGCAACATAGATAACATTTTATTTATAGATGAAAATTAACTTAATATCGCGATACATGATGTATCACATTAAAATATCATGATACGTAATTTCATATCGTGAGGTGGCTGGCGATACTCAAGCCTATCATAAGGTCTGATTACCATTGCACACATTCAACTCAAATTTGATATATGGATGTGTCATAGAAAAAACAGGTTGGGTTCAAATTTGGTTCCGGTTCGATTTTTGACAGAGTTGTGCCTCTTGAACTTAGGAAAAAATGTGATATTTTTAGTTTCTGCTCTCACTATTGAGGTGATGTATATTCAGGTGATATTTCATATAAGGTTAATCTATAAGAAAATACAGGTGGAATTCGAATTGGTTCCAGTCCGATTGATTTTTGACAGACTTATGCCTCTTGAACTTAGGAAAATATCAGAAATTCTTAGTTTCCGCTCATTAACTTTTGAAGTCATGCACATATAAAGTTGATCTTTCATGTAAGTTTATTAGAAAATACAGGTTGAATTCAAAATTGGGTTCCAGTCCGATGATTTTTATGCCCCCCTTCAAGAAGGGAGGGCATATTGCTTTGCTGCTGTCCATCTGTCTGTCGGTCGATCGGTCGCTCCACCAACCGATTCCAATAATTTTCTTCACAGAGTTGCACATATTGACATGAAATTTGGTGTATAGATTTATCATAAAAATATCTAGGTCAAGTGCGGTTAAGGGTACAATCAAGCCATTTTCAATAGAGTTATACCCCTTGGACTCTGAAAAATTCCAATTATTTGCAGTTTCCGTTCATTTTCTTCACAGATGTTTCCAAGGGAGCCTGGGGGCATATAAGTGCTTCACAAACATCTCTTGTTGACAGAGTAATGCCTCTTGAACTTAAAAGAAAATGAGTAACTTTCAGGGATATATAACTTCTCCTGTAATCAAACCAATGTACAGTTATACTAAATTGGGCATTTGAAATTTTGGTCACCTGCGGGGGCATTCGTGGCATTATGACACATCTAGTTTTTCAATCATGAATTTTAGATTTTTTCAGTTGTAGTGTATAAATGCAAAGTACTGTATCTTCTCTTTATGACATAATCATGAATATGCTGAAATGTTTAAGTTTACAGTAGACAATGAAGTGATTGTTATACAAATTTGTTTGCAATTCTTATAATATTAATGCCAACTCACTATGTAACTTAAGTACATGTAACTACAATATTTGTCTGTAAAATGCACACTTTGTTTCAAGGTGCCTTTCATTTTAATAACGTTTTTAATGTCACTGAAATCACCCTTAAGTGATAAATAAATGCAGAATTCATCATGATCTAATTTTGATGTGAACAGAATAAATCTCCCAGGACAGTGAGCAAACAAGTAGTGTAATTAATTGCTGTAACATTTGACACACCAATTCCATCATTGTACTTAATTGATCAATCTGGTTTAAATTCCTCATTTATTCATAACTTGTTTTAAAAATACTTGGTTTTTTGTGCTCCGCCATGTACATGACTGAGTACACAGAGGTTGTCATGGTGATTTTCCATCCCTCTGTGTCGTTTTGTTCATCTATTATATTTTGCATTTAGAGCATTCAATTTTAAAGAAAAATGTTCAAGATTATTATACCCCCGCTCCGAAGGAGAAGGGGGTATACTGTTTTACCCTTGTGTGTCTGTCTGTCCTTCTGTCTGTCTGTCCGTCCGTACGTAACAAAAATTTCTGTGGCATTTATCTCAGCACTTATTTATCGCAGATGCTTGAAATTTTAACACACTATTTGTTCAGGCGTGCCATATCGTGGGATATATTTTTGTACCAATCGGACGTCAACTTCCTGTTAAATGACGACTTTGCTTATTTTTTAACCAAAATTTTCAAACAAATTTTCGTCAAAGATTTCTCAGCAACTATTTATTGCAGATGCTTGAAATTTTTACACAGTGTTTGTTAAGGCATGCCATATAGTGGGATATATTTTTGTACCAATCGGACATCAACTTCCTGTTAAATAATGACTTTGTTTATTTTTAGCCAAAATTTTCAAACAAATTTTCGTCAAAGATTTCTCAGCATCTATTTATCGCAGATGCTTGAAATTTTAACACACTATTTGTTTAGGCATGCCATATTGTGGGATATATTTTTGTAATAATCGGTTGCCAACTTTCTGTTAAATGTCGACTTTGCTTATTTTGCATATTCACATCAGAGCAGGGGTATCACTAGTAAGCATTGGCTCACAGATATCTTGTTTTCATCAAACTTACTACAAAGATACTCATATTAGATGGGAGCAATTCAAAAGTGTCCAAGTTTTCTGACCTTGACCTTCCCTATGACCTTGACTTTACTTTATTGTGAGTGGCTTCCGCCGATCATAGTGGTGTCCATATGAGGCATCTGGCAAATTTTACAATTTGTGCACCCATTGTGCCTTGCACTTCTGTATTTAATGACATGAACTCCAATTAATTTTGTTTAATTACACGTAGATTACTGAAAACGTTACTCTTATCCGTTTGCCTTGAATTTGCATTTATACAGTTACTTACATAATGATTCAAATCACGTTTTTCTTCACATATGTGAAAGAATATTTATCGGAAGTATCATACGCCTACTTAATTAACGGAAATTAAGAAAACGGTGCTATATATAGTTTATTCCATGTAGCGTAATGCTTTCGTATTACATATTAACATAATTATATTACGCCAATACTTGTTTGTTCTTTGGACCAATGATATATTACATGCCGATCATTCCTTTATCGATAAAAGGAATACTTGTTTGTTCCTTATTTTGTGTTGAGCTCATTTACAAAGAAACTGACAGAGCATGATGTTTGTTATCAAATGTTGTATACCGGTATAAATTTTAAAATTCTTATTGGTGAGAGCAGTTCAAGTTCCTTATGACCTAAGTTGACTTAACTATTCCTTTTTTGACATTTACCTTATACATAGTCTCATTTTTAATAACCTGTTGAAGATTTTGTCAACAAGCCTCATTTACTACTACTGATACAAACTCATTAACTGGTCAGCAAAAATGGAAATGGAAAGATAAAAACATAAAACAGTTAATTGCTAATTCTCTATGTTATTTGAAGATGATACAATGATGGCAATCATTGCAAAGAGAGAATTTTACTGTTTAATGGATGACGTTAAGCTAGCTAGCTCCTATACATAGTAATTGTAACCCTAGCAACCCAGGAAAAAAATATGTAGCCAACAAGTGTGGCTCAGTCTCTACAGATGTCCCCACATGTCTTTATTGCATTGACGAAGTAGCTAGGAGTGGTGATGGCGAGTTATAACGATGAGCAAGACAATTTATTGGATTTCAGACATTGAGAGATGTTAGAAATGTGGAAGCTAGGCTGTATCTTAAGCTTCTCATCAATAATTGACATTGCAGAGAAAAGTTAATCATTTCAAAAATGGGTTTTTTTCACTGCGACAGCTAGCACCAGCCATTGAGTGCAAAGTGTCATTAGCTAAGAATTAATTCTTACAAATTATTTTTTTTCCAGTTTTGCAAAATCAATATTTTGATTGTGCTAACTGAGAAAAAATCTGAAGAATTTTCACACATCAAAACTGATTTTAAGTTTTATTTGTATAATTTCAGACAATGATTTTTTTAAATTTCAAGTTTTTTTCCTCTTTTTTGTGCATGACATCTCGGAACAGTGAAAGTTACTTACATCCTGTTGAATTATTGCATGGTTCATAATTTTATCCAACATATAGTGAAATGTTATCAAACAACTTTTCTTCTAAGTCACAAATTAAAATGCTTTTATTAGCTGACCCTACTCCTGATTTATATCTGCTCTCCATGCAGAGTGCCACAAACATTTAAATCAATGGCCCATACTGTTTGCATGTTTAGGTACAATAATTATTATATGTAAAGATTTTCAGAAGGAAAACTGATGTAAAAGTCAGTGTATTGAACAAGTTACCAGTACAGAATCACATGTTTTAGAGCGTTACTTAACGTACCATTCTGAAATATGCATTTCACAGGTATAAAGGTTAATGATGCTAAAAAATAGACTACAAAATTTAAATTTCTATTGATAAATTTTTGCATATTCTGTTATAAAACCAACATTTATTTGCTACAAATTTATAAAAATATTTTGTGATTTACTGGGAATAAACTGGTTCACAGTGACTTATTTTTGCGATCAAACCTTTTGAAAACACAACAACACCACCATCAAAATGTGCTTGCATTTTTTCTTTTAATTTACATCTAAATCATGATCAGATTCAGAATACAAAAATTTAGGAAAGCTAAATAACACGGCTCAAACATAACGTGGTAATTGTATTGCTCGTAGCTGATATATGACTGAAAATCAATGAAATCAATGTTTGGAACTATATATAAATACAAAACACTATTAAGAATACATTTTTAATGAACAATTGTGAGTTGTATTCTTGATTATCAGTAAAATAACCTAGTGCAGTTATCATTTTGGACTACAAGAAACATTTATTAATTCAAATTATCTGGAAAATGAAATACCTTAGAATTTTAGGACTCGCACATGGCATTAATATTCGCGATGACAAGGCTATCATGGAAATTTCTTGCAAAGGAATAAAAGTAAGTTTATTATAATAGTATATAATGTATAAAATGATGCAAGCAATCTTCATTTGGACTGTATAAGCTGTGCTGATGCCCCACAGTAACCAGTCTAAAAATCCCTTCATACAGCTGTGTAATATTGTTGTCTGGGACACATTTTCTCTCCTTAATTGATCTAATCTGGCCAATAGTACTTGCGGTTAAATGAAAGGGTACTGTAAGTGAAAAATCAAGGTCATAGTTATTAACCTCTAATGTGTAGTTTAAAATAATTCTGAATTTTTCAGGGAAAATCTCCCATCTGATAACCACTATGCAGTGTGTGCTGGCAGTTTTATAATGGATATTAAATGGACTAATACATAATTTGATAGTGCAATAAATAAAAGTGAATAACCTGACATGTGTTTAACTTTGCAGCGACCCTATGATATTCACAGCAGCACCTCCATTTATGAGGCCAAGCAAATGTTTACAACGCTTAAAGTGCATTACTCATCAAACTGGCACAGTGGCTGCAAAGACCTTATAAAACAGGTAATTATAGAGGACCTTATAAAACAGGTAATTTTAGACCGTTATAGAGGGCCTTATTAATCAGGCCATTATAGAGGATCTTGTTAAACAGGTAATTATATAGGACCTAATAAGACCTCTCATTATAGAGGACCTTCTTAAAAAGGTAATTATTAATAGAGAATCTTATTAGACAGGTCATGATATAGGACCTTAATAAACAGGCCATTAGAGATGACCTTACTAAACAGGTAATTATAGAGGACCGTATGAAATAGGTAATATAGAGGACCTTATAAAACAGGTCTATATAGGACCTTTTAAGACAGGAAATTATAGAAGATCATATAAATAAAAACAGGTTATTATATAGGCCAACCTTATAAGACAGGCTATTATAGAGAACTTATAAAACAGGTAATTATATTGGACCATTGAAAACAAAACAAATTATTATAGAAGACCTTATAAAACAGGTATTTTGGAAGACCTTATAATACAAGTAATTAAAAAGGACCTTATAAAACAGGACTGGGGTTTATTAATAGAGGACCTCTAAAAACAGGTATTTTTAGAGGATTTTATGTACCAGGTAATTATATAAGGCCTTTGAAACAAATTACTAGAAAGGACTTTATTCAACTGATAATTATGAAGGATCATGCAAATTAGATCATTATGTAACAGCTAATTAGAGAGGACTGTATGAAACAGGTAACAGATTAGAGGTCCCTTTATAACTGGCTATTATAGAGGACCTCGGAATAACATATTATTAAATGTTAGAACTTTATCGCCGGTTATCACAGAAAATTATTTGATTAGAGATTATGGAGAACCTTATAAACAGGTATTAATGAGGACCTTATGAAGCATTGAGTTATTGACTGAGGGTCTTATTATGAGGACCCAGTAGGTTATATATTTTTTGGGGTTATTATTTACCAAGGAATCCATGTTTCAGCTGTTGTACCTGGATCCTGAGAAGAGGATATCATCACTTGAGGCCTTGCAGAAGCACAGCTTTATTGCAGAGCTGGACTTTGACAGGATTCTACACAGAGAGATCAAGCCTCCATTTGTGCCTTCTGTACGCTTCATCCCAAACAAGTCTCTCCTCCATGTGCTTGTCAAGGAGAAACCATTCATTTGATAAATATTATTTCAAAGTTCTTTTTAAATAAAAAAAAATAAAAAGTTCTTTATTTTGATTATTTCTGAATCAGGATTTTTTTAATTAGCTTTATTGAATATACTGTATTTAATTTATTGGAAAATTTTGTTTGCTTTAATTTTGCCCCAGTCACACATCATTGTCTGCAAGTGGATTTAAAAATCGGATTCAATTTTAAATGGTATAACAGATCTTTTTTTTCAAAATTGAAAAAAAAAAATATTGTTTTTCAATTTTTTTAAAGGATCTTATTGAACTCATTTGTTAAGGTATATGGAGACAAATCTTTGGTTATATGTATACTCTAAACAAATCAAGGCTTACCAATAGCATATTTTTTGCCTCCAGGAAAAAAACATTTTCAGGCAAAGCGAAGAGTAAAAACATATATCTGATATCGGCAAACAAAATTTAGGTTCTGGGAAGCCTTTATAAGGTCAGTTTACTAGTATTAACTAAATGTGATTGTCTTGTAGAAAGACCACCTAAATTGTGACCCAACATATGAATTGGAGGAGATGATCATTGAATCAAAGCCACTTCACAAGAAGAAGAAGAGGCTCGCTAAACAGAGCTCTAAACGAGAACTGTCTCACCAGTCATCAGTGGTAAGGGACTTGAGATATCTCACAAAATCTTATTTGAACCTATGTAATTTTATGACATTTCTTACAAGTAAAAGGCTTGAGATATCTCACAAAATCTCACGGGAACTTAATATGTATATTGATGACATTCTATATTACTATTCTAGTAAGAGGCTTGAGATATCTCACAAAATCTTTTGGGAAGATAGGTTCATTTAAGAAGACGGTTCTTACCAGTTAATTGTTACTGATAACAAGTTAAAATATCTCATGTAAATCAATGGCGGGCAAGTTTATTTTTATACATCATTTTTATTTAATAACAAAGGGCTTGAAATGTCTCATTTACTTATTTATCTCATTATGGCATTAAGTACTTACAAAGTGAGATTTCAGTGTTGAAAAGTTTGCAAGTTCTCGCAAATTAAATCTCATATGGAAGTCAATACATGCTTTTGCTTTTCTCACATGGCCTCAGTATTTAAAGCTCCTCAAAATCTCACATCAAGGCCAGATACATTAATACAATATAATGGTGAATGATTTTGATTTAAATTTTTAAAATATTTGATTTAATGGAAGGACAATAATACTTTTTTTTTTTTTTTTTATAATCTGTGTAGTAGATTGAAAGCTTTTGGTTTTGTTAAAAGCTTTTGATTTTGTTAAAAGTAAAAGGTCTTTGATGTGAACTTGATTCATTTTTCTATGAATATTTTGAAATTTCTGTGAATTAAGATTTTATTTAATTGCTGGTCATAATAATTATGAATATTAACTTTTTTATAAACAGGAAGGTGACACAGCCCATGACACAGAGGAGAATATCTTCAAATACTTCAGGATTTTCAATCGAGAAAGGTATGCATTGCTTGTACTGTGATTTCATTAATATTCAAGGGTATCAATTTTCATTGGTAAATTGAAAATCACAATTTCAAGAATTTGTAAATCTATGGCCAATGACCCTATCAATACAAAATGTAAATAGAAATTGCACTTCAATGAACATTTAATTTCGTGGATCAACATAACAATGAAATCTATGAAAATTGGTATTCAACGAATATTGATGAAACCACAGTATTTGTCATTATTTTGGATGTTTGGATATCCTTTCAAGGGGTATAATGGAGCTGCATCCTATGTCATTGAATCCCAGTTACTATAATTGTACATTGTCCATTTCAGCCATTGCAAAAAAAAAATAGTTCAGATTTGATTTATATATTCACACAAATTGTCACATTGAAACATGTATATATCAGTCTGCTTGATGTCACATTAAATAGAGTTTTTGAAATCAAAAATAAATGACAGGTTAAGTGGACTGGTGATTTGATGAAATTTACCGGTCTGAACAAATATTCACAGGACCATATTTGGCTTTCAAATAAAAGAAACAAAACTTGACATATTTATATTCATAAGTAGAGAAAATTTCTCCCAATCTCTGCCCTTTACTTTAAATTTTCTTTATACTAAAATCCTAAACCTAGGTTGTATAAAAATATTATCTATTATACATGATTGATGCGCAGGATGTTTGACAAAGTTATTACACTTTTATTTTCCTTGAACATGATTAAGGAGTCTCAGGGGAGAATGTTTCAAACATATGATTTCCTTTTATTTTTTACAGTGAAAGGTCAACTTCGGAGAAAACTATGTGCAAAATATAAAGTAAATTGACCGGATAGTTTATCTGTTTGCTGCGCTCAAATTTTGGTCGTATGTCCAAATCATACCTGACATTTTATATAGGATTATACAGGAAAAAGGGGTTTTCATTTTCAATTTCATATGTAAAAAATTACAAACATACGATTTTCTTTTAATTTTCAGCAATGGAGGATAACGTATAGATTAACTTTTTACCAAATTAAAACGAAATTGACCAGATAGTTTTTATGCTATCCGCCCTCATAGTTTGGTCCTATAAACGTGTTGTGCAAGCCATTTTACATACAGAATTGTATAGAATGAAAGGATGTTTACGAATCAAATTTAAATTTTTTTTGTAATAGAATAAAAAATACCTAATTTCCACTAACACAGAACATGAAAGGATCATGCAATCCATTTTTTTTTTATTTTGCCAGTGCTTATTTTCAATTTTAACTATTGATGCTGCAATACAAAATGCACGACGTTTTACTTTATTTTTGTCAATTGTTACGTCAAAGTCTCAACTGACGTCATCATAAGACATTGACTCCGACATGGATAACGTCGATTTTGTAGAAGCAGCGAAATGATTAAATACTTCTGAACATTATTCTAAAGATTTATTTCACTAAAAGTAATTTTTATGATAAGTATTTTTTTAAAATAAAAAACGTTACATGATAACCTTTTACCTTGCATTTGCGTTTTACGACAGTAATGCTCAATATCCTGCACAGAGGGTGCAAAATTTTAAACCCGTGACCGACCTCAACAAGTATTTCATATTCCACCTTATTTTCATGTAAAGTTATAGTCAAACTACTCATGTAAAGTCAAACTAAACTATCGACTACTTCTTGTGGTTGTAAACTAAGATCTTCTCTGTCGTCACAAGCCACAGGTTTTGTGTTCATTCTATTTGTGGAAATAGAATGAACACAAAATCCATGGCTTGCGACCATGGATCTTCTCGCGTGTGAGTCGCTTTGTTAAATCAAATTGAAGGTGTTTGCAAACATTTAAATCCTGCTTGTAAAGAGGTTCAAGTCTTCATTTGGTAGCTTTTATATTACACTGGTCATTTTGACTGAATAGATAAGAACAATTACGGGACATTTGAAATATTTACCAGTTTTGTCGGTGGGACCGGCTGACATTACATGCTACTTAACTCTTTGAAATTTATAAGTTCATATACTTAGACTTCTTTTCTTTGCTCGATTTTGAAAAGGAATGAATTTGCTTATTATTTTTTTTCACTACAAGTACAGTTGAACTTCCATATCATGAACATTGAAATTTTTAAAAGATTTGTTTTCAGTCCATTGGAGGTCTAGATAGTGAAGTTTGATTGTATAAACAAGTTGTGATCCATCATTGCTTTTTGATAAACTACTCTATGGTTTAGGAAGCATAAACTATATTAGTCGAGTTTTTAATTATCAAAAAATGGTATGTGTCTTCACATCAAAACTCCATCAGTCTGTTGTTTGTTTTCAGAGAACTGCCTGGACATAATCAGGAGGAAGCTCACCCAGCTCACCAGGAAAAAGACAATGAGTGTTACGAGTCTCAGGATGAGCTGGAGGCCCCTGTCAGAGCAGCCTCCAAACCCCGAGTTACTAAACAAGTGACGTTCGACTCGAGCGAGCTTCATACCACCAGCAAGAAACCCATGTCCAGCATAGGTGCTAGTACCTCCTTCAGCTGATGGCAAGCAATACTGGTGTTGCTATTGAAGTGGAAAGACTCAATTTTGTTCCACTAAAACTGAAAAGAAATACAATTTATTTTTATTTCTGGAGGGAAAACAGGTACATCTTCTGAGAAATATTTGAAATGTATTTATAAAAACAGGACTTAGCTGTGAGTGGACCCGTTATATATATGTCCATGCTTTTCTTGCCAAGTGACGTCAATCTTTTTGATGATCTAGTCTTAATTTTTTTAGTCAAGGATTTTTTTCTTTTACCCACTACACAGTTGTGTGGCGTTAGGGGTTGTTAAGGGACAATTAAGCAATGATATGATGTTCATTTATCTATACAGTACCATATCATGTCCCCTGTATGTGTTTATTACAGGGAGAAAGTAGAAGATCAGAAATGTTGGTTTAATTTTTTAAGTAAAGAGGGTATTTACTAAACAAATGTTTGTGAGGTACATGTGTATTACAGTAAAACATGTTTATAGGGAACAAGCTTATAATGAATTGATGCTTACAGCAAAGTGATTTTCATTCCCGTGACTATCTTACTATCTTGTTGTAAACTTGACGGATATTACGAAATATGCTTATAACGAACCAAAATCGCCCGTCCCTGGCACTTTGTTATAAGCGTGTTTTACTGTATATGAATTGGAAAGTCTATATTTACTGTCACTGTTTGTTTGCCACAGTGACTTACAGTTTATATGTTACAATTGAGTGGGTTAATTAATTAAGCCCCATGTGTAAACATTGTGCAACATGACCCTTTTCAAATTTTGCTCTTGTAAAATGTATGCATTTTCCTGAAAAAATCTGTCATGAAAATGCCTAGAATTTCAGCATATATTGGGGTCAAAATTTTTCGATGACACCACTTTTTTGTCCATTTTGTAAGTTAATAGTTCCCCTAAAAGTTATATATTACAGTTATATCTTTTATTTGAGCGACGCAATATTGATTTTAATTCATTGCATTGGAAAATAGGCATAATATATAGATAATTGCTTTAAAAACCACCTTGTGTGTTTTTATATGGATCTGGGGACATAAAATATTCTTTAAAATGTAAGAGATTTTTCTCGAATTTTTTTTTTTTTTTTTTTTTTTTACATTTTTGACACATTGACATTATAATTTTAATTTTCTAAATCTGTTGCTATTGACTATAAACATCAAGATCTGTTAAAGTTTTATAAGCCTATTTTTTGTCCAACTATATGTATATCTCTATTAGAATTAGGAAATGACAGAAATTGTTGACTGAATCTCAGAAGATTTTATCTCTTGCTAACAATTTTTGTATGTTTTATGGTGTTAGCTGTTGCCTGTTTTTTTAAATTTTTTATTTGATAAGATTTTATAATTTATTATTATAAAGCTTGAAGATTTTTATAAGTTTAAGTAAAACTTTTAAGTTTAGGTTTAGGAGTAAAATTTGAGTGCTTACCAAAGATTTCATATAATTATGAAATTATTTAAGTTATATCTTTTAATGACTTGGATATTAAAGTTATTGAATTATTTTTCATGAATGAAAGTTAGATGTTCCTTCCACCAATATAATGAAACATTTCATTTTTATGCTTGTTTTTTAACATAACCTGATTCTATTTAACATGTTACATGTTTATACATTATATAGTTACATACATGTGTGTGTGTGTGTGTGTTATATGTAGCCAGGACTCCAAAGTATGATGGTCATGCCAAAGTCCGATGGTCATGCCAAGATCCGATGGTCACGCCAAAGTCCGATGGTATGTTACTGATATGGACGCCGAAGTCTGATGGTGACGGAATAACGTTTGCGACGTCGGGTCATGACAACGTTGTACCAGCAATTCAAAATCAACAAGATGTGAGCGGCAGGCTGTCCAGACGATCGATTCATATTTTTTTAACAAAGGCAGGATTAAAAAGGGAGCAGTCCGAAAAGATTTTTTCCATTTTAAGCGAGGTGTCAAAATTTACAGAAAATTTAACAGGAAAGTGTTTACCCTGTTTATGGTAGAGGACTGTAAAAACGAAAATGTGCATATTGTGTCCAAATAACCTGTTACAGTTCAAAATGGGCTATGATGAATTAGGTGAATGACCATCAAATCTAGGATGCATGTAGGAAACTCGAGATATAGGCTGTTTGATTAAAATAGTTATGACCATAAGCAGATTATTTTCTCTCATTCTCATTAAATTTACTTTTGTATGTATTTCATAAGCCTTATAGTTTATCGTGATTCACACAGACAGTCCTTATGCATAACGAAAACAATATTTCTGTTTTTCAAAAAAAAAATTTAGAACCATCAGTCTTTGGCATGTCACACCATTAGACTTGGCATGTCAAACCATCAGAGATTGGCGCAGACCATTGGGGTTTGGCGTGACCATCAGACTGGAGTCTCATCGCACTTTGGAGTCCTACACACACAAACACACACACACACACACACACACACACACACACACACACACACAATAATATATAAAATGGTATAAGTGAATTGAAGTTTACATATACATGTATTACATGAATGTTACATGTGATATATCCGTTGAGGACTATATTTTTTGTATTTTCCATTTAGACCAATAGAGACATTTCTCTTCTCAGACCATGGAAAATGGGAATATCCATCATTCTCAAATATCAAGTATGACATGATATAATGGGCAATGTATATGTGAAAGTTTTACATGTTAATGTTTATTGCAACAACTGTGCTCACAAATTGCTTGTGATCAAAAAATGTTCCCGTGTTTATGGGGATATAAATACAATTTGGTCACATGATCAAATCCGATAAAGTCCTTATTTCTTATGTCACCAGACCAGATGCACTATTGTGAATCATTAAAACTTTATGGACGTTTTGAATATTTAAAGATCTTTTAATATAGTGTTCAAATCTTATTCACATTCCTTTGGTTATACATGTTTGAATTTTATCAATTTTAATTTTTTTTTACGTTTTATGACATAAGAATTATTCGTAATTATGCTAAAATTGCCTGTTAGAAACAATCCTACAATGAGTGAGAGAGAGAATTATTAGGCTATTATTTAACCCCTCCTGATAATTTTTTTTTCTTCTTATAGAATTAGATTTTATGTACCGGTACTTCAAAATAGAATTCAATGCATAATACAGGACAAATTATGTTAAAAAAATTATGACAATCAGAATTCTTTATTTTAATTGTATTAATCTTCATTACACAAAGCATCGATTCTGTCATGAAAAATGAAAAACATGAATTTGATATCATCTTGTTGTCAATATGCTTTGTTGTTCTGGTATTTTTTATTTTAGAGTATGACTTGTTTATTCCCAAGCCTGTGTTCAAAGTGCACATTGTTACTATTAGAATAAATATATATCCTATTTTTTAATCTGTCCATATTTTACACAGCCATCCTACTTTGTGACATACAGATCTGTAAACTTGAAACTGGCTCCATGATCATTGTTTTATTTTAATTATTTTTTATCTTTTCTTGTTTTTCTTTGTTTTATTATTTAAATTCTATTCACTGTTGGCATATGTTTTTTTTAAATTAAAAAAAAAAATAAACATTATTTTTGTGTTATTTTCGTGGCATGAAATGTCCAGAAATATTTTAAGAAATCCTACAGTCTAGCCATTGAAAAGATTTCCAGCCACTTTTTTGAATGATTGATCTTGGAGTGAAGTGTGAAAATATCATCTTCACAATGAAACATTTTTACAAGTTCTAATCATTAAATGTCAGTCGGTTTCTTGAACAGAAGGAACAGCCATTTTTTCCATATATGGATCAAATTCTGCAACTTTTTGGGAGTCTAGCGCCAGTCCGTAGTCTCAACGTAACTATTGTTCGATTTATCATGAAATATTAATTTTACATTTCCCTGTGTCTTTGTCTGTGATAACACTACAAATCGAATTATAACATATAAGTACAATACATATCATACATAACTCAGATGACATACTTATTGGCGCAAGAAGCATAATTATACGAAATAATATACCACAAAAATGTCAATAATTTAATATTTAATCTTAGAATTGCTGGGCAAAGAGGATTCAAGTTTAAATCTTCAAATGAAGGGTCACGCCAAACTAATAAGGGGGTCATGATTACGACATAATGAAAATTTCGGCAATAAAATTGAAACTTACGTGGAAGCTTCTAGGGTAGTGTAGATGGGGGGGGGGGTCAAATTTTTACGTAAGAATACATAAAGGGTACACTCTTAAAAATATTCATTCTTTATTAGGTGCTCATAGCTAAAAAAAATGTGCTAAAAAAGTTTTTAAAATCTAAATTTTTGAGATATTTTCATATTTGATTTATTAAAACTGTTTGGATCAGAATTTTGTCAGTTTGGTATTGTTTCTCAGAGGAGCGATGTGGCCCCTGGGCCTCTTGTGATAACAATAGTCAGGGAGTGGTCAAATCTATCATAAGCCCTTTGGAATTCATTGGATTTCTCCAACCAAAATTATCATCACCTCAGAATACTCAAACAATAATTCCCTACTCCTTAACTATTCTATGCATTATATATACTAAAAGTCAACCTCAAGGCGCGAAATTGCATACTGTAACTATTGATTTAAAAATAATTCATACCTAGTATCCATATACTGCATATATCGTCGGCCATCGGGTCTTTTAATTGTTACCTGTGGTGGTCACTGCCTGTGTATTGTTGTCGCCATTAAATATATTTTCACTGATGACATTCTATATTTACCAACCCTCGCCTTATTTATATGTAACACTAGTACCAGTGTTCGTATACATTGTATATGGGGGGGGGGGACCTGGGTCCTGTCGTCAAGCACCTATGTCAATAAATCTTGCCCATCCGTACTGCCTATATTGTCCTGTTATATTATTGCTTGCGACTATTATTTATGTTCGAGTACAGTAAAACCCGCATATAGCGAAGTGTCAACCATTTGCTGTAAACATGAATTCATTATAACAGTGTTTCACAGTGTACTGTGGTCTCTGTGCACATTACCGCTGGGCTGACTGTTCAGTTAGTTTCGCCTCTGCGCATTATCATTGACAATTAGTTTTGCTAATTTGACAATTTGTATTTCTCCAGCATATATGGCGGTAATTAGTTCGTTGTAGTTGCATAAGGATAGACACATTAACAAACTACATGTAGCAAAACCACTGAATATGACATTTCAAACTGTTATTCAGTGAATAAAAAAACGCCCCCCCCCCTCAGTTTGAGATCAAGAATACGTATCCGAACACCGAACGGATCATGTACTAGTAATGCTGTTATTAAACAACGCTTATATAGGGCAATATTCTTAATTATTTTTGCATGCGCTGTAATTGCTCAGTTGGCATATTCCATGCTGCGCGTTTGCATTACTGGATAACTGGAAAATGTATGACACTACGTATTTTTATGCTTGCATTAAAATATTGTTTTAATTTTTTGATTAATTGGGGCCATTGTTTATGGTAACATGGTATACCCGGTATTTATGAACCCAACTAGTAGTCACATGTATCAGGATTATGGTGCTATAGCGCAATAGGTTATGCAGGCGCAGATCTAGAGGTATGTGTGTGTAGGGGGGTGTTTCGGTGTGGGTGGGGGTGGGGGGTTCCGGAACACACCCCTCCTCCGAAAATTCAAACTTTTTGCACATGGTGAAATTTTACCGAAAATATGCCTCGGACACCCCCACCCCCCCCCCCCCCCGGCCGGAATTCTTTTTTTTAGATTTGTGCATGCTGATGCCAGTCTTAAAAATTACATGTAGATTTGTCTGTAAAAAAAAAAAACGCCACGCAATATTGAAAAAAAAATATTCGTATATTGTTTATTATAAATCATTCATGAACACTACACTAATTTCTCTTAAGATTCATTCACGTACATTCAAGTTATAACAAGATTCAGACATTTTACAATTATCAAATGATTACAATATATACATGTTCTATATAGTAAATAAATAACTAATATTGTCAGGTAGAACTATTAAATCACGAATAAGAATATAGACAGTAACACCTGTCCAATCTAGCACCCTGCTAACCCGAAATTCTTTTTATTATGAATAAAAAATTCAATAGAATGCATGAGCTTTGTTATTATATTGATACATATAAGTATTTTAGAATATAATTATGTAGGTACCCTTTTGCAAACTTGTGCAATGTAAACTCTGCAACTGTGTAATGACTGTCGTGTATTTTAAAAAAGAAATTACTTAAAAAGTTACAAACTGACACATTTTCAAAGGATTGGAAAATATGATTTTGTTATTAGAAATCAAATAAATCATTTCCTAATTTAGGAAACCTGAAAACCTTATAATTTAAAATTATACACTCTGATCAACGCTACAGAAAAGTCATTAGATATCATGGCCACTGAAAAAGCTTAAAAGTCCGCAGGTTATTCAGGGGATTTCCCATATTTGGTTCGTTATCCTGTATATTTAGGGTGGAGTTTAAACGGAGTTTCTAAACATGCTTTGGCTGTCGGTAGGTCTGTTGTATAATAAGTATACATTAACATTTCCACCGAGTCGGCGTGCGGGCCATCTTTCTTCAAGTAGTATTCTCCGTTCTGTAATGACGAAACAAAACTTTCTGAGCATAACTATGTGACAAGTAAACAGTTTTAAGACATTACCTTTTTATAGCCGAAACATGGAAGTCAATGATGCATTAATTTATCTTCAATTTAATACAATATTATTATACTAGTTATAGTAGTAGCTGTTATAGTCGATTTATACTGACCTCATTAGTAATTTTATATTTCTTTGGCATATTTTCTGCATATACTACAAGCACCTGTTGAGAGAGAAACACTAGTAAAGCATAACGATTCAAACTTTAATGAAAATCTGGTGTAACAAGAGAACAATTTTTTTTGGTATAAGTATATGAATAAAACTAATGTTTTTCACATTTAATCTAAATTAAAAACTCCAACCTGTCCGCCATCCGCTCCTGTCCTGACAAGATACACGCCATCATCGCCTAAGTTTCTTATAATCCTATTCAAAGAAAGAAACACCAAATCGATGCATGAATTATGTACATGGCATATGTCTACAGTTGTCAATAATAAAAAGTATATTTACTCCTATGATGCATTATGTATGTAGAGTTCATTTGATATTTAATTGACGTTTCGGAATGCTCTTACTCTTGCGCCTTTTCCTTGTCCTCGCCATCATAATAAATATTTCCCCAGTAGTCTTCACTATCTTCTTCATCGTCGTCCTGCAATAAGCAACAATAAATTAAGGATTTTGTTTTATATGCAGCGAGAGAACAAAATATATAATACATTGTCTGTAGCACCATATATTTAAAATTTCGTCGTCGGAAACCCACGGCCAGTCTCGCCTACGCTTACTAATCGTTGGCCAATTCGTTGATTTTTTCTCGTTTTCCAATCTGAGAGAGCACGGAAGCGTAGTAAAACAGCTACTTTTTTATAAATCAGATTGTTCGTTTTCATGAATTTTTATCATTCACAATTCACCAATGAAAATGTGAAACTCTTTTGTTTTGAGGGGTATGAAAACGATGATCATGTAATGAAAACATGCCGATGTTAATAGATGCACGCGTAAGCATTAACACAGTTGGTCAGATTTCTTCAATGTAAGTGTGAAGGAGGCAATCGGAATAGAGCATTAGTGAATCAAGATTACGAGAAAAATTTAGCGATTTGACCCACGTTCAGTAAGCCTATACGAGACTGGCTGCGAGTTTCCAACCGTGTAAAAAAAAAAATGAGTGTCATTGAAAACTACAGTCTGCTACAGTATGATTTCACAGAATGAAGGTGAACTCTTGATAAGGACATAATATAAGGAAGTAATTGGGGATACATATACATTTAATCCTTTTAAAAATTATATAATTTCTTAACAATCTTTTAAAAACTAGAATGAGTTAACAATGATCTTCATTTCACATATAAAAAATGTATAACAATTCAAATTTAATTAAGGCGTACATCACTGTGACAAGAGAGATAACTCCCAAAAGTAATATTAAAGAGCGATTTCTGTCAAAGTTTTACCATAAATGCTGAATTTATGCGCAATTTCAGTGCAACTTAGATTTCTTTCATTATATCAAATATAAATATAATGTATGTGAGTGTACATTGAGATGCTGCACTAATGTGCAGAAACAAACTGTCACAGATACATACCTCATCTACAACCGTTTCCGCTATCTTCCTCGCAGTGATCGGACTCTCCTCTTTATCCTTAGATCCTCTTTTACCACGAGAATGACTACAAAATGCCAACATGAATTATGTTAACAGCAATTAAGTCAATATTAATTAAGAATATTTACTTCAGTAAATTCTCTATACTATACAGTAAATTCTCTCTACTATGATTCTAAATGGAGGCAGTTCAAAATTTTACAATCTGAATAAAAACTTGAATTTCAGTTCTAAGTGAGGCTGTGACGGTTGTTTTCATTTTTCATCATTTTTTCTTTAAATATAGAAAAAAGGGAGCGAATATAGTATGCAATAGAACCAGAAAACTCCGGGTAAAATAAGTTTGTTACTTGTTAGAAACAACATTCTAGAATATATTAACTGATCAGAACCATAAAAATATCATATAACACACCGCATAAATCCATTTATAAACCTACCTATTTGAAAGAGCTTCTGTTAATTCTTTCTGCAATAGAAAAAAAAATAATTGATAATGGTTCAAATCCAAATATGATTATATATGATGAGAACAATGATGTCGGCAAACATGCATATGAAAAGTTGTGATAAGCGCATTTTCCCATTTGACAGCTGTAACATTTATGTACGACATACGTGAACTTTCGCCACCGCATCCTCGGATTGCCTCCTCGGTCTTTGTCCATTTCTGTGTTCATTTTCTGCATGGAAAAATGGCGGTCAGTTAAATCGAAGTAAACGTTTGTATACATGTTTTTTTGTGTATAATTGCATACAATCTGTGCAACTACTACATGAGTTATATATCTAGGTGCTACTGATGTACTGTAAGCGATCTTTTGATTATTTATACACCATCCAAACATCTTTTTTCGACAACGTTTAAGGGTCACGTGACCACATTGTACCTTTGGCGGGTTTCGCCGAGACGTCCTTTCCGGTTTGCCTGGGTGGTACTGAGGGTCTGTCTGTGAGGGGTAGTGCCGGTTTATTGGCGTCCTCGCCGGGGAGTGGGGCCGGGGGTCGCTCCTTGTAAGCGTCCTTGTTGGGTATCCGCCGCGGGGGTGGAGGGGCGGGAACCGATATATCCTCATCATCGGATACTAACAATAAAAACAATATTATTAATTTGAAATTCAACTGGTATGAGTAAAATTACATTTTTAAAATTCATGTAGAAAGCAGACTAGTAGTTGTAACTAATTCTTACAAAAAAAAAACCGTGTATAACGTATTTTTTTTAATTTTTGACAAAAGAAAAATGAATTACTATTGTCAACCAAAAATGAGCGCTTGAATAAGTTGATGTTAAGTTCTTGTACAAGAAACGGCAGTCATATAACATTAACATTTACTGTAATGACCTTGTAACAGACACTGTAATTACCTTGTTAAAGTAAGTATCTTATTAAAGTTACAGATAATACCTTTTAATAGTTACCAATACCCTAATAACATTGACACGGTTAAAATAATGACCACGTGACAGTCACTATAATGACAGTAAAACAGTTACAGTTATTACCTTCTAACAGTTACAATAATAACCTGGTAATATTTTCAATATAATTACCTTACAATAGTTTCAGTAATTACCTTCTAACAGTTACAATTATAATAGCCTTGTACTCGTTTCAATATAATTACCTTACAACAGTTTCAGTAATTCTCTGTAACAGTTACCCATAATGACATTCTAACATTTACATGTATGTCACGTCCTTGTAACATTCACCGCAATAAGACTAAGTGCATTCAATTTGTTGACTTGTAATCACTGTTGTAGTATTAGAACACACAATCTCTATTATGACATTGTAAATTTATTCCAATGTTCTTGTTACATTCACAGCAATGATCTTGTAAAATGTAATGCAATGATCTTTCAACATAAACTGTATTTATATTCTCTTATTCACTGTAATAACCTTAAACACTCATCTCGGCAAAAGTTTTTAAATGCTTCATAAAGTTTTCATCCCAAAATGTATGACCTGATTTTTTTGGACTTCAAAAATCATTTTGTTTAATTTCTGTAATCAGCGAATTATGATTTACTGAAATATAGTATAAAACACTAAAACCAGCGTGTAACTTTAAAATATCTTTTAATCTTTTATTATCATTTTTGGTAATTAAACAACTATTTTTCAATTGTCTCACCATCATCTTTTCCTTTCAATTTAAATTTAAGTGCGTAGTCACTCGTGACTTTGAAGGCATTAGTGTCACCATAGATGTCGGTTTCGATTTCTTGATACGTCATCGATTTATCGTCTTCTTCCTCAGCGGCCGCCTGTTTCCCGGCTCTCCTGAAAACAGGAAACCCAAATGGTGCTACTTCTTTCATAAATTGTTTTTTTCATAAGACACAATTATACCAGTGTTTTAAGCAGAGATTAAGACTAATTTATTCGACACTCCCTTCCTTTTCCTTTAAGAAATTTGCGGTGACGTTTCACTTAGATCCATTTTATACATTAATTTATGAACTTGACAACTTACTTGTACGTATAATAGTAGTTATCTGACTTCTGGCCATTAGCTTTGACTAGCTGACTTTTAATATGCTTCATCCATTCCTGGAGATAAAAAAAAAATAATAAAGAAAATATTGATATATTCTATTATTGGATGGCAAGCAGTCCGAAATGTAGCAAATAGCAACACCATATCTGTAAAGGAGCACTTTACAACACTTTGCGATTGGAATATTTTGGCTTCTCAAGAGCTATCGCATTCGTTGCACGAGCTCTCGCATTTGTTGCATACGTTTTTGTGGTCGCATCAAGTCTCCTCGAAACAGTGGACATGCACACTATTCAAACGCGACCGAATGCGATCCAAATTATTGTAATGCAACGCACGAACATTACTACGAATGTTTTACAACGTTTTGTGTACTCGCAAGAGCGTTGCACGATTTTTAAAGATCGTGAGATAAATCGCAGCTGTTTTTTGCGTGTGTTGTGCGACCAAGAGACTGTTGCCCAACGTGTTTTATGTAATCTTGCAACGTTTTACTATCATTGCAAGATTTATGAGATGTCGCACCAACTTTCTTTACAATTAATAAAGCTCAGTACTCAGTTATTATCAAGGAATAATTAAGAAATTCCAATCAAAATGTCATTGAATTTATTAGAAATATTTCTTTTATAAAGTTTATTATTTTGACAAAAAGATTAATACAATTTGGTTTCCAACATTGTAAAAATACTGTTGATTCGGCATGTATAGCTATGACTTAGCGGTCATCATATTTAGCGACCTCTGCGCTACTTCTTGACTGCCGATACATAAAATCATGTATAGAAAATATATATAGAAGTTTATTTACTTATTCATCAAACGCAATTTAATTAACAAGGAAGATTACGATTAAATTTTGAGTCATGAATTTGAGCAAATTTATGAACTTTTATTGTAACTTTCTGAGTAGCATATAACCCATACACAAACTTGTCGAGGAGTCTCATAATTATATGCATTTAATTAAGTTTCATTCTGGAGTAAAGAATTTATAAATTTGTAATGACGACCATCCCCCTACCTGAAATCTTTCAAAAATGGCTATGAAACCTATAATTTTAGCGAAAAACTTAAAGTACATGTATATGTTTTCATAGATACACTAAAACAAAGTGGCTAGTATACATGTCCATGTCTTATCTAAAACAACCTCCCACCCCCCATCAACAGCGGCAGAAGATACTCTACCCGTGGGCATTTAAACAAAAACAAAACAGCTTTAAAAGCCATCATGATTTTATCACTTCTCCTGATCCTGCTTTTGAATATTCAACCTTCATTGACAATTAATCACCATCTGGCATTTATATACCAAAATCATGTACATGTATAAGTGATTTTGGTAAGCCAATTATTATTTTAATATCAACAAGTCTTTTTGTTTTTTTAGAAAGTTCAAAAATTGTTTTTGTTTTAAATGATAAAATACTTGCATACTTCTTTTGATCATACAACTTCTTTATTTATAATTACATTATATTCAATGATTAATTACCAAATATGAACAAGCAAAGGAAGATAACTCCATTATGAAGAAGCAAGGGAAGATAACTTCATTAAATGTACCCACCCCCACCCATTGAACTCTTTTTAAATGCTTCACAATCTCTTAACTGTCATAGACAGCACCATTCTTACTCTTTTCTATATTTGTGAATTTACTCATTTCTTTCATTGAAATTCCAGAACAGAATAAAATAATAAGACAAATGTATACCCCCCCCTCCTATAACCCTTGCCTTACATGTAGGTGACACGAAATATTACTAAAGATTACAGCTCAATGTTTTTTCTAAATATGCAGTCATTTTTTATTCTGTGTCAGTAGAAGTTTTTTTAAACATTATATATATTAACACTAAGTTACCATTTTGGCCACATCCTGCATGAAGAAACCCTACCCTAAAGACACTATATGAGTGTTTTGGCCCCGACCAAGACTCAAATCCCTATCTACATTGGGAGACATTAAATTTTAAATTTTGATAGACGGCTTTATTTACTTTCCTTATATGCAGTCAGTTTTTATTCAGTATCAGAAGAAGTAAAGAAGACGATTTTTTAACTATATGACTACAGTTGTATTTTGGCCCCGCCCTAGAGTCAGAAACCCTACCTTGGGCGACATGAAATTTAAAATTTTAGTAGAGGGCGTCCTCGACCTGGTCTACATTTTACAATTAAGGAAGAGGACATCATAACCATGCATTCAGTTTTTCCCTCACATGTGTTGGAGTAGAGAAGAAGATTTTTGAAAATTTGGCTTTTTCTTTTTTTTTCCTTTTGCATATTTGGCCCCGCCTGTGGCGCCCCGGGGTGAAGAGCCATGAATTTCACAATTTATATTCCTCTTAACATAAAGATGCTTCACACCAAAAAATGGTAACAATTGGCCTTGTAGTTTTCAAGAAGAAGTCAAAAATGTAAAATCGTTAACGCACGACGGACGACGCACGACGACTCGGACGAAAACAGATAGCAATAGGTCACATGAGTTTACTCAGCTGACCTAAAAAATGTAAAGTATTTTAAACTGATACATGTAAAATCACCCAATTTTGCAAAATATCTAAATTGAAGCCCAGACAGTCTACCAAGGTTGTATAATGTTGGATTATTTTTGGTTTGTCTTTCTGTTTTGTTTGTTTGTTTGTTTGGTTTGTTTGGTTTTTAGAGAGAGAGAGAGAGAGAGAGAGAGAGAGAGAGAGACTTGCCTTCATTTCTTTTTCAGATCCAGCAGCAAAGAAGTAGGTTTTATAATCTGGTGAGGCATGGACAACCTTAAAGGCAAAGGGGGCAACCTTAGGGGAAATCTTTTCCTGTGCTCTACTGACCCTGAAGAAAAGATGACAGTGTAAAATTTGGAATATTTATGTTAATCAGCTATTTGTCGAAGTTTAATTTTTTTAGATTGATTTGTAAACTGTATAAACCGTTCGTCAGCATTGTGGCAACGCACTTTGAAAAAATTACGCACTTTGAAAATTTTTTTCAAAGTGCGTTAAATTTTGGACAAAATCAACGCACTTTGAAAAATTTTTTCAAAGTGCGTTAAATTTTGGACCAAGTTAACCCACTTTGAAAAAATTTTTCAAAGTGCGTTATGAAGGTACATCAACATTTTTTAGTATCGAGACACTTAACGCACTTTGAAAAAAAATATGTATAAATCACAAATTGTGAAATTAAATTCTTAATTTGTTGATAGTATGATGATTTGTTACACTATTGAATCTAATTTACCGTCTTAAAAATCGGGGATAGGGGTGGGAGTGGGGGTTAGCCAAAGATACAGGTCAATTACCAGTGCTTCATTTCATTGATTACGTACAGGAAGGTCCCCTACCCCTTTTTTTCCTCCCAAAACGTGTTTGATATTCAGCAACTTAGAGTAAATGTATAAAATCAAAAAAAGGAATACGCTTTGTTGTAAATTAAATACAGTGATATTGAAAAAAAAAACGAGCTGGTCAAACAATTATTTCTCCAATGGCATGTCAAAGAATCTATAAGCGTTTCAACATAAACCCTCTTTTCAAATTCTAATTAAATAAATCACTTCATTTAAAAAAAAACTCCATGTACATTGACAAACATTAAATTATTATAAACTTAAAAACTGATCCTCTAAAAGATCATGTTGTTTTTGATAACCATAACTAACGTATCCTTTTTTAAATCATGTTTGTTTATAAGCACATGCAATTGAAGACAGTTGAAATATGTTATACATTATCTCCATTATCAATAAATAAATTAAATAATTTTCGTTTCTGGCACAGCACAATGTACCAGATAATTAGTAAGTTTGCTGCATACACAAAAAAGGAAAATGCAGTTGCTAAGCGATGCAGTTTATGTCATATTTGGATAATTCAGATCTCCCGAGTTGTTCTTTATGTAAATTGTCGAACGCGTAAGCTTATGAAAAAAGGAAAAAAATTCTAATCTAAAAACTGTTAGTCAAGTTAGCTGAGAATGCAGTGGGTTCTTTCTAAAGTATATCCCATTAAGCTACACAAGGTTAAAACAATTACTTATTGTATCTGAAATTAAATATTATTTCGACTAAACCCTGAACAATTTTTTTTTCAAAGTGCGTTAATATCGACGATATCAACGCACTTTGAAAAAAAATTTTTTTTTTTTCAAAGTGCGTTGACTTGGTCCAAAAATTAACGCACTTTGAAAAAATTTTTCAAAGTGCGTAATTTTTCAAAGTGCGTTGTAACACAGCATGTAAGTATTTAAGAGTTTTAAATACACATGTACATGAAAGCGTCAACGCATCAAGTGTTTAAGACATTAATGTAACTTTGGTATATATTATTTTTTAACGAGGCCGCAAAGAAGTAAACAGGTTATAAAGCTTTTAATATTTATCAAAATTACAGGTAAAATCTTTAAAATCGTATTAAATACATTTGCCAGTAACACATAAATATATAATAGTTCATCAAATGTGATTAACTTACGAAATACACTAGTAAAAAGTTACAGACAATTTACGATTTCTAAATATACATTACAGTACTTACGTATTGTAGCCATAAAGTGTAAATTTTCCCGCAGGACGGGTGCTGTATTCATTTTTAAAGTAATAAATACACCCTCCACTTAGTACCATGTAAATCTGAGGCCCTGCGTAACACGAAATGCAGTATTTAAAAAAAACCATGATAAATAAAATTTCAGATTTGATCCACACTAAACTGGAAATTATGCTGTGGTTGGAAATGTTAAGAATTTTACTCATAAAAGATATATACACTGTAGTTTAACGGTTTGCAAAAGCGTGTAATTGTGTACAGTGCAGTTACTAGTATAATTATTGTTCAGGGATGAAATGAATCTGTGTTAAACATTTCATTGAGAGTTTATATTTTGGAAGCAGCGTGGAACAGGAAGTAATTTTAATTGTACCCGTATTAATTAACTAAATGAAAGAAGCATTTAAAATCCTTGAACATAACTTAAATTTTCCTTAAATTTCTGCAGCTTAGTCCATAAAGTAATGATCTGTGTATGTAGACGTAACTACCAGCATGTGTTTATAATACATTACTTGTGCCAGATGATACGTAACTATGAAACTCAAGACAGGGTGACACTTTACTATTATATAAGAGTATTATATAAGATTTATTATCTACCCCCCCCCCCACTCCATACCCCTTTTCTTTTTCTTGATTGTCAAAAATCAACTTAAATAATCTGCAAAGTTCCCACACTAATCAGTGGCATGCATTTTTATTCATACGTAAGCCTGAGGATCAATTTGTTGCTTTTACGCCAAACAGTGCTTCTTAAAATTATTATACCCCCCCCCCCCCAAAAAAAAAGGGGGGAAAAAAGAGGAAAATCCCTGAATATCTTGATATCCCGAGTACTGTTAAGATAATGTTAATCCTAGCCATGTATCATTAAAATTTGAACTGTATTGAATTAGCTATTGGTTATATCTTACTCAGGTGACCGTTAAGACCCATGGGCCTTTTAAACTCCCATAACATACCATATGTTACGCAATGTTCCTAACCCATCGCTTGGTAACGCTGCACTGAGTCTAACTATGAACTCTTAGTACACTACATGGCAAACTGTTGCATAACACAGATATATAATGTAACTTTTATCAAGTACTTATGGAAGTGGGTATTGCACTTACAGCGGAATTTGCCAATTCTGTTGATAAAGCTCTGCTTCCTCAGCCAGCCGCAGTGGCTGTAATCTTCTTTTAGCAGATCCTGACAACCTGCAGACAAAAGCAGACATCTCGTAACGATATCTCGCAACGATATATCCTAACGATATTTCATAAATATATTTATATATATAACAATATCTAGTATGTATAATGCAACGATATTACACGACGATATCTCTTAGAATGTTTTGTAACAATATCAGATAACAGTATAAGGTAATGATATTTCATAAAAATATGTTGTAACGATATAACGATATATTGTAACAATATCGTAACGATATGCCGTAACGATATATCGAAACACTATACAGATATTGACAACAGCTGGGGTTTTTTTTTTACCCGAGATCAGACCAGAGATCGAGAGCAACACATCCGTTCTCGAGTCGAGCAAAACAGTTGTTGACCGGGACTTTAGTTTATAACATGAATAAAAGAAATCATGATCAGTAGTAAAGTTTTGAAATGTAAAGTTCTCTTGGTGAAAAGTAAATACATGTACCGGGAATTAACTCTACAGAAATGATAGTTTTCGTTATCAGTATCATAATAATAACAAATTTATCTAGGATCTCTAATTACCGGAGACTTCCATTCAATTCCCGCGCTTTTTCAAGATGTTGTATTGTAACATGTAAGTTGCTGATCATGGACAATTGTTTACACGTCGTTTAACAAGAATGTATTATAATAAATAGGTTATTACAGTCATCAGACTTTCGAGGAAACGAGTGATAAATATTGATATGATTTTTATAAAAATAATGATCATCAAAATGACTATATCATGGAAGTAATGATATATATTTTTTTAAATAAAAATCAACATCCTTTATAATGTACATTGTACGTAGGAACAAAAAAAGAGATAGAGCAAGAAAAGTACTCATTTATAGGGAAACCTAGTTTCTATTTAAGTAATCGCGGGGACGAGGAAGAATAACGGGACCAAACAAACGTCTATTGATGAATCAGAACCATCTGATGTTGGAAGAAAGCTGTTTCTTGGTAGAGCGTGATTAAAAGAGGCCCGTTGGCCGTATTGCTCATCTCTCCAACAATTGCATCTTAATTCTCGAAACTCGACCATAGTTTGGATGTTTCAATACACGCGGGACAATAAAATTAAAGATAAAAAAAGGAATGCATCGCATACTATCATTTGTTTAAAAATTTCTTACAAAAAATATTAGTTCTATTTATTTTATATTAGATTGAATGTTTCACGATGAAACAAATTTAAATCAAATTTAAAAATATCACATCTAAAGTATTTGTATAAAAAAAAGAATTCGAGTTCTGTTATATTCCAGATATTTGTTTTTGCTTACCGAAGAAGAAAACCACATTAATATTGTCTTTGTTCATCGAAAAGTATTTCTAAACTGAGTTTTCTCTTTCTGGATAACTACAAACCCATATGTTAATTTTGGTGCGTACTCTCAACTCCCGTGACATAGTTTGAACAAACTTAAAGTATAATTGAAAAACATTCGAAAGCTTGTTCAGCCACGAGTTTGAATATAAATGACCAAATATTCCTAGAGAAGTTTGTTTTCTTTTTAGAAGAAAAATCCACTCCTTTCTCAAGATTTTCTCTTCCTCTTGACGACGGGCATGAGTTTTCATTTGGGCAAACATAAAAGTAGTTACCGCAAAAAGTACAGGAACGATCGATTATGATCCCCTATAGCCGTAATTACCCATATCTGATCAGTTTATTGTACAACTTAAGAATAAGGGGAATGACCAGACATCACTCTGAGCGTTAATTTGTTATTACGTCTTAGTTGTTGCCATGATTTAATTAATCATTGTACATTTTAATTAATAAAAAGACGCTTTGAACCAAGTGTAGTTCAACTGACCAAGTGGTTGGAGAGAACAAACCTACATGTAAAAGATGAAAAATTACAAATAAAATTTTTAGCTCATCTACGATATAGGCATTCGACTTCGCTCTGAATAAATAATCAAAGTACTGAAGTACAAACGGCCGGGCTCTTTTGATGCGTACATGTATATTGTGAAGTAAAGACTGGAAATCTCCATCTTCCCAAGTCTAGAGTTTCTGATCCGCTCCGCATAAACCCTTGACCGAATAGGCAGAGTTTGACGGGGTTAGAAACCTTGCACGCTGGTTGGTGTCATACAAGTTTGCATGATCCAATAAGAAACGTTGTTTCAATAATGATGTTGATTGTGCATTGATCAATGTAGAACCGTTGTCAAATAAATTTGAGACGGACTAGTAAGTATTTCACTTACTGCTATCGGTTTTTTTTTTCGGGTGAATCCTTCTACGAATTTGATTTTGTTCATAGGAGCAGCCATATTTGTATGTTGTTTGTGTTTATAACGTATTCTCTGATTGGTCAGAACAAGAGGTCACAAAAGTTAAAAAATGAGTACTTTCACTAGATGGCGTAATCGTTAACCCGCATATGTATTGTCTTTTCGGTCAAGGGTTTATGTAGAGCGGAGCGGATCAGAAACCCTTGACTTGGGAAGATGGGTAAAATCTCTCTCTCTCTCTCTCTCTCTCTCTCTCTCTCTCTCTCTCTCTCTCTCTCTCTCTCTCTCTCTCTCATGCTTTTAATGTCGGTAAAGCGTCAGAAAAGGACTAAATTTTGTAAGCAAAAATATGTCTGTCTAGCAGAAAAAAATTCAATAGAGCATTGAATTTCGAAACAAGCGTTATAAAATCAATCCCCCATTTCTTCGATGTGCAGCCGAATACCAATGCTTTGTAAAGTAGTTCATTTAAATCCATGCGCATTGTATATGTGTCCAAAATGCAAAGTCTTGATTTTAAAACAATAGCCTCGCTTAATTTATTTGCAAACAGAAAATCCCAATAGATCTGACAAAACATTGCTCTCTGTGTAACTATTTGGTATTACGGAATCTTCTGCTTTGACTTTGTTCGGTTTTGTGTTTACTTTTGCAGTTGTGCTATTTGTAGAAACACTGGCAATTTGCATGCATATAGCCAGGTTTGCTTTCAGAAAAGCCCGGCTAAAAACCACTTACGCTCTCGGCTCAGGTGAGCTAAATCAATAACGAAACAGTCATTTATTTTAATTGCGAGAATTATAAAATAAAATTATTAGTTTTTTAAAATAAGAATTTTATTATATTTCATTGAGGATATTCACTCGATAACGATTGAGGGGGTCGGGGGGGGGGATACGAAATTTATAACAATTGAGCCACAACGAATTCTAATGATTTCACCTTGTATGTACAAGAACCAACAATTAAACATCAAACAAGTGAGTCTTATTGAGGCAGTATATGAAATAAGATTAGGAGAGGGCGTTTTAAGTTTCCAGAACTTGTGCCCGATCCTTTTGTATATACCATCTTTACAATAAAATATGTTCAAACTAAACTAATAAGATTGGTTAAGTGAATCTGATAATTATTTTACCACACAATTTTTGTAAGAATAAAAAAAAATACCGATATTATCTAACGGTTGAGGAATCTTATGGTCTGACATCTCTCGTCTTTTTCACATTCTTATTCTGCCTATAAAATAAATCATATAGGAATATAGGCATAGCTTTAGTAATCATTAACAACAAGCAAACATAATTCAACAATAATGAAAGAAACTCACAAACATCAAGATAAAATCAAATACTCAATGTGACAATCAAACAAACCAATCCAGTACTTCATATTTCCGTATTTCATTTTTTCTATACTTAAGCGTGTATCTAATTTCAAAAGCATTGTTAATATCAAGTACATGCAAAAGCATGACGCCTCATTTTACAGTTAAAGAAAATTGCCGTGTAAGGATATCTACTACTCCAGACATTGTCTATCTGACGGTCCGTCTCGCTGTCTGTCCATCCGTCTCTCTCTCTCTCTCTCTCTCTCTCTCTCTCTCTCTCTCTCTCTCTCTCTCTCTCTCTCTCTCTCTCTCTCTCTCTCTCTCTGTATATGTTCAGTCTGAGGAACTAAATCCATTATGAAATACGGAAACACTTTTGTGAAGTAAAGTACGTGTTTATACACTAAAGAGGACAGTTGAATTAATAAATGGTGAATACCGAATCATATTTCTCATTTCTCCATGAGCTCTAAGTTCTGAGAGAGAGAGAGAGAGAGAGAGAGAGAGAGAGAGAGAGAGATTGTGGTAATATGAGAACTCTACTTAATTATAACACGAAATCTGATCTGGTGCTTTTCATAATACAATAAATAATTATTAGGTAAAAGAAGTTCATTTCAGAAGACCCCATCAGAAAAAGAAATCGTGAATGCATTCCCTTTTTAGTGTGATTTTTGCGCCGGACTCTCATATTTAATGCTGTGTCGAAGTGCTCACTATGTTATATGAAAAAAAAAATGAAAAAAAACCCTGGTTATGCGATGTTTTAGTTGCGTATCACTCAAAAACAAAAACAACGTACCTCTCTCTCTCTCTCTCTTTCTCTCTCTCTGTATCTCTCTTTCTCTGTCTCTCTCTTTCTTTTTCTTCATGGTAACACACGATTATATATTTCCTTGCATGTGCTTCTAGTAATTCATGAATGATTAAACTCATTCTTTCTTCTCTCCGCTATAAACTGTACTTATGCTTGTGTACAAACGTCTTTATTTTACTATCAGGAAGTGCGACGAGTTAACGTGAATTTCTTCATACAGAAGAGCCTCTTTGTCAATCTGGGAAATCCGTAACCATTACATGACAAATTAATACACTAGTTAAAACTTATGGAAATTCGAAACACTTTTACATCGACAAATACAGTTATACCAATTGACAAGAAACGCCAAAGGAGATAAAACATTACCGCGGAAGTATTCAATCTGCTTTGCATATCACGCAGTTCTTTCGGACAGCTTTAAAACAAAATATTTATCATATATAATAATACTTATTTCAAAATTAGGGCCTCATTGGGCATGGCATATATCAATTATAATATACATGTATATATTCACTGAATTGTCACTTGCACACGCTTTAATGATGTAAAAAAGTTGTTCTGTTGTTTTATGTTACAGAGTAGTTGACCTGGATGGATGGAGGGATGGATGGATGGATGGATGGAAGGATGGAAGGATCAGATTGATGGATGGATGGATGGATGGATGGATAAATAGATGGATGGAAGGATCAGATTGATGGAGGGAGGGATGTCTAGATTGGCTCTGAGTGGGCCAACGCTCGCCACTTATGGTAATTGCTTCGTGAACAGTTAAATCTATATAGGGTGTATTCGTTTGGTCGATTGGAGAGCTGCAAGAGTAATCCTAATTTGTTTGTTTGCAGTACGGAGATCTCCGGTAGATCTCCATTGTCTACTTTTCAAATAGCAAGTAGACGCTGGAGATATCCTGGACCAGTTCTGGGGGTAGCAAACGGATACACCACAGATCTTTATTTATTTATTTATTTGGGGGGGGGGGTCTCTGTTGCCTTAGTATCACGCAAAACACCGCATTATTTAGAATTCAACTACATCCAAGGAAAATCTAATGGCTCAGTTTATGTTGACCGCCATATCTAAATTGATTGGCCGGTAAATACATGTATATCCTACCGGTATGTTATTTCTTCGAAAACGTCGTAGTGAAAAGAAATCGGAAACAGACACTTCTTAGTATCAAGAAGTCGAGGCATGCACATGTATAGCACGTGTTAAAGATGATTAAGCAACGCATGTTGACTTTATCTACATAGATAAGAGAAATAAATGGATTTCATTTTAAACTATGGAATGGAGAGAGAGAGAGAGAGAGAGAGAGAGAGAGAGAGAGGGGGGGGGAGAGAGAGAGAGAGAAATACATGCACTTTAAAATAAAATACTTAAAATCTTAGTTGTTAAAATTTATATTTTTAAAAATTAAGTCCAATGATTTTAAACTCAATTAAATTGATGATCAATAATTCGACCATCAAAAGTGCTTGATCTTTGGTAGGAGATATCTATGTGTCGGAATTGTATACATGTATATGAAGTTTAGGAAGATATTTAAAATTGTATTACATATATCTACAGATGTTTTTGGTATTTTATTCTTTGTGTTCGTAATTTTAAGTACAAACGTGATGTCCTTTATTATACAACTTTTAAAGATGAACTTTACAATTAACATTACACCTATGGATACATATTAAAAAGACTAGTTTACATTAAAAAATAAATCGACATTGTTCACAGTCTTTATATTAACCCCCCACCCCACCCCACCGACACACACACACCACTTTCTCGTTGTCATGGATTACCAGGAGATTGTAATCCATCAGGGTCATCTTTTCTTTTTTGAGGGGAAACAATTTTATTTTGAAAAACTACATCTTTGCTAGCCAAGGGCCCAATAAGTTTAAGTCTTATCCAGAAGAAAAGACAACTCTGCTTTGCGCGACTGATTGTTTTAGGTGGCGTTGACTGTCACCACCTACACGTGTGTAGATAGCTATTGTTGATTAAGGCTCATAGCAAACCGGAATCAAATATCAAGGTAACAGCAGTCTTAGGCTCAGGTCCAAGAATTTTCCCCCTTTTTTAGATGGTGTGGGAGGGTCCGAGGTTTTATTATCGGGATTTGGACCCATCACCCCTAACCCCAAGCTATATATCCGACCGTGATCCTTCCCTATACGTAACAAGCACCCAACCCGATAACATGCAGTTGTGTGAAGTAATCTTCAAATGCATTCATGATACTGATATAACAATGTAGATTGAATTCAGTATCGACACACAAGCATAACAATAGAAGTGCTCACAACTCCGATAAGGTCCACAGTTAATGCCGTGTGAGCAATGAGGCCCACGAGCCGCTTATACCGGTATTTGTCAATATCATCATTCTCAGATTCTGTCCGTTGGTTTGTGTTAAGAAGGACCATACCAAATTCGTCGTTTCTTTTTCATATATGTGTATTATGTTTCATTATCATATACATTAATGAACTTTGTATATATATTAGGGTCACCCCTATTACTGTTGAATCAAGTTAAACAGATGATACTACAACACAATCGGATCACGGATCCTAAGTTTGATAATTCAGTACACAAATTATCTCCCTAAACGAGCAATGTCAATATTTTAAACACACAACGGAAATATTAGTATGTTCATTGATTTCAAACTTTTTTTCGTCTATAATCAATGTACTTGTTTAATATATATGCACCGATAAGAGGTATAAACACGTATAATTTAACTACACGTGTATATCTCTCTCGATGTTTAATAAATACTGATAAATTAATGAACTAATTGAATATAGAAATATTTTACTTACCTTTGGTTAATCAGAGACGTGTACAATTAACATCAGATCCCGCTAATAAGACACCAGCCAGCTAAAGAAAAAATACCACACTTTCAGTTTACTCTAAACAAGGAAGTTTCTTTTCTTTTTTTTTATTCAAGTCTCTTAAATGTTTTAACCGTACGGCGAACTGTCATTGGTTGCTACAATGAAAAGAAACTGGGTCAACAGACCAAAAAATTGTCGTTGAAAATGAAGAGGCGGATCCAGCATTTTGAGATACCAATAGGGAGACCAAAAATTGTATTCAGGTGAAATTTGTAGAATTTTAAAGAAATTTATTATAGCTAGTTTGAAACTCTCAGTCCTCGATTATAATGATTTTAAACATATGACTGTTTAATTCTACTTTTTAAAGTTTCACATGGTATTATCTAGATCTAGAAACTTAGCGTGTATAGGGTGCGTATAATCTGGAGATACTGTGTCAATTAAATCTTCGCTTTTTCGTTTCTTTTGTGTTTGTTATTTCATTGGTAAATTATAACTATTTCGTGAATTTCATCCCCCCCCAACGGTTTTAATATAAAAAAGTCGAGAAACGGGAAGAAAGAGAGGCTTTAGGAAACTAGTCATTAACTACGTTATGAAGAAAAATAAATATTTAAGCATTTAATTAAATTAACAGTTAAAGCAATTTCTCTTATTACATGTATTACACAATCTTTCATTTTCTTGTCTTAAAATCATTATGTTATCATCATGTTATACATCAACATCGCCAATCATTGAGCGTCATTCACAGTAATTTACACAGGATGCTCTGTGGCGCAGGCATTCATTGGTTAGCTCTACATGCACATGTATAATCAATAATTGCTGTATGGTTTTATTTTTGGAGTTTATACAGAGGTTTCACACAGTCAACATAATAGTCTTGTGAAGTAGTATGATATTAGTCGAGGAGGTTAATACATTCACTGGAATTATTTCCTGGTTTACATGCAATATAATGCATTTTTTCCATCAAATGTTCATGGAGAAATTGAAGAGCCCTTAGCTATCTTTTATGATATCTAAAATATCGACACGACACAACTTTCGACAAGAGGTGCTTATTCAATACTAACCTTTACAAGAGTTATTAGTAATTTAATGAAAATATTAAATGAAGACGACCAATCTATTTTCAAAGAGACATTGATCCTAAAAATTATTGAGTGGGCTCGACATGAGAAAACAGTTGAATTGACAAATCGTTGCATTTTAATTGTATTAGTCTTTGATAATAATGATTAGATTATGTGAATTATATTGAAGTAATGTAAGCCTTGCAAGGTTCATCAGCGTCATTGTGAATCAATTAACTGCCTTAATCTAAAAATGTTTATATTTTATTCACTGGTCCTTAAATTTAGAAAAAAAATTTGTTTACAAACATATCAATTTCGAAGTTCTAATATCAAACTGGCACATCTACATGTATGTTGTAACGGGTGGGGTTGGTGTAAAAACTATTGCGAATATTGACAAGCCAAAAAATAACAAATAAATAAATACGGGACAGAGGCGCGGGTAAAGTGCGTAATAATTTTTTTAAAATAATTTTTAACACGGCCCAACATAAGTTGGGGGCAATTCATTCAAATTTCACTTTTAAAAATGTCTGTTTTGAAAAAAAAGAAGATTGGTGGACCAGGCCACCTTGCCCCCCCCCCCCCTTTCCTAATGCTTCGTGCCTTTCAAATAGGAATGCATTAAACATATCTTCTCATCACAAAAAAATTAATCTCAATTCTTCAAGGATTTATAATTATTATATTTCTTCTTTGCGATTTTCATTAATTCAAGCAGAGTGGAAAGGTTGGGTCATCTTTGTATTGGATCTGCGTTATGTGTAAAAAAAGATCGAAGTACTGAGAGTGGAACGCTCAAACATTTCCGTACGAGAATGAACATCATTGGCGAGCTTTGAAGGGCACATCCAGCTGTACGTCTAAAAGTCCGACAAATCAAACAAACGTTGCACTACAACTTAGAGTGTATGTTTTTATTGTGAATAATACTTTATTTGACGTGATGATTTCAACATTTTTAAATAGCACTGATAAACTTAATTTTTCTAAAACAACTTTATTTTCAACACCACGTCTAGGTATTCTGGATTAATGGACCAAGAAACATTTTATTTCAACAACACACTATTACCTGAGTAGAGTAAAACATTTAAAAAAAATTATATTGAATTTTGACCCAAAAATTGATAATTCCGAGAGATGAGAGTTGGTCCATGCACCTCACCTCACCTCGACAATATGTTAATTGCGAAACTGTATATCATATTTTTTAAAAATAAATCATTGCAACATTAACAAAGGACCATATTCAACTCGACTTAAAATTTGACATTAAAATTTTGTAAAAGCTTGCTGTAAAATTAAGTACATTGTATGCCAAATTATGTAACTTTTTAATACATTACAGGCTACCTTTAAAACCAAAAGAACCATGAAGATAAACACGTACATTGTATTGATCAATTAACAGCTTACTGTAACTAGTAAAAAAGAAATGACTCAGATGATGTACATATTACTTAGCACAAAGCTGTTTTACTTTCTCGCCGAATTCTCTAGTATAATAATTGGGGCATTTCCTATATACTGCTCTAGACGGTCAAGCATTTTGTGATGACGGAGGAAGTAGTGAATCAGAGTGTCATATATGTCAACGTGGTCTTGAGATAAATTTTTACGACCCAGATTTGTTGGGTTTTCGTTTTAAGGATCCTCGACACCCCATGACTTCTACATTTTATGACAGTACGTCACAACATGGCGATTTTAGCGCGTTGTGAAAGAGTTTATATCGCCAAAATCTGTTGTCTATCTCTGTGGCGCGATGGGTGTTGCTTCGGTGTACCAACCCGCAGGTCCCGAGTTCGAATACAGCAGGGACTTTTATTTTCATGAACAGCGGTAAAATTTTAAAAGTTGACTTTTTCCCACAAAATTGAAATTTGTTTTGGTCATTTTCAAGTGGAACACGTTCTAAAAGTCCATATCTTTATGTAATTTAGAAGAATGGACTTGTATACAGAACTTTCCCCAGGTGTGTGGAGGACACTTAAAGAGGCTGGGTGGTCAACAAATTACCCATCAGATCTAACCAAAAAATAGCTTTTGAAAATATTTGGAGGGGTAAAAATTGTAAAACCCCCAGTGGGATTCGAACTCATGACTTACAGATTCGTAGTAAACCCTCTAACCTACTGCGATACGCTATTAGGCGACAATATTAGGAAAGAAACCACTTATATAATTACACTTGGTTTTATTGTGTATTTCGATAAACAATACGTCACAACATGGAAGTGTCCCATACCACCTTAAAACAAGAGGCCTATGGGCCACATCGCTCACCTGAGAAACAGCAGATATAATAAAATCAGCTTTATGGAGTCATATACAAAATATGTCGTATAATAGATCCTGTAAAAAAAAATCCCCTGCATATTCTTATGTTTATCACTGAGCCCCTTTGTAACAGGATGATTTTACAGTCATATCACATATTAAGCATTGCAGTTCTCGAGAAGATGATCAGACTTAGACAACTGTTTATATATGGATTATAAACCTACATCAAACTTTGAACCCATTGTGAGGTCTAAGAATTGTCCAGGGGCCAGAGTCTAAACAATTTTAAAGAATCAACAATATGTCAAAATGCTTGCATATAAGTAAAACCATATATAAAAACATTTGAGTTTTTTTGTGAACAAGTCTAATGTTTTCCTTTGTAAAATTGGACCCCTCGCGCCCCCCCCCCCCCAATGTGGCCCAACCCTACTCCTGATGAATATGATTTTGACAAATATTAATCTAGACTATTTGAAGACTGAACTGACTAAAGTTAGAACTCTTCTAGACGATTTGTGTTTTAGAAGATTTTTCCCTATATATTCCTATGTAAAAATTTGACACCCCCCACTTCCAATTGTGGCCCCACCCTACTCCCAGGGATAATGATTTGAACAATTTAAATCTTCTCTACCTGAGGATGCTTCCACACAAGTTGTAGCTTTTCTGCCCAATCGGTTTCTGAGAAGAAGATTTTTTAAAGATTTTTCTCTATAAATTCAAATGTAAAAATTTGACACCCCCATTGTGGCCCCACCCTACCCCAGGGGATCATGATTTGAACAAACTTGAATCTACAATACCTGATGATGCTTCCACACAAGTTACAGCTTTTCTGGCTGATCAGTTTCAGAGAAGAAGATTTTTAAAGATTTACTCCATATATTCCTATGTAAAATTTGACCTTCCCATTGGGGCCACACCCTACCCCTGGGGATCATCTTTTAATAAATTTAAATCTACAATACTTGATGATGCTTCCACACAAGTTACAGCTTTTCTGGCTGATCAGTTTCAGAGAAGAAGATTTTTAAAGATTTACTCCATATATTTCTATGTAAAATTTGACCTTCCCATTGTGGCCCCACCCTACCCCTGGGGATCATCATTTGAATACACTTGAATCTATATTACCTGAGGATGCTTCCACACAAGTTACAGCTTTTCTGGCTGATCAGTTTCAGAGAAGAAGATTTTTAAAGATTTACTCCATATATTCCTATGTAAAAAGTTGACCCCCCATTGTGGCCCCACCCTACCCCTGGGGATCATCATTTGAACAAACTTTAATCTACAGCTTTTCCGGCTGATCAGTTTCAGTGAAGAAGATTTTTAAAGATTTACTCTGTATATTCCTATGTAAAAATGCGACCCCCCCCCATTGTGGACCCACCCTATCCCTGGGGATCATGATTTGAACAAACTTCAATCCACATTACCTGAGGATGCTTCCACACAAGTTACAGCTTTTCCGGCTGATCAGTTTCAGTGAAGAAGATTTTTAAAGATTTACTCCATATATTCCTTTGTAAAAATTTGACCCCCTCATTGTAGCCCTACCCTACCCCTGGGGATCATCATTTGAACAAACTTGAATCTACACTACCTGAGGATGCTTCCACACAAGTTCCAGCTTTCCTGGATAATTAGTTTCTGAGAAGAAGATTTTTAAAGATTTACTCTATACATTCCTATGTAAAAATTCGACCCCCCATTGTGGCCCATCCTACCCCCGGGGGTCATGATTTGAACAATCTTTAATTTACGCTTCCTGAGGATGCTTCCACACAAGTTTCAGCTTTTCTGGCCAAATGGTTTTTGAGAAGAATATTTTTGAAACATACCAACAAATTTTCAATGATTTTCATTGTTACAGGGTTACCAATTATTGCTTCAAAAACATCCTTATATTTTGAAACGGGCTGGGAAACTCTTTCAGCTAGAAGAATGACGTCTAAACTTAACACTATGTACATGATCCACAATAAGTGTGTCCCCGAATATTTGTCTCAGATTATTCCCAATACTAGGAGTAACGATTCTGCATATATAGAACTAGGAACATTGAAAATTATAGTTTACCTAGGTGTAGAACAGAATTATTTAAGAAATCATTTATACCTGACACTATTCAATTGTGGAATACATTAAGCATAGGAGTAAGAAATGAAACTTCCATACAAAGATTTAAGAATTCATTATATAAAACTAAAAACATAGCTAAAGCTCCCTCCTTCTTTACACATGGTAAGCGCAAGCTAAACATAATACATACCAAGCTAGACATCATTGCATACTCTATTATGATTTACACAGAATAAATATTATTGAAAGCGGTAATTGTCGGTGTGGTTCACCCGAAGATGCTTACCATTTTTTCTTCAAATGCAAAAATTATACTATCGATAGAAATAGATTTTTTCTTAATTTCCTACAACTAGACCATTTTCATATAATTAATACTCATCTTTCATTATGGGGCGATGAGTCATTATCCATTGAAATTAACAAGCAATTATTCTCATTAGTTCAATTGTATATCAACGAAACTGGTAGATTTGTTTAATATAGTTTATGTGCTTGTTTCTTATTCTCGTATATATCACTTATTTTTATTGTAATAACAATTTAATATCATGTTATAACAGTTGTAAGTTTTGTATAATTTTTTTATTCATGGTAAAGACCTAGTAAGTTGTCAGAACTTGTGTCCGAACCATTTGTATATGTATCCTTATATATATACAATAAAATATGTTCAATTCAATTCAAACTTCAATGATTTTTAATTATCTCCCCTTGAAAGAGGGCTTGGCCCTTCATTTTAACAAACTTGAATCCCCTTAACCTAAGGATGCTTTGAATCCCCTTAACCTAAGGATGCTTTGTCACAGCTCAGGTGAGCTAAAAACCATTGCCTAGAACGTCCAGGCTAGTGACTCAGTATTCTGTCTGTGAGGGGGCGGGGTTTAGTTTGAACATACTTAGAACTATGTTAAGATTTCGTTGAGATGGTGACCATCTCAAAGGACCCCGCTTATGTAATGGTCATTAGAATGAAAAGCATTAATTTTCACAGGGTTTTGCTTTGCCCTTAAAGGGGCATGGTCACGATTTTGGTAATATTCTATTTTTCTGTGTTTATTATTTACAATGCTATAGAAATGCATTTCTAATGATCAAAATGAAAATTGAGATCGATTCATTAGTAGAGTTATAAGCAAGATACAGGACTCGCAGTTCGTTGTCATGTAAACAAGGCTCGTGCCCCGTTTTTGTTTACATAGGTTCAATATACCAGTAAAACAATCTTTTTCAAGCTAATTTGTCTATCTTTTTATTCATTTAATGCATAAATAAACAGTTCCTAGCCTTTAACACAATCATTTTAAGGCTAAAACTGGAATTTTCACTTCAACAATCAATATGTAAACAAACGCTTTGTTCACATAGCGAAGAATTTCAAACCTGTAACTCGCTTAAAACTCAACGAACGACACTCAAAGACGAATTTTAAAATGACGTCATCAGTCCCACTCCAACCTTGTTGCTCTTCACTGTTATTCTAGGATAAACTTGGTACAGATCTGAGCCATTCCCATATGTAACCTGAACCCAGGTCATTGATGAGCTGTTTATACCGTATATATACGCAATAGGCCTACGAAGCTGTTTCATTATCAGTTACTTTTATAAAAAGAATGTATATAGTGGAAAAATGAGATTAAGATCTAAATCGAACTTATCTCAAGAACATTGAGATACAGCATATAATTTCTTAATTATGAAGAGTAGACCCTACAATCCTACCAAAGTCAAAAAATTCCCTTTACACAAAAAACCCACACACAAATGATGTTTTTAAAAATTTTTATTGTATAATCATATTCCTCTTATTGCAGCTTCACCATTTGAGTTTCCATACATGCTTTCTTTAAATAACAGTCCACTGAATTAGAGAGTATCACAGTAGGATCCAAAGTCTTACAACGACGTTATGTAGAGCCAGGACAACTTATGTAGACAACCAATAAATACAGGAATTAACACTGTCACAAGACCCGGTCCGTGAAGTCACTAATGGCAGAGAAAAGCAGAAACATTAATAAAATGCTCGTCCAAAATCATTGATGTAGAGTTTGTCACTGTTGTTTGTAGTTTTGATGAATGTCCCAAAATTGTGATTGTTGGTGATCTTTTCACAAGAATTCCGTAATTGTTTTTGTTTTTGTTTTTAATTCTAAATGAGAACTTGATCACTGAAAAAAAAGAAAAAAATTCATGTAGGTGGTATTCTCTGTATATTCGATACACAAAGATAATTTGTCATACAAATCATTTTTATTTAATATATATTGTTATTAAGAAAACATGTTAACCATATGCTGTTCTACTATACCTCTCATTTGTGTTTGTATAAAATTAAATCATTTTTTGATGTTCCATTTTGCAAAGCATTACTGAAGGGAATTCCGGTTTTAAAAGCTAGTTTTTATGACACCTTTTCTCTAATTTTTTTTTTTTTTAATATCATTTGGACACGGATCATGAATTAATGTTACACAGCGTTTTTCTGTCCTGACAATCACAAACTAGTCTACCATGTTTACAGTACCAAGTGACTGATCATGGTTTCATTTTATTTTAAGCATACTTCAGTTTTCATATAATAAAACAGTTAAGTATCCCAGATTATCTGAGGCTAGGACTGTATGGCAAGGCAATGCTGAAGGAAGTATACTAGAACTGTTTGATTCCCGTATAAATACATGTATATATTTAAGGAATAAGGAATCATTCTTTGAGTATTATGAGGTGATAATTTCGGTCGGGGCGTGGTCAAATCCAATAAAGCCCGAAGGGTTTTTATGATAGATTTGACCACGCTCCGACCGAAATTATCACCTCATAATATTCAAAGAATGATTCCTTTTTACTTATATTTATATTATTTCCAATTTGTACACATATAACATTATGCCACGCCCATTTTGTGTCACTCATGTTTTATGAAGTTATTGGGTTTTAGGGTTCAAAATTGATTCGTAATGTTATCACAGACAAAGACAGTTGAAAATGTAAATATATATATATACAAATGCAGTCATTTTTTCCTGCCATGCAATGTGCAAACTAGTTTACATGACTGGTTTCTTACATATTTCTCCTCTTTGACTCCATCTTTAAAGAACAGCATGTAGGGTGTGATTCCGTCCTCTCTGTAGTCAAGTAAAGCAACATGTCCGTCTGGGTTTTGACTCTCGCCTATAACATAAACATAATATGACCTGCCATATTATACAATCCTCTTCACAAAATGGGGAATTCTGCGCCCAAGTTTAAAAACTGTGTACAAGATTAACAGAGAAAATACCCATCATATTGCGATTGATTTTTCATGCTATTCTTGACCATTATATTCCACCGATTGCGACCACCATTCTATATATGTGAATAATGGCTATTAGTGGTGGTTACAGCAATCATGACAATGACCATTCTATAGAACCACTCCAACAGAACAATAGTTCAGGAATCAAAGTGATGAAACCCCATCTTTTTATTATTGGCCAGTTATTGGCTCATACAAATCAGCAAGAGGCCAGCTTCAATTTCCACTGGATTTAATTGCTAAACTAGTTACCCATTCAAATGTAACTAGAACTGTCCTAATGGGACTAATACCCCCGCAAGGCTAATTTCAAATGGGACAAATAATTGAATTGTATAATAAAGGTTTGCGACACATAAATAAAAAAAGATTCTAGAATTGTAAAAAACTAAATTAGTTAACAAAGAAAAATTAAAATCAAAGTTTTCAAAACTTCACTGTAAATACATATGTATAACAGTAATACATTTTCAAATTTATATGTCTGGTGATATTTTTTTATTTCATTGTTTTAAAGAAAAAACCACCAAAGTGACAATAACCCCTCCCTTTGCAGTAAATGAAAATAGCCAAGCAATGCTCTTCTGTTGATAACACTTTGAATATCTTTCTAATCAGAGTCTTGACAGATGCAATAAGTTGTTTCAAATTTTCCTCACTTTCTCCTATGGTACAATGCAACTCCATATCAGAAAATTGATCCCATAGGACTATGATTTTCTTTGATGAGCTTGTTAAATTGGATAAAATCCCAAAACATTATCATAATTAGCATACTATGTAAAAATATGAAAAAAAAAAGAAAATTTAATATTACAAACAATTTTAAAATTGCCAAAACACTACAATCATATCAGTAATTTTGAATTTCATTTAAATTAATGCCCTATAGGGTCACTTCATCAATTTACTTGACTAATAAATTTAAACAGTTTCTAAAAATAGCTAACTTCATTATTAATAATGATATTATTCATTTCATTATAATGATAGAAACTTTTGGTTTACATGAAGCAGTATTAAAATAACCCCAAAACCACCGCCCATTTTACAGATTATCAATTTTCCATAAACCCATGCTCCATCTAAACCATGGCTCAGATAATGGCTCCCTTGGGACAACTGAATTCAGCCACACTTGTCTTTGATGTTCTTATTAGCTCCTAAGAATTTATCAATGAAAAACAAAAATTTTGCATTGTCAGTTGATAGAATACTTATAAAAAAATAAATTAAGTTAAGAAATAAAGACAAAAAACCTCCATCTGGATGTATTAATATAAATATATTTTAGAGTGTTTACTATTAATTAATGAATAAAGTCTGTAAGGATTACCTCCCTTACTTTTCAACATCAGTGTATAATATATAGCATGAGGAAAATGAAAACTGTCATAAAATCATTAAATCTTGTCTGATCTTAAAAAAAAATTGCAGGTGCACATCTTCAGATGGTGTTCAACATATGTACAAACTTTCAGACTGTTCCATGCAGTAGTAAAAAATTCTATAGGGGGGACAAAGTTGCGTCTACAGACAGACGGACGGACGGACGGACAGGGTGAAACCAATATACCCCCCTAAACTTCGTTTGCGGGGGTATAAAAATACCTCTTTTTCGTCAACTAATTTTGAAGAGTGTGTACCACTTGTCATCTAAACCGGTCAAAATATACAAGTAATAAGGAACCATTCTTTAATAGGGAGATCATTACAGGTGGGTACACGCTTAAATCCAACAAGCATTCTGAGAGCAATGCATAAGCAATACACATCCCCTACCAGTTTACTTATATTTACATCATTATTCAAACATTGTAATCAGCTACATTAAATAATTACCTGAATACCACAGATTTTTTAGTACAGAACACTTACCAAGATAAAAATCATAGTTTTTAAAGTTTCCCAAGATTTCTTTCACACATGTCTGTGCTTTCTTGGCAAAGGCATCAGCAGCCTCCTGACCATTGGTTTCTGTGATTTTAGCTTTAAGGCTACAAAAAAAAAAGGTTGAAGAAGGCACAGTCATTATGTTACCTAAGAGGTCTCAACAAACTCAGATTATTTCATTTTCAAATCTGTGACTTCTTTTAATAAATTAGTTCCAATATATACATTTGTTATTCTGATCAAATCATCAAATGGCAAAATATTTCTGAACATGAATGGTGACATTCAATTCATTATTAACTAGATATGTTTTGGCCAGCAATTTTTAGAGCAAATGCAAGCACTCCCACCCCCCTTTTTCTGTCTCACTTACGCTTTCATGTAATCCTTAAGGTAGACCTGATAGCTTTTCTTGTCAAACTGCGTTGGCTGCATTTTGCTGGCCAGGACAATGTTGCAGCCACTCACTTTGCTTGCATCATCGTCAACACCGCCATCTTCATCCCCGCCTTCAGCTGAAGGGTTACCACCAATGTCCACATTACCAGCGCCTCTGTCTTCTGTTACAATCTGTTAGTATAATTTAAAGTATATGTTTTAGTATTTACATGTACAGGGCTGTCAATCTTTTGATTTGGGTTCAATAAACAGTCCCTTTCCAATTGGGAAAACACCCTAAATTTCCCAAATTACTCGTGTACAAATTCCCAACATCACAAATTTTACATCGTGTGTACCAGATATAAAAAAATTGTGTTCAAGTAAAACTTGAGCTGAAAACTTCAATATTTAGAAGTTTACAAAACATTATGCTATGAAATATATATGTCCAGTCCTTTTGAGAATACAAGTCTCCTAAATATCCCCAATTTGACAAAAAATGTTGATAATTTTCCCCATTTGGGAGGGACCTGGTCCCTGTACCAAAAAAGTGCTGTGACAGCCTTAATGTAGTTTCCTATAGCATTTCTACCCCCACCACCCCTGTCCTATACAAATTTTGTTCATCCACTAAAATAACCAAATGCCCGCTTTTCTAAGACAAAATTTATAGGTTAATCAGCAACAATTTTAACTTCATTTTTCGTTGTACACTATCACAGTTTTGCTGATAACAATGAAATTTTATGTCACCACTGCAATTTCAAACCATGTATACTAAAATTTAAACAATGTTGAGAAAAGAAACAGTTTGTTTAATATTTAATCTCAGATGAGTGTCAATTTGTAAACTTTGATAAATAAACCCCCCCCCTCCTCCTCCCCAGAAATCTTGATCAATTGTTGACTTACATTTATAAGACACAAGAGAGACAACAATTAAGCTGCTTGGTCCGATTTTATATCAAATCTTGTGTGCGTTTTTAAATGATGGTTTTGATAAAAATGTGTATAAAAATAGGCATTGCAGTTTCTGTCGTTTTTCCAGTCAATTAAGGCATATTTCAATAAAAAAAAAAAAAAAGGTGTTCAAAATTTGTTTACAATACATGACACAAAAGGGTATCACGTTATCTCTCCTCGTGTTAAAATTCGCACCCGACGTCAAGGCACGTATGATTGTTTTAGGACCTCGACATAGCTATAAATAAACGTCATAATGTTTTGGCTAATCAAAAATCAAACCTGTTTACATTCCGCAACTTGCGGGTTGAATAAACCCAATCATTCAGGGGATGAAACCAACTGGTTCCCTTTTCCACACATTCCTGTGATGCAATTTAGTTTGTTTTTTGTGTTCCCATAATTAAAGGAATTATTTTTGTTTACTTTGAAAATTTCCAACTTCAAAAGGCGACCAATTCTGGTGGTGTAAATAGGCGAAAGTATGTAACTTTCTAAGATAATTGGTTTGTTTGAAAAATTATTAGCCAAAAAATCAGCTTTAACCAATACACTTACCTTTCCCTCTACTTCATAGAAAAAATCATCTTTGATGCTATATTTGAAAGCATCGGTAAAAAGCTCATCTCCTGAAAGGCAAGAAAGGGGTGCTTAGAAGGGAGTTTCTGCTAAGCATTACACTTGTTATATTGTCTGGTAAGATACAAATCTTAAATAAAGATGGAGGTTGAATCCTTAACCTTCAGTTTTAATAAAAAAAAAAAGATGGAGACTTTGTGTTATTGTTTAACATGAAAAAGCCAACTGCATTTGCTTCATTTTGACGATATTGTTTCCCAACTGAATGTGTACCAGTATCAAAAGTACCAACGGGTAAAAAAAAAACCTACCGTTTAATCCCAAATACTTGTACCTACTATAGTATAAATCAACTTGCACACTGTAACAGATTTGGGACACTCCCTATATTTATAGAAACGTTCCACTCCTTAATACGCAGATACAAAACATAAAAATAAACAATGCCAGTTATGCCACTGCTTAAATAGTTAGTCGTCTTATCTTTCTTCTGTTGAAACACTTTCTTTCTTGTAAGTTAAACACAAACAATTTTCACTGATATCAACATCTACTTTTTAGTCACACAGAAAACTATTCTCTAATGACATCACTATATTTTAGTCATATTTCGAGTCCAATTGTGTTTATATGGTATCTAAAAATTCTGTTATATGTAAAGTACATAAATAATTATTTAGAATTTTACTGATCAAAATCAGAACGGCTAATTTTATTAAAAGTTTTAATACAAGGAATCAATGGCAACTGCCTACATACATTCTCCGCATCAAACTGGGACAGACCGGAATCCCTTTTCTCTAAAAATACGGTCTAAAACACCTCGTTTTTAACCTACATGAGAAGAAAAATGAATAATGTAAGTTTCAAACCTGTAATAAGATCTTGGAACACGATCATTTTGGCGATGGAGTAAGATTTTACAACCACAAGTAAACAATCTTGTGTATTCGCCACCGAGGACCGGAAGAAAGGAACGAAAGTTAACTCGATCGTAATATTATTCGGACAGCTGAACACGACTGGAAGGGGGGGGTGCCCTTTTTCACAACAAAACTTTAATTTTTCATATATAGAAAGTTGAATTTTGAATGAACTTCCCCCTTTTTGGGGAAAATTTAACGTTAAAAAATTAAGTTTTTTGCTTGTTAGGATTTCGAATAAGTCTCCTCCCGCTTTCAAAAACGACGCTACGTAGCGTGATAGGCACCACCACACATGTCATGTAAATCAGGCACGTACTATCAAGGGGACCGGCTGCCCCCCTCCCCCTCCCCCACTTTTTTGTCGCAGCAAAGATTTTTCTTAATTTACATACTAAGACGTGAATTATCCAGGAGTTGCCACCCCTTCCCCACTTTTTGGCGACCATGTGAAAAATTGTAGGAAAAATAAGAAAATGATCAGTGAAATTGAAGGCGCATGTGAACTACGCAGCGTCTACCCTACCCTCTAAAGCCACCCACGGATAAGGATTTTCATGATTAATTTTGGGAATTTTCCTTTTTTATGCTTGTCAAGATTTTTTGGATGAGTCTCCCCCCTTTCAAAAACGATGCTGCGTGCCTGTAAATACATCTTTCGAGATCATTATACACACACATGAAACTCGAGTTCGTTGCTGACGTCTAGTACTCCCTACATTGTTTGACACCCCCTCCCCTTTTATTTTTAGCTTATTATTTTATGTGCATATTTTTATTATTTAAGTAAAGTATAACGTAGCCTTCTTGTACTGGATTTGATCCCGTCCCACCAAAATTATCACCTCATAATATTCAGAGAATGATTTCTTTATATTCCTTATAATAATATAGTTTTCAGAAATTGGACGAGTAATATTGAATCATTGACATTAGAACGCTATTTTCATTTCGTATATATGTATTCAATTCAATTCCATTTATTGACAAAAACCACATGTGGCGCAAGTCATACATACAGTATACAGATATAATTATTACATAGATTTTATGTTAAATGCATCACGTATGAAGTTACAAATATTTCTTGTCGATTTAACAACTTTTAAAACATTTATATACCTCCCCCCCTTTGAGCCTAATATTACGTCATTTTTGTCACTAATTTATTGGACTATACGTTACGAATTTGATTCGTATTGTTATCACAGACAATCACAGACAAAGGCACTGGAAAAAGTAAATCATTATAAATTTAAGGTACTTTATCTACCGTTTCTATTCAAACAGTGCAATTGTATATTTTGAAACTGGGAGGATACTTATGAAAAATTGAAAATTATACGAATGCTTAGAATATTCAAATTTTGGTTCAAATTGCTACAAAGTCTGAATTGTATTTCGCAGTCCTGTTACAAAATGTTGTATATTGATTGTAAATTGTTTAGGAAAATAAGTTGCAGGTATATATGGTACGAGCAAGAATATATACATTGTGCAACTTATTTTCCTATAATTAAGCAAAGAATCATTGATCATTTCTCATTACCCTCTCAAGGTACATATAAATCATTTAATAAGTAATAGTATATAGAATGGAATTAAGTACCTACACAATTTTGACGTCGTAATTTTGAAACCACTCTTAAGGTATCTCACTCCTCACGTTTTGATTTCATTTCGCAGATGATCATTATATTTTAAATGAATATGATTTTATTTATTTAATCATAGCAGAAAGATTTTGTTTTCATAATTACACAACATTCATAAAGAAAATAAATTCATTTGAATTCAAGAAACAAACAAGTTTTCAGGGGAACTATTTTTTTTTTGTGCGGAAGGTTTTTTAGACGAAAATGACAGAAACAAACAATTTTATGAATTTTCAATATACTTTTCATTTTATTATACTTTATTGATTATTCACATTTTTAACATTTGATCGGTTTGTTATATATTCTATAGGTTAATCTTGAGAGAGTGATGGACATTTAGCATAAAATCATGCAAATATAAAGAAAATGTCTGAATTTTTTAAGCCAAATTTTGGGAGAATTTTACCTTTGAAGCAATATATCTTAAATTTGACACCACTGACCCCGATGTTTTATTATGTCAAAATGATACTGACTACATATCTAGGCAAATTGGATTAATCTTATAAAAGTTTTGACAATAAAAAAGTTTTTATTTTAAATCAAATGGTAACTATTATAGAAATTGTCTATTTTAAGTGCAAAAAGGTCACAAAAATTAACATTAACGCAGCATCGTACCATTGTGCATAATTAAAAACAATATTTAGAGAAATGAGTTTGCTTAAATAATCAAAAATACTGACAACAGATCCTAATCACGCTGAAATTGCATTTGAGGTGCAAAATGGTCAAATTAAATGGGCCATAACTCACAGGGATGAACGCTGACCCCCCCCCCCCCCAATGATCGTTGTATTTTTTTTAGTATGTTTTGTCTACAGATTTTAATGACATGCTTCTCAAGAAATTCTTGATACAATAACATTGAGGAGGGGATACCTTAACCCATATTGCTTACAATTTGTCACCTTTTGTGTGATTTTGAAAATGAACATTATGTTGAAAATGGACGACAAAAAGAAAAAAAGATCCCTGAGTCTCTTATTACCGACCCAGGGTAGTATATTTGGATGTGTCTAGCACAAAATTAAGTACTTGGATGAAAAAGTATCACAGAATCTTCTCTCACACAATTTTACATCATTCTCATCCTCATCATTACCACAATCAGACACTTCTCTCACACAGACATCACAATCATCATCATACTTTGACACCTCCTCTCACACAGACATCATCATTACATTGTGACACCTCACATAATTACACATTATCATCATCACAATTAATTTAACACTTCTCTCACACAGACATCATCATCATCATCATCATCATCATTTGACACCCCACATAATTACACATCATCATCACAATTAGACACCTCTCTCACACAGACATCACCATCATCATCATACAATAACACCCTTTTCACAAAATAAGACATCATCACTACTCTTAAACATTTCAACATGACTATATACTGGCAATTCACAATATATATCAAAATCTCTCTCTCTCTCTCTCTCTCTCTCTCTCTCTCTCTCTGAAAATCACTAACAGCGTTTATTCCCATTGAATACTAGTCTAAATGAACCTATCAAACATGGTCAATATGCCAAAATTAAAACATCCTGAGTTAAAACAGTAGGATTTATAAACTTCCGGACATACTCTACATACTGTACAATTCGGTATCTACCAATCAAGTTAATATTTAAATAAATAATTACGAATGAATAGAAACTCCTTCGTTTTTCCTGTGGAAATCTTCTAAATTGTTATGACATGCACGTATCACACGCATCTTCCACGCTTGTCAAATCATATGTCGGCGTTCTTTGAATCCTTCACATTAAATGACCAAGCTAAACACATGCCTGAAATAAAAGAGAAATTATGAAGTCATTTTCAATATACATGGCATGACAGATGACAATGTGCAGAATCGTTTATTGTGACAATAAATACTCCATTTATACTCTGTCCTAAGTTTCTGCTTCCACCTTTTTTTGATTATATTATAATATTCTGATCTACGTTTATATCTACCTTTATCCACTAAAACGAAAAAAGTCCATACAATCTGTCTTGAAACACCCCCTCTACCGCTTCCGGTTTCAACACATAGCCAATAACAGAAAATCTACGAGGATTGTGCATTGCAGCACACATGAAAAGTTCCCGGATGATAAGGTTGAAAAATTGTTCTAGGTGTCCCAAGTAATTCCGATTTAAATGGAGAAAAGATGCATGTAAAACATTTCTCATTAAACATATGTGAATCTTCGAAAGAAATTTGACTTCATTCATGTTAATTTCTCTGGGTAAAAATAGATGAAGTGTCAATGAAGAAATCTTGGATTTTTTTCAGTTATATCGATTTCAATTGTACCTCTTTAAAATGTATGTGCATTTTCGTTTAAATTCGTCAAAGGGTGAGAAAAGCAGTAAAATTAGACCATAGTTAAAGTGGATCGGTGACTCAAAATTATAGATGTTTTACTTTTTGATTATGACAACGGAAATAAGAAAGAGTTTCTCGAAATTTCATCATACGAAAAGTTTCTCGCATCATAAGTCATCACCTATCAATTTACAAGTCATTAAAACTGATCCGGAAATTGCACATGTAAACAAACCCAGTTGTTTTGGACATTGGTTTAGTGTCACGTGATTACAATTTCTGTCTAAAAATAGTTACAGTGGGATTGACACACTGAAAAAAGAATTTGAATTTGAAGCTATTCGATGTCCGTGGTATTAAATATGCATTAATAGAAAATGCATCTTAATAAATATATAGTTCTTGAAGACATCATGTTTCAATGAGAGATTTCTGGCTCATGATGTATGCCACGCTCGGCTGCAGTATTTACATTGCCCTGCGCTAGCGTGGCTATGAAGCTGAAGGAAAACTCAACATTTTTGTGTTGGCCTAACGCTTAATTCTATTTTTCTCTTTTTAATTTGATTTATCTACTTTTGAACACCGTAATTTTTCAAAAGTTCATCTTTTCATATGATATATAAAATATGTGGTAATCGTGTAAAAATTCGATATTTGCTAAATCATGGGTTTGTGCGTCACCATGTACCTTTAAAAGACGTATTGAGGATCAAAGTTGGCGTCTAAAAGAAAAAAAATAATGAGAAGAAAAGAGAATTAAAAAAAAATAGTAATAGGGTTTTCCAATGAAATCGGAAGACCTTAATTAACAATAAAAAAAATAGTAGTTTCAAGAGAACCTCCTGAATGTGCGTATGGTATTCGAATGGTCTTGATAACACTTTCTGTATAAAAAGAGATTAAAAGATATAATGGACATTATCCATATATATCTCATCGTGGGGTCATTAAACCTGATGTATTTTATCACTCGACGCTTCCAGCATTCCATGCAAACCATTACATAACAACCCAAAGGATCTTTATCGTGCTAGCACCTTCTGCAATTGCCGTCAAGGACCTCCATGTGAAGGTCTCATTCAAGACCTGTAGCAACCGGAACTAAAGCCATTTCTTGCATGTGCAGGTTAAATTTATAGCCATTCATAACACATTTAAATTATTCTCTATAAATCACACAAAATACACGTTATATTACAGAAATGCGATAATTATGTGCATTTCCACATCCTAGAGTCGTCGTGGCTCAATAAAAACACCGTATCTTAGAGAAGGATCGCAGGCAGATTTCAAGATCATGTGCCAAAGAAAAAAAATCGAGCCTCGTAAGAGTCCAGGAGTTGATGACGTCACAATACAAATGACAGCTTCTCGATAGGATGTAAAACAATATTATTTTATTATGTTTTTTATAACAAATACTAGTCTAGTCTAAAACTTACTGACAAATGAAAAAAATGCCACCATGTAGAACATTCCATACCAATGGATCACTGCCTTTAGTTTGGACGTCAGCAAAGCGGAAATTGGGGAAGAGATCACCTGCCAATAGGAAAATGATGCAAACTTAATTTTCTTAAAGTACCTCGACACATGCACCAATACTTTATCTGATGGATTAATAATTTTTTTCTATCTAGATATGATTTCAGAAAACAGAGACCGATATAGGTGTTTTATTTTTTTATAATAATTTTTGATGCATTTTTTCAGTGCAGTGGCGTCGGAAGCAAATTGAAAGTGGGTGGGTGGGGGAGGGGGGCTAGACTTATCAAAAATCTTGACAAGCAAAAAAAGTCAATATGTATAAATTTGCAAAAAAAGTGGGGCGGGGGGGGGGGGGGCTAAGCCCCCTTTCACCCCCCCCCGGTTCCGACGCCTATGCAGTGAAGTTGGAATAAACTGATGTTTTGACTACAAACAGGATATTTTATAGCGGAAAATTTGATTTCCATGTTTCGACCAAACCCAAAGAAAACAAACTGATAAATTTAATACACTAATTCCTTTTAAGTAACAAATATAATCACTAAAATGTTATCAAAACTCCCCCAAACCCAAAATATTTATTCCTGTGCACTTCTTTTCTGCGTTTATTTAAAAAAATAGATTAATTAGTTAATTGATTAATTCTATTGTGTTACTTACAGAGGCAGTAAACACCATTCCATAATTCACCCCGTAGTGGGTTTTCCCGAACGCTTTTGCTGTTGCTGTGGGTAGGAGCGAAAAATTCCCGGAGAAAGACAAGAACAGACAACAGACCCATATAAGGTAAAGCGGTTTCCCCGCTAAACTGGTCAGCTCAAAGCTTAGTATGAAGAAAGAAAATAGCCCGGTAGAGAAGACCATGGCAGTCTGAAAAATAAGATTGAGTTTCTTTAATAAAATTTATTCAAGTTAAAAATATATACACTTTTCTATATATGAATTAGCAAAATATGTTTGTTTAATAATGGATATCACTTTGTATAACGTTTAACTACATGTAATATCTCTTTCTAAAATAATTAACATTTGTTTGTTAAAATAGCTGACAGAAAAGTAACACGCGCATTTTTTTTATAAACCATATTGCGTAGTTGGTCCATTATATACATGTATTCATTATTTCAGTCCATCAATGAGGTTAAGTGAAAATTTGTATTAACCAATATAAACAGTCTTTGCGAGCGTCTTACATTATAATGGAAGTTTGAAAGAGAAAAACCTTTGATCATTAAGTTGTCACGGGATTGGACAGAATTCCTTGAAGAAAACCGACCCATCGCAACAAAGATTTTTAATTCATGAAGTACGGTGTTTTTGAGGTTCCTACCTTGAAGCAGTACCTATCTGCCAGTGCCCCCCACATGATTCGCCCCGCCCCGTTACAGACGGCCGCTAGGGATCCCACCACCGCCAGAAAGTAATCGTCACTAATGAATGTCTGACCAAATGCCTAAAAAAGCGGGATCCATCCCAAAAAAGATTAGTTAATAGCTTAACAACCATAAGTATCATTGTATCAACAGGGTATCTTCCAATCTGTTCCCCATTCTCTAAATATAGTTTTGTGTAATTAATAGAATTGTAGCCTCCAGGTAATCAATATGTATGAGATTTGTTGATCTGTTTAAATGTATTTTGTTTGCCATATTAGCCGATGCCCTTGCTTATCAAATAAATACATAAAGCAGACTTTGTAAGACTACAGTAGATACAGTTTACACATTGACTTAATTACACGGATACCTTATATAGCGACGAAATGAAGCTGATGCCCTGGCCATTAAATAAATACATAAACCAGAGTTTGTAGAACTCAGGCTGTCTTAACGTCTCCCGCGGTGTAAGGGTTCTCTCCTCACTAAATCGGAAGAAAAACGAATGAATGCCTGAACAATTAAAATCAAGAATTATTGAACGAACAGAAACGGTACTTTAAGACATGCGTAGACACATATAGCTGCTTTTAAAGATGAATACAAACAAGCAAATGTTGACTAGTACTTGACACAATCCTCTTTATTCCCATCATCATTATGATCTAGGCTGCCTTCTGAAGTACTAACAGGGGATTCTTTTGAATTGATCAACGGAAGATACTATAAGATAACAAGATATAGTCGGATTATGAAAGGTGGCATTGTAGACTATAATTTTAGCTTAATTGAATAATCAATATTAACCGCTTTATTGGTCAGTGTTCCAATACTAACATTTATTATTTTGGAAATGATAATATATACATGTATTCAAACATTTGTGACTTTAAAGTTAAACATTAACCATTTGATTAAAATACTGTGTACAGGGAAATTTTTGCCCTCGTTGTTTTTCGCCCCTTAAGCTCTCGTTGTAATTGGCGAATTTAAGACTGGGCGAATTACATTGACTTAGTAGATGGGGCGAAACCGTCTGCAAGTGTAGAAGGGCGAAAAGAACAGGGGGCGAAAATAACCATGTAAACAGTAAAAAGTATTTCGTGAAAGTTAATGATATTAAAAACAATCCTTGTTGTATAAAAGATCATTTCCCACAGTAGTTATTGTAATGAAAAAAAAGAAGCTTTTTCACTTAATACGGTTACTGTATTTGATAAAAAGACAATCGAGTGAAAGTTAGCTGCAGAACTATAGGGCTGACGGACCTAATGTCTCAATAACCCAATTGCCCCATAGAGCTACAGTTCTGCAGCCCAGTGAAGTTATACTTTTGAATCATCACAATTATTATCCATTATTCCATGTACCGTTCAGGGTTTTTTTAAAATTATTATTATTTATTAGCGTTGGCTCAATTTCCATTGGGCATCACCAAATCTTCATACGTTACAATAAGCTTCAAAGTATTTTTTCATCATAAAAATGTTATTTATCCTTCAAACTTCATAAATGAAATAAAATAAAAAGAATTTTTTTGGTGATGGTATCCATGCATTTTCGAAGTTATTGCACCATTTTGGCCACGATAAATGAAAAGTAATAAATAACGTATACAAGTTGAGATTAAATAAGAAAAAAAGCAAGGTTCTACCCGGTGTATCGGCGGCTCGAACCCTTTACCTCTAGACAGTAGGTCTCCATGGAGCCACTAAGCCAAGCAGGTCATTGAATGGCTCTGCGTAATATTAACACTTCAATACTAATTTATATTTGTCTATAGTAATTTATCTTTAAAACAGATAGATGAGCTAGCGCTATATCCATCATAAAAAACAGAAGTATATATCAAAACTATTGGGACCCTCACCCCACCCCAACACAAATCCAGTGCACCACTGTGCCTTCCTATTAGTAATAAATCGATTCAGAAAATTAAACCAATGGTTTAGAAATCTACTTCTGTTTTTTTATGATGGCTCTCAATTCAGAATGGTGAATCTAGAGTGGGCTTCACATCGGCAATGGTGTAACTTATTAACTGTGCTTTAATCATTCTGTATTTACTGAAATTTCAATTTTGAGGATTGGTAGAACTTAATCGCGACGTCTCGGGCTTTTCCGGCAGAGCTCGGAAAACATTTACCGAGCTTGACGGAAAGATCCAGAAAGGTAGTTAAGATTATTATAATTTAAGAAATAATTTGACATTATAAGACCTAAGCAACTGTTACTTTTTGGCATTTATGTATAGGTTAGACAACAAAACACAAAACTTCAGATCAATCGTAGATGATAAAACGATGGTACAGTTTATCTACAAAAGTATTCCCAGAATGCCCTACCGTGAAGTCGAGCATGCGTATTCCAGTAAAAAAGACTAACGTAGTTGCTAGCGCTCGAGAGTGCTAGCAATAAAATGTAGATTTATGGTACGAATTAAATAAATCCGGATAATTCAGAGTTATCGAACATTGCCGAGGATCGGGGATCGTTAATTGTACCTGTTGTGGGGGGTCTTGTAGTAACATAGCCCCGATAAACTGCATAGCGGCATAGCAGCCGCCAAGCATAAGAAAACCAGACGGAACTCTGTCTAATATATCGTCTTGCTTAAAATACCTAAATACATGTAAAGACAAATATAGGTGAAATTAATTTTCAGTCAAATGCAATGATCAAATTAAAATATTCAATTGGCTTTACAAAAATTGTATTAACAAAGATTAAAACACGGTTTACTTTTCGCCATTTTCGTCAAAGTTAGCCTTCTCGTTGTGCGGATTGATGTACGCTGTTTGGATCTGGTCAAAGATGAAAGCCCCTCCCCCAAATCCGGCCACCACACATCCATTTACCAACCCCTCCTTATCTGGGAGCCACTGAAACAAACGGATATAGCTATATAACTGCAACGTTCATGTATCCATAAAAAAATGCAAAGGTTGTTAATACTGTTTTAAAGGCTTCACGTTTATGCAAAAAAGCATTACGGAGTAATGAAAAATATATCCATGCAATCAGTATTTATGTCATATTATTGATATGAATACTAATAATATTTTTACAATGGGTAAATTATCACTATAAGTATTATAATTTTAATATAATAAAACATCTATTTATTAGATTATAAAAATATACATTACAATGATAGGATATTACTAGTATATTATTATAGCATTATTGTTGTGTTTTATTGTGGTTATATTTGAAGGACGTCCTTGTGTACTAGTATCATGACTATAGCGGTTAAACAATCAATCACCTTCATGGCACACCCCATGGGCGTGGCGTAAGCTATCCCAACCCCGATCCCGAACATAAATCCGTAGGTGAACAGGGTCCAGTAGAAGGAGACCTTGATGGTGAAGTAGGTCAGTGCTACACCTGTACTGAGGATTTGTAAAAATAAAAAAAGAGTGGATTATTGGGAGACTTGAAATATATTTCTTGTATCAATGGTAAACTCTGTCTTCTGCCCGAGTATTTTAAGTGTTGCATATTGGCCAGTATAAATCTAGGAAAAACCTTACAGCAAATAAGGTTTATAATACCTTGATGCACTGATCGAACTTATGACATCAATGGATGCAAGTATAGCAATGTCACTAAATAATGCGTGATACTTATTCTATATATCAAAGGTAATGAATTTGATGAGAGTTTTATTTTTAGGAGTTACTGATCTGCAAATGCAGTTTATTTTAGTCAATTATTGTACACCAAAATAAACACAACTCTTTTTATGCACCCCTCTATTTTAACAATTACGTGTATTGGAAAAGACGTCATTGAGCATAAAACAATCTGGGTTAGTGAAGGGCATGCACGAAAATGGTATGCCATACCGACCTTCATTAAGACATAGTGTGTTTTCACCGAAAGGAAAGCTTAATTCTTTTTTTTAATATGACGTACTTTTATCCAAATCAATATTGCAAAGTGTTTCATATCACCACCTTAAACACATGTGCTTACCTTGCCAACCATGCGCCAATGAGCGTGGAGAATTTTGGCCCCAATGCCCGGTACATGATCCCACCCAGAAACATGGACATCCCTTGGCCCATGGCAGCAATCGCGCTGATCCACGTGCTTTCTGCGTAATTCAGGGACACGTCCACATTATGTCTTTTCATGTAGGATGTCATATAGGGCGTCATGTTTCCTAGGGAACAAGAAACCATCACTAATGGTGGTTAAAATACATTGTATATACATGTCAGTTATGAGTAAAACACGGTTATAGCGAACACCCTTATAATGAAATGGTGCTTACAGCGAAGTGATTTTCATTCCCCGTGACTTTATATCATGTTGTAAACTTGACAGATAAAACGAATTACGCTTGTAACGAAGCAAAATCGCCAGTCCCTGGCACTTCGTTATAAGCGTGTTTTACTGTACTAGGTATCCGGTATGCCTTTTTTGAGTCTTTACCATTTGTCAACATAAAAATTGTTACACCCTTATAAATACTGTACTACTGTACTGTATTGTTCTTACTAACAAAAAGTCCAAAAATAAGTGATGTTGATCGCGGTCTGCCAGTCCAACAAAAAATTGTTAGAGCGTCACGTCAAAGCTGATGAGCTTGGAACGGAAATAGCTGAAGAGCTGTGTGACATGTTGCTAGTTGAAATTATAAAGTACTAACATCTGTAGTGAAGGGTGTAACAAAAACACAAATTTTGACTAGGATTGGGGCAACATAATTATGTTTTGTTGGATCATCAGACGGAAATGTGGCCCCCGACTTGCAGCCTTAAGCAGCATTTTGCGTCCTCAGGTCCAACAATAATTTATTATTTGTAGCAATCATACCCACTCAATAACAGTTACTAGTATATTAATTATATAACAAATGTGTGTTTATTGTGTTATTGATAACTTATATCGTTACTGGTGACATAGTTATCTGTTATCAAATCTCAATCAACTACATTGTAACCAAAATAGATGTATAAAATGATTACAATTTGTAAAAGAAAAAGAAAAAGAAAAGAAAGATAGATGGAAATTCCGAAGTGTACAGGATATCTTGGACTGCGAAAAATTTCCAATAAAGAAGAAATATTAAACGCCCATACATGTATATGTATATATTGAGATATAGGAAAGCTTCATATTCAGGAGAGGTCAAATCAGTCTTGCACGTTGTTTGGAAATAACATGGTTATAGTGCATGATTAATTGTACCCCTTTCTACATGTATATCTGGCGTGTATCAGAATTCTTATTAAATGTTCCATATGCTACTAAAAAACGTATGCATACATTTTAGATAGAAACTGACATGGGTATATAAATACATGTATATATTTGATTATCTCTTATATATGTATATACATGTACATGGTTTTACAGAATTTAGCTCATAATCTACGACACGATTACCAAAATGTACATGACTACAATGATTAAATTTATCTTTGGCGTATATGAGAATCATATTTAAATGTTCTGTCTTATCTTAGGAACCATGTTACGAAAAAGTATGCATATATTCTAAATAGAAAATGCCATAGGTTTATAAGTATATATTTGATTTCTCTCATAATTATATACATGCTTTTACATAATTTAGCTCATTACTTAGGACATTATCACCAAAATTTGGCTGTTTAATGGGAAATGTAGCTAGTTTCCTTTTAACTTTGCATACAAACTATACATGAATCTGATGACTGTTGTAAACCAGTATTACTGAATGCAGCACGTTTTTTAATAAGGAAGTTAAAGCGTAAATTTAAGCTATTCATAAAATGACATTATATTGAAAAAGAATTTGATTACGGCATACATCGCTATGGAGTCGTTCAGTCTTAACGGACGTTCAGTGACCTAGACAAGCGACTCTGAAATATAAGCTGTACGTCAACCTACCGAAAGTATAGATAGTCCCGAGGGTCAGGTGAATTAAGATCCCACCCAGAACCACCGTGTAGCCCCGCCATTTTCTGCTCACGCACATTACACAGCCTGTCAATACTCATATAATCAGCAGACGATCTCTTATCACGTGGTAGATATAAATATTTGTGACCAAGTTATATTTAATCTATAGGGCTACTTTTAAGATCTAGACATGTGATGTCTTCTTATTATGTGCAGTGTAAGTGGTTCACACCGCGTTCATACAAATTGTATGCGCATGAGAATGCATGAAATACTTCTTATATTTGTCTTCAACATAAGGAGAAACAAAGTGGTCTGTGACGTCAGAGTTTCATTCCCTTTAGTCGTAGACGAAGAGAAGAGTCTAAAATACGAACAATTTATTTTTTATTTTTTTTATTGATCCAAAATATGTATCAACTCTCATCATTTTCCATTATGACCAAATTTGACAATATTTTAGACAGCACAACCATGAAATACCCCCTACCCTAGTATAAGGTATTCAATAAATGCTAAATCAAATAATATTTCAGAACACAAAACTCAGTTAAACTATTAAGATACAATAGTTAAAAATAAAAAATAAAATAAATATCAAAATAATATTAAAAAGAGTATTCCTGTCTCCCTCCCCATTCCCAAATTAAGTGCTTTGGCCATAGCTTCAAAATTAAGGCTAGTAAGAACGAGCCCAAGGACCCGGTTTCACTGTATTGTATGAAACGCCATCTTTGCCTTAAATTATAGTTATGTACATGTATTTGAACTCACCGAATAAGGAATTATTCGTTTATTATTATGAGGTGATCTCATACAGTCGGGAATGATCAAATCCATACATCCCGAATGGCTTCTTGATAGGTTTGATCACGCCCGAACGTATTCGATCACCTCATGTTATTCAAAGAACAAGTTTATCTTTTAAAAAGATTGGAGAGCTAGCGCAGTAGCCATCATAAAACACAGAAGCAGATTTCTAAAACATTGGTTAAAATTTCTGAATCGATTAATTATCAATAGGAAGACACAGTGGTGCACTGAAATTGTGCTGGAGTGGGGTCTCAGTTTAGTGAATCTAGAGTGGGTTTCACATCGGCAATGGCATAGCTCATTGACTGTGCCTTAATCATTTTGTATCTACTGTAATTTCAATTTCTAGGTGAAAATTTTCAAGAACCATTGGTACTGTTTTGTAACAATCGTATCTTCTCGGGCCTTTCCGGCAAGCTCGGAAAATGTATCTGAGGTTGTTTTCCGAGCTTGAAGGTAGTTAAGTTAAAGCTAACTATTTATTATAATATTTAAAATAACTTTGCATTATAGAACCAATTTAACAAGAGCTTGGACTTTGAGTAGTTGTGTCAAACAGCAATGTGACGTAGGCATGTCTATTTAATTGCTAGCCACTCAGCCATGGCTCTTTGAAATCAACAAGATTTGTCTGGCTTTTGAGCTAAGTCTACGCAATCGGTGCATATTTCGCTTCAAACCGCGTCATTTTTAATTTGTTTTGATGCAAGAAATGGATAGCTACGTCCTAATGAAAGTCCAAGGTCTTGTTAAAATGGTTCTAAGACCTAAGCTACTGTTACTTTTTGACATTTACAATAAAATACAAAACTTCATGTGAAGATGATAAAACGAAATTCACATGGTACAGTTTATCTACAGTAGTACAGTATTCCCAGAATCCCCTACTATGGAGTCGAGCATCCGTATTCCAGTGAAAAAGACTAACGTAGTTGCTAGCGCTCGAGAGCGCTAGCAATAATTTCTTATTACACCAATTGTTCAAGGCCGACTTTAATTTTCATTGCGCATGTTTTTGCGCATTCTAGTAAAATATGGTGTACTTATTCTTTTAATGAAATATTTTCGATATCATTTAAAAAATTGAACACAATAAACAAAATACAGATCATAAAAATATTTATATTTTTTAATGAAAAATTTATTTTTTCAACGATTTTTCCGTTGTACGGTAGGTTAGTGTTGCCATTGTATTTTGTTGACGTTATGATAAATTGAAGCTTTGTAGGGGTGCGTTATAAGAAATAACAAAAAAGAAAAAAGTAAACATCGTACGCCGTTGAAAAAGTATACACAAAATAATATGCTATCCTGGGGGGTATTTTTCTTAATTATTTGAAGAATCCATTACACCAATCTACATTTGTAATACTCCAATATAGCAAATATTGGTACATTTCAATATTTTGAGACGGCCCCGCTAAACACCAGATGGTAGAATCTAGTATTTTTATATATAAGGTAGAAACTGATATAACTAATCACATATTACAATTTGAGAAAAAAAGCTATTATAGTTTTTCTTTAATTTGCTTCGAATTGCGGAAAATGACAATTTCCTATATATTCCTAGAGTAAATGCACATGTACCTGTATTTTGAGATGGTCCCTAAAAAGAACCAGATCGTCGATTTTCTTGAAACTTCGCAAATAAACTAGAGTCGGTGTAAATTACATATGTTTAAAAAATATAGAACTTTGCTATTACAGTTTTGTCGCAAGAAAACCCCAACCCAAATCGGCCACCTTGAATAATAAATCATTAACTTTTTTACGCTTTTTTTGCATTTCGTATAATTATGCAAACCTCGCTTGTGCCCCACCGTATATCGTTTGCGTCATTGATGAAATGTATTGAACAAATTTGATTCGTAGTGTTATCACAGACAAAGACATAGGAAAATGTACATTTTGATAATTTGACATTGTATAATGAAAGTTTAACATGATGTATCTATTATAGTTTTATGCTATAAGGCAGCGATGGCGTTCCATAATAATGCCTCGCGTGGATAGTTTTGATTATAAAAAATGACAAGTGTTAGATTTGTTTGTCCTTTGGGATTTATTTGTTTATTTGTGTCCTCTGAATTCACTGATGAATGAAGCATGGCTCCTGTCAAATTCATTTGAAGTGTAAATAAAAAATTCCGATACATCACCTTTTCTGGATCAACCACAACTACACTACCTCAATTGGCCAAGAAACTCCGGAAAACAAATATTCTAATACCACGATAAATCATGTGTTGTGCTATGACATTTAATGTAATATACTCTTTATCACGAACATCCCATACAGCTTTTAAAAACCATAATAACCTCAATCTGTTTCAAAAACTAAAAGTCCATAATCTTCCCAAATGTCGAATCACCCCCCCCCCTTTTAAGGAGGTTCGATGGTCATCAAATTAACATCAGATCTACCAAACACTTTCATGTGTGGTTTGTTTACCTATAAACTAGTCTTTAGTGAAGAAAAATTCCATAGATTTAACATTTAAAATTTGGATATTTTACTTTTTTTTTTTATATAGAACTCTTCTTCTATAGATCAGTACAGTCTAAAAATGGCCACGACCATCGAACCCTCTTAAGAAACACATTTTACTTGAATTAAATATCTTTAAAAAATTAGTTCTTTAATTAATAAATGTCACGTTACTGAATTAATAAGGCGGTTCTGATTTGCATTTTTTCGACTACCAAATAATGCACGATAAAGTCAGTGGGGCGCTTCAAAGAATGCTCTTATCACGGAGAGACTGAAGTATAGGCCTGTCATATTATAAGGAAAATTCAAAGAAAAACTTCAAGCCACAAAAAAGGACAGCGTGTCGTAGATTTTTATTTTTCTGTGTCGGATTTAGCTTGAAACTTACACCTATTTTCGTTGGGATTTTCAATTCAGGAAAAAAAATAATCTGTGAGAGGAATGAGTGATTAATTAACTCTGCAGTGAGGTTTTTTAAGACACATCTGTTCTCTCTTGTGTTTTCGAGATTATTATCTTTTGTCCCTGTGGGCAAAATGGGCACGCCCGAGGACCAGTCAGCGCCTCCATGGACGCTGTTTTTCGATGGGCCTCTGTACAAGAAGTATGTAGAATATATGAAAAACCATGACCTATCCAAGGTAAGTCCAATGAGCCCAGTCAACGTGTAAATAATAGAATATATGTACAGAGTTATTTGTATAGAGTTATTTGTCTTTTGTGTGGTAATTTCATAAACATGAGAGAGAGAGAGAGAGAGAGAGAGAGAGAGAGAGAGAGAGAGAGAGAGAGAGAGAGAGAAATCTGTATGTAATAGTATACACGCCCATCGTCAAATGTTAATTACTTGCTTATGTTTAATTCAAGGAAGGTATTAAAACAACAGGATTGTGGCATATATCTTTTCATGCTGGTGATTTTAAATAAACGAGAGCATCGAAGTGTTATATCGGTGTAGCAATATATAACAATGTTATATCGGTGTAGCAATATATAACAATGTTATATCGGTGTAGCAATATATAACAATGTTATATCGGTGTAGCAATATATAACAATGTTATATCGGTGTAGCAATATATAACAATGTTATATCGGTGTAGCAATATATAACAATGTTATATCGGTGTAGCTATATATAACAATGTTATATCGGTGTAGCAATATATAACAATGTTATATCGGTGTAGCAATATATAACAATGTTATATCGGTGTAGCAATATATAACAATGTTATATCGGTGTAGCTATATATAACAATGTTATATCGGTGTAGCAATATATAACAATGTTATATCGGTGTAGCAATATAGAACAATGTTATATCGGTGTAGCAATATATAACAATGTTATATCGGTGTAGCAATATATAACAATGTTATATCGGTGTAGCAATATATAACAATGTTATATCGGTGTAGCAATATATAACAATGTTATATCGGTGTAGCAATATAGAACAATGTTATATCGGTGTAGCAATATATAACAATGTTATATCGGTGTAGCAATATATAACAATGTTATATCGGTGTAGCAATATATAACAATGTTATATCGGTGTAGCAATATATAACAATGTTATATCGGTGTAGCAATATATAACAATGTTATATCGGTGTAGCAATATATAACAATGGGTTGTGTGAAAAAATCACGTTTTGAAAAGACATCAAGCACGACTGACGACTTTTGTTTTTATGCTGATGCAGTACACATTTACCTTATTTTACCTTGCATTTAATGGTTGTATTTCTCTTTAAGTTACATAACAGTTTATATTATAAAATTTGATACGATGTCTGAACATTAAGTCTTTTGAAGAACATTATTTATCGGTTTTATTATTGATTATATTAGCAATAAATGCCAGATCTTCACTGGCTATGCATGTTTCTCTTGACTTAAAATCCTAACCCCAAAACACCCCCAAATAATAGCAAATACAATGTTATTTGTTTATACCAAACATTTTTTATCCATGAATATTAAACGTCTCGTATCTCCAAAACACACAGTCTAGATATGTGTTTTACTCTCCGTAATACAAGTATTTGTAGTCATACAAATTAATGGCCTTAATTTTACGCGAAATTAATGTATCTCATTAATTAAGAGGTGTTGTAAAAGTGCATATTAAGTAAGTGAATAGAATCTTGTATTAAATTCCACAATAGACACTCGTTTTATGCATACACCTATATTAATAGGTAAAATTACATTTTTTTTAAACTATAGAACATTCATGTGCATTTTGACTTTCACTTCGAAGTTTTAAAATCTACAGCCCATGCCAATTAACTTGTAACACGTATTACTTTCAGAATTCAAGAAGGCTAAGGTGGAAAAATAAAAATGGCTGATGACTGATTGCTTTTGATAAAACAATCAATAATCTAGATTGATGTAAAACTAAATATTTACATGTAATTCGATAACCATAATTTTCACAGGAAGGTTTGTATGATTGGCGAACTGCGTTGTGGAATACATTTAATATCTTGTTTCAAAGCGGCAATTTTCGCTCCACATTTATTTTACCGTCCACTCTTCTCACCAATTTACACCACGACTTGTTTCACCTAGCACTGTCCACCCTATCTTTATAATTTAGTTCGGCTACCACTATCTTACCCACCATTACGATTTATCACTGCCAGATTTATCCTCCCACCACTACGATTTATCTAAGCTACAGCTATCCTCCCACCACTACAATTTATCCCAGTTCCACTATCCTCCAAATTATTATTATTTATCTCAGCTACCAAAATCCTCCCAACAAGTTTAATATTTACACTAACACCGCTGCCACTACCACTTGTCTCCACAACATTTAAAAATCCAAAGATTTGTAAACACCACAGGATTTTACCAACAGCATTAAATAATCAAAAACAACAATTACCACTTCATAAGAATTGTTTCCGCCACCGCAACTTGAATACTATCGTAATTACCTTAGTACAGAAACACAACCACAGCACATTTATAATGTGCTTCAACTTCATCAAAATTCAATGTATCGTTGCAATCTTACATCTAATACATAAATGTTATACAACATTATTGATATAGTTACCACTACCACTCTTACCAATTAAAGAAACATTATCACTACCACAGCCATACTAATATCGTTGTATATTACCTTACTGTATAAGCACAACCATTCACAACATTCCAATTGTTGCAACTTTATCAAATCTGCTCCCTTGTTTCTAATACACTAGATGATATCCCGCGCAAGCAATATTATATTCACATATTATAATACAATGCTTAATATGTTGAACCAGGTTTTTTTGTTCATTTTTCTATGTATTGTGTCCGAAATTTTTCTTAATCGCTTTTCTTAAAATATTCTAAAAAATTGAAATAAAAAAGCAACTGCGTGGCTGAAAATTTAGAGGAGAGGACAGGGATAAAAATCTAAGCTGAAATGGAGTATATACACATGAACATGTACATGGCCTTAATTCTTTTTGTTGCAGCTGACTGGGAAAAAAATAGACTATTATCTTATTTCAAACCAGAGTGTGGGTGTATAGAGCGTGGTATCTCTTCTTAGAACTTTGTTCTTTATGTCAAATTTCATTTATTATTGCCCAAAATAAGAAATTTAGATAAAACACTGTCAACAAATTAATTTATAAGGTTTACCGTGGTATAAAAAATGTATATGTTATTTAAAAACGTGTACGCACTTTTCGCCATAGTGTTAATTAGTCAACCCCATTTTTTGGCATCCCGTTCTGTAAAGTTCTTTCCATCAAAAATAAAATCGCGTCTATTGGCCCATTTTATTTATTAACTTTGTTGTATTAACCAGATGTCCGATCTGCCCACACAGCATGGTGACTCATCCTACATTCTCCAACATGACGTTAATTAGCCAAACCGCGTTCTTGGTTACCCCGTTCTGGAAAGTTCATTTCATCAAAACAAAAATCGCACATTCAAGGAACGAATTGGCTCATTTTATTTATTCAACATTTGTCAAATCTCAATTCTTATGTATACCCGAAATAGGTTCCCAGGATATATATTCACTCTTTACATAATCATTCAATATTATTTCATTGTAAGTATATTTTTTGATGCAAACTCCCACTGACTTGGATCCGCCAAAGCGTGTCCACCACCTTACTCACATATTTGCTATTTCGGGCTGGTTTATCGAAAATGAAAGTAGGTTTTTAATTTATCTTACAATAATTACTTATCAGCTAAAATTCAATTATAGTTTACGGACATCAACTCACACGTGTTGAAATGCCAAAGGTGTGAGCAGTTACTTGGGTGCAGGCATTTCGAAGTTTATTGGCAAAATGCCTTAATTTATAAGTATAGATAATATATACCTTTACAACAATAAATAGTTTTTTTACTAACACCTGATCAAAACCACTGTCACTAAGCACACTTATCACAGTGACTATTTTTTCATCTTATTACATTATTACTCCACCATCTGTATCTCAAATTTCTACTACCATCACGTTCATATAACAATTACATTTCTTCATTGTCATCATTACATCATCGGCATCACCACTATATCTACCACCATTATACATGTGCCATTATAATAACCATTATATCACATTCAATGTCACGAAATCTATTACCATTAAACCAGCATAATTCCGTCTATGCCATTTAATCTAGCTCTATATTTCCTTCATTGCCATTAATTCTTCCATGGGTTCCACAATGAAAACTCCCATTTAACCACGTGACTGTGAAGTGCATGTACAGAATAATCTAAAATTTTGATAAGGATTCTTATTGTGTGAGAATTTTTCAATAGTTTGAGGCATATTCTACGTTAACAAGATTTACCGGTCTCTGCTTTGAAAATAGCAATGTTGCCGTTGACGTAAAATTTTACAATTACATTTACAAGATGACGTCTTTTATTGTTGCAGATGGACAGTAACGGAGTGATCAGCAACAAAAACTCGCCACTGACTGATCCACCAATGCTTAGCAACGAAACCAACTGGATCCCTCCACACGACCTTAAACAGGAAAACGGGAAGCCCAGTTTCGGTGACCATCTCTACGAAAACGAGAAAACAATCCCATGGAACTCCCCACCCCCTTACGCCACGATTGGCGCCCAATCAACCACCTCGGACACCAATGCGCTGACCGCAGAGGAACAAAAGCGCCGCAGTAGACAGACCATCGGGGTGGTGTTCTTTGGGATCCTCCTGATCGGAGCCGCCGCAGCCGCCACCGCATTGATCATCCACTATGTTTTCATAACAGGTCTTTATGCCTTTTGAATTCAGGCGCATGCGTCAAGAGTTCGTTGATAAATCCGCAATTTGATAGAAAAAATGTCTTCAAAATAATATTTAAGGAGTCTGGGTTGTCAACAAATTAACCATCAGATTAGTTTTTATCATACAAAATGGCAACATCGCCATTATTGAATCGTATTTCATATAGTGGTCTGACATGGGGGTGGGGGGTGTAAGTTTTTTCTTCGTACAACATCCAATACCTTAAGTTATATCTACGTCAGTATTTTCGTTCAAATGTGTTATATTAATAATCGTTATAAATTAGAGATCTGTAGATTTACTAGAAAATACGCATGCTGACTTTCTCAAAAAATGTTTTTGTTAGCCAACTTATTCGAGTAGGTAATCTACTCAAAATACTGGTTTACAAAAGTTATCATTGTATCTAAACCGATTCAAGAAGTCTAGTGGAGAAATAGTTATGAGAACTTTTTTTCCGAATTTCAAAACATCTTATTATGTTCTTACGAAGTCCAGTTAACATGTTCCTGCAATGCTAAGAAAAAAAGAAAAAAAAAATCACGAACACTTTCTCGACCTGATTTTCTATACTTAGTCTAGTACGAGAGTTGTCCAAAAAGTTCGTGGACACATGTAATTTTACTCAGAATAACGGCGCAATTATCAAGAAAGTATTATATTTTAATATATGGTATAACAATGTATATGTATACAAATCAGAACAATGTACATTTTTGTATTAAAGTTATCACTATATATTCATTGTCTATACAGGCCGCACGGCCCAGTCTGACGTTGAGTTATAACGACGTTTCTATATCGTCGAAGTCCTAGGTAAAAATAAGAGTAGTATGCCGGATTCACTGTTTGGTCAGAGGGTACATTCGCATTCTCCACCAAAATATCGCTTGTGCCACTTGTGGATAAGTAAACTCGAACTATTTCGATGTTTTTCCTGTTTCCTCCATCATTTGTTTTATTTCTATCAGTGTTTTATCTCAGTCGACACAATTTTATGACGGCGCGCTGTTCCGTGCGGTCAGCAGACGTCGCTTTTTCAGGCGTTTTTAAAAACATGTTTTTGTCGTAATATTTTTCAAAAGTCCACTGCTTCTTTGATAATAGCTTCAAATGACGTATGAAAATGAAGATCACCATACAGACTACATCACAAAAGAAGATCATGAAGCTTTGAAATGTTTTATAAAAACTGTAAATATTTATATCTAAAAACTCAATTACAAAGTTTGGACAGTTTTTACGCTGGGCCGTGCGTCCTTTCCGTAACCCTTTGATACATTAAAATTTTAGTTTATTTCTAGGAAAAACACCCAAAACCACTTTAGTTTGATTTTAAATTACATGACAAAGATTTAGATATACAATATGTATTTATAAACCCATTCAAAATGACAAAAAAGCGACTGTCCACGAACTTTTTGGACAACCCTCGTATATTGCGTGGCATCACTAGATCAATAAGCGGTAGAAATGAACGTCAAAACTGCTAGGGTATCAAATGCAAATAATTTACATGTAAAGAACAGTCAATACATGAATGATCGCCGATTGGCTTTTTTGTGATCTCATTTATCATTCAAACATGCAATTGCATAACATTTTAAATTTAAAATTACATGTTAATTTGTTTGAGGTTCCCCTGAATCATTTTTGGGCAAATACCTTGCTACTTGAAAGGAATTTAGCAAAATTTTGAAAGGTAAAAAACCCCGCAATTCCTTAAGTCTTCTTCAATAGTATTTGAGATCCTTTGTCATCAGGAAAAACTGAACTTAAGAATTTCGTTTGCAGACGTGGTGAAAATTACGTAATTTTCACCAATGATCTTTGTGAATGTTTTAAACTCTGTCCATCAAACTTAAGAAAATTAAGAAAATAAATTAAAGCATGTTATATTATAATTTCATTTTATATTACAGCCCGGCCTCAAAAACATCTTTAGTCAAACTTAGTATTAAAAGAAGAGGAAACTGCTTATTCTTCAAGCGTCATTGAAATCATCAAAATCATGATTTTTAACATTAGTCTATTTTACGTTTATGTTTATACTGGGACCTTGTAAGTGCTGGCGTGATTAAAGTGAATTACATTTAAATGCATTTATATATTTCATTTACAGATCATGAAAGAATCACAGACCATAAGCTGAACCTAATCACTAACAACACACGGACAGATTTAAGTAGGTTAAAAGTTCAAGGACGTTCAATAAGTTCCTCCATCCCCCAAAATCAATATAGCCCTTCCAATTTGTCAAGCCATTTAAGTTCCCTATTGTCAATGTAAAGTGATTTTTTGTTTGAAATTAACGATATTAAAAGGTCACATATATTTTACCATGTGTATGCAAAATATTGTTTACCAACTTTTATTCCCGTGCTAGAATTATTCGCAAGATTCACGAGAGCCTCTGCGAATATTTCTCGCCGTATGGGTGTTATATCAAAACGAGAGTGGATAAAGAGAGGTCGCGAAAATTAGCCGTCGCGAACCAGTTTATCTCCTGTAAATCGTGAAATAAAGTCGTCGCGAATAAAACAACAGAAAAGATTAATGAAATAGGACGCACATGTTAAGAATTAACCTTTTATTTTTAATATATATTTATCTCGTTCAAAAGTAAATTTTTGTCACACATCTTTTGGTTGATTTCATGGCTAATATAATTATTTATGGTGCTTAGTTCCAAATATTTAAGTATAAAGTATCCATTAATAGAAAAAACCCCACAATATTCATTTTCCACTACTGAATTCAAAATCCACTGATATTCCCAAAAATTGACTGACATTGTCTGACATCTACTGTATAACCACTGTACCCTACTGTAAATCCACTGTACACCCACTGTACAGAGCTACTGTACCACACTGTATCCCACTGTACCCCACTGTACATAGCCACTGTACTCCACTGTACTCCACTGGACAGCACAGTACCTACCCACTGACCAGCACTGTACCTCACTGTACACCACTGTACGGGGCACTGACCAGCACTGTACCCCACTGTACACCACTGTACAGGGTACTGACAAACACTGTACACCACTGTAGCCCACTGTACCTATGTTTTTATAAGTTATTATGTTTAAAACAATGAATTGAATATTTACTTTATTTGAGACCAAAATCTGGATTTGTTTTGATTCTTTCCTATTGCTTAAAAGAGAGAAAATGAGCTTCTATTTCTTTAAGTTCATATATAATTACATGCGGGGTCAGAATTTTTTCCAGGGAAAGGGAAGTGATATTTAGTTTCTGGGGGAGCTTAGACATATTTTGGATAGCTGTACTATGTAAGTTTAAAAAAAATTGAATTATCCTCTGACCCCCACCCCCCACCCCCATCCTCCGATCCGCGCAAATATTTATCTAAAAACTCGGAATCCAATTATCATACAAAATATAGCAACTTATTCAATTAAAAAGGGATAATATCTTTATATATTTCAAAATCAATGTTTTCGTAACTAAATATCTAGGTTTTTTTTATGAATTTAATTTAATCAATATTGTCAAATAAATATTAGTAAATATATGTTTTATTAAAGTTTTAAAATTCAGAGTATTTTTAAACTGTGTATTACAATTTATAGATAGTTTTAAATTCTTCTAATGTAACATATACATGTATGTGGAGGAGGGACAATTTTTTCAACGATAAAAAAAATCCACCATATTCCTCAACATACTGATTTTTTTTTCAAAAGAGAGAAGATAACTGGTCTAGACTTTAAAATGTCTTTGAAGTTTTACTTCACAGGAAGATCAGCGAGGCAGCATCTGTGTATAGTATACATACTTTCAGTAGATCAAAAGGTGTGAATCTCCCAATATTCAACCTTGTAAATTGTCAGTCTGACACCTTGTTCCAAGATATTATGTAACTTCCTTATAAGGGTATTTATGGTCTTTAGATTATTAAAATCCATTTGAAATATATTTTTTATTAAAAACATTACATGTATGAATGTATATGTTTATTTAATCAAAAGAAATCATTTAACAAATGAGCTAGAAACTCGCATGCTATCTTCAAAATGTACCTGTGTAGTCAAGCGGGCAGTCATTATATTTGGACATGTGTACACAAAAAACAAGCATGGATATATTTTGTGGATTCTGTGTTTAATTGACTGTTTTCTAGTGGCTAAAACACAGTTCATAAGACACAGAGAATTAACAACTCGATCATTTAAACGAGGGCTTGTCATATATCATCAATAAGAAATGATTATGTAACCTTGCTGGTTAGGGAGGCCGAGGAGGTGGGGGGCGGTATTTTCCAATGACTGGCAGAATAAACATAATGACATGTACTTTTTTAATAATCAGATTCAACATGTAAAATTCAAATCTTTCACCTTATATTTAGGGAAATTATTATAATTTTGCGATCGTAACATTCAATAACAGTAGACATTAATAAATAAAACGTAGTAAATAAATTTACCGACCTGCTGCATTATTCTGTCAAGTTATCTGAATACATAATGATAATGCTTTAAACAGCATAATAAAAATAAATATCGAAGACAAAAAATATACTGAAGATTTAAAAATCTGATTTTTATCTCAAATTAATAGTACAGTGGCGTACAGTGGGGTACAGTGCTGGTCAGTGCCCGGTACAGTGGTGTACAGTGGGGTACAGTGCTGGTCAGTGCCCTGTACAGTGGCGTACAGTGGGATACAGTGGAAGTCAGTAGGACTGTACAGTGGCGTACAGTGGGATACAGTGCTGTTCAGTAGAAATGTACAGTGGGGTACAGTGGGGTACAGTGGAAGTCAGTGAAATGTACAGTGAGATACAGTCAATGTACAGTGGATGTCAGACAATGTCAGTCAATATTGGGGAATATCAGTGGATTTTGAATTCAGTAGTGTTCTTTAATAAAAAAGGACCATCATTCCTTTTGCAGTAGAAGAAAACAAGGACAATATTTCATTAGACGATTTTTCAAACATTGGACCAAATATTACCACAATGTCGCCAAAGGAAACAGGAGCAGAGGACGTAAAATTGGATGTGTCCGATCCCGAGACATTTTCGGTCCCCAGTTCGACAACACTTCCGTCTGTGGTGGAAGAGAAGAGTCCCGGATTGCTGCCCAATACTACCACAGTGACAGGGGCTACCGAATCACCCATAAGTAAGATGGCATTCGGAGAATTCATAATTTCTTTTGGTGCACGAATCAATTTTGTATACATTATCGGTAATTTGTAGGATTTCATCGAACATTGGTTAATGTGCATGTCTTCCACTTAAAAAAAAACATATCTGTCATAATAAACGGAATTATCAATATTATTAGGTACTGTTTGTTGGTAGAAAAAATATAATATTGAAATATTTCTAATTTTTTAGCTAGCAAATATTAAGAAAAATTTGTTTTGAAATGATAAATAAATTAAAAAAGTATATTTTTTGTTAAATTTCCAAATAGCTGATGATTTAAGAAAAGGGTATGTTGTAACATGATAATTATATTTTATACACCAACTAAAAAGAAAGTTTGATAAATATGATGAAAGACTAAGTTTGAAGAGATATTACTGTTTCTTATCCAGTTAGTTGGGTGAATGCAAACATTTTGTATTGGTTGATTATATTATTAATTACAATTTCATTGAAGCGACCATTTATTAGCATTATCTACCTTTGGACAAAAACAATTTTAATGAATTAAAAACAAAATTCAGGTGATTTAACCGTTCCACGATGCTAGTTCTGATTGAGTTAATTTAACCCGTCACTTCGGAGATAATTTTATGGACAAATTGTTGATCAGCTAACCTGCCTAAAAAGATTTTTGCTGCATGATTTTCTTAATTACTAATACACTAACAGTGCTGTCCTCGATTTTCCTTTAGGTTAGGCATCATAGAAAGGGAAGCCTTAATTTGAACCACCAGACCTAAAGGAAAATCGTCTGCTGCATGTCGTCTGCTGCATGTCGTCTGCTGCATGTCGCTGCGTCATCCATCCCATGCTGCTTACGTCATCGTTGTGTTTGTTTTTTGTGAACGTTTCAAGAAATTTTAATGACACTGATAAGATTATATTCGAATTATATTTAAAAGCAATCCTATGTTTAACGATTTATATTTCAAAATGCATGTTCGATATGATTTTAATCACATTATTTAATGAAAATAAACTGCATTATTAAATTGCTGATGCATAAAGTACTTTTAGAGAGAGAGAGAGAGAGAGAGAGAGAGAGAGAGAGAGAGAGAGAGAGAGAGAGAGAGAGAGAGAGAGAGAGAGAGAGAGAGAGAGATGTACTTTGTTCTTGTTTGCACCTACCATGTATATCTAATATCGAACAGAAAAGAAATACATGTAAATGTAAAGTCGATATCAATCAAGCATTGCATAGAGGATTGTGGCGACCTTCTTTGAATTTTTCATTCACAATAAGCGTTCATAACTGAGTTGAAGCAAGGAGAATTTTTCTTCAATGTCGGTATAAAACTCCTGGCTGCATATTATTAATCATCCACATACATTTTGTATTATTAGGGTCTTCCGTTTCCAACGGAAGACCCTCTTGTTATTCTATTGATTATTTTTATTAAGGTCTTCCGTTTCCAACGGAAGACATTGTTATTGCTTTGTTTCTTTTTCCCTATTATTAAGGTCTTCCGTTTCCAACGGAAGACCTTATTGTTATTCTTTGGTTTCTTTTTCTTCATTAAGGTCTTCCGTTTCCAACGGAAGACCTTATTGTTTTCGTACGGTTTCTTTTTCCCTATTATTATTATTTTTCTTTTTTTTTCTTACAAATTTTGTGCCCGCGATTTCTCAAAAACGGCTCGGCCGATCTTTATGAAAATTTCAGATCTGCTAGATATTGATCTGAACTTAATATACATTTTTTTATTATGATGACGTCATTTCCGTTCTTGAGATAATGACGTTTTAGCGATTTTCAGAGGGTTGGCTTGTCCATGGATATACTCCTAAACGGTAAAAGATATGGAGTTTAAACTTTCAGGGATTGTAGACAAGAGACTGTAGATGTGTCATTTGGCATTCATAATTGTCATGCTCAAAAAGCGTTAAAGCTCGCCTGGTCCCGAAAATTGAGACTAAAAAAATGTCGTAAATTTTTCTGGTTTTCATTGTTAATCTCTTTTCTGAAAAATATTTTGTTAAGACATGTAATGTAAAAAAAGTTTATATTTACAAGAGCTTTCATTCGATATCAAGAAAAAGGGGCTGGCCCCTCAAATAAGGGGGCCAAAGGTCTCTAAAGTCTTTTATCTGTAGCCCTTTACTGAGAGATATTTTGTGAAAAGTTATAGAAACAAATATGTTTATCTTACAGTTATGTATCCAAGCAATGTAATGATTTTATCATGCATTACGTAATTAGGGGTTTTTAGGGGCCAAAAGTCCAAAATTTTGATCACCCATATCTCAGAAAGGAAAAATATTTTGAAATGCAGTACAGAAGAAAAGATGTTCAAAATGATCTCCTTAACAATATCCAAACTTCAAAATTTCGTTTAACGGCCCCTATAAGGAGGTTAGGGATCGGCCCCTAAAACGTTCTTTTCCAAATATCTCAAGAACGGTAACGATTTTCTATACACTTGTTGAACAAAATGTGTTTAGAGTTAAACGACCTTTCATTTGATATCAAGAAAAAGGGGCTGGTCCCTTAAATTAGGGGACCAGAGGGCTCTAAAGTCTTTTATCTGTAGCACTTTACTGAGAGATATTTTGTGAAAAGTTATAGAAGCAAATATGTTTATCTCACAGTTATTTATCCAAGCAATGTAATGATTTTATCATTTGTTACGTAATTAGGGGTTTTTAGGGGCCAAAAGTCCAAAATTTTGATCACCCATATCTCAGAAAGGAAAAATATTTTGAAATGCAGTATAGAAGAAAAGATGTTCAAAATGATCTCCTTAACAATATCCAACCTTCAAAATTTTGTTTAACGGCCCCTATAAGGAGATTAGGTATCGGCCCCTTAAACGTTCTTTTCCAAATATTTCAAGAACGGTAACGATTTTCTATACACTTGTTGAACAAAATGTGTTAAGAGTTAAACGACCTTTCATTTGATATCAAGAAAAAGGGGCTGGCCCCTCAAATTAGGGGACCAGAGGGCTCTAAAGTCTTTAATCTGTAGCACTTTACTTAAGAGATATTTTGTGAAAGGTTATAGAAGCAAATATGTTTATCTTACAGTTATTCATCCAAGCAATGAAATGATTTTATCATGTGTAATGTAATATGGGGATTTTAGGGGCCAAAAGTCCAAAATTTTGATCACCCATATCTTGGAAAGGAAAAATATTTTGAAATGCAGTATAGACGGAAAGTTGCTCAAAATGATGCACTTAACAATATGCAACCTTCAAAATTTCGTTAAACGGCCCCTATAAGGAGATTAGGGGTCAGCCCCTAAAATGTTTTGTCCCATATAATCAAGAACAGTAACGAATTTCTAAACATTTGTAGAACAAAATGTGTTTAGAGTTAAATGACCTTTCATTTGATATAGAAAAAACGGGCTGGAACCTTAAATTAGGGGACCAGAGGGCTCTAAAGTCTTTTATTTATAGCCCTTTACTGAGGGATATTTTGTATAGGGTTATAGAAGCAAATATGTTTGTCTTACAGTTAGGTATCCAATCAATATAATGATTTTATCATGTGCTACGAAATTAGGGGTTTTTAGGGGTCAAAAATCCAAAAATTTTTGATCACCCATATCTCAGAAAGGAAAAATATTTTGAAATGCAGTATAGAAAGAAAGATACTCAAAATGATGTACTAAACAATATGCAATGTTCAAAATTTCGTTAAACGGCCCTCTAAGGAGATAAGGGATCGGCTCCTAAAACGATCTTTGCCGTATATCTTTAAAACGGTAACAATTTTTTTTGCTGAACAAAATGTGTTAAGAGTTAAATGACCTTTTATTTGATATATAAGAAAAAGGGGCTGGTCCCTCAAATTAGGGAACCAGAGGGCCCTAAAATCTTTTATCTGTAGCTGTTTACTGAGAGATATTTTGTGAGGGTTATAAAAGGAAAATTAGGTATAATACGTTTATATATCCTAACAATATCATTATTTACTCATGCGTTACCTAACTAGGTGTTTTAGGAGTCAGAAGTAAAAACTTAAATCGTGTCTATCTCAATTGGAATAAATGCTAGTTTTTTAAAATAGCAGCGTAAGAGACCTTAAAAAAGCGATGCAGAAAAGCATTAGTACTCCACTCCTTTTTAAAGATCATGTTTTCTTGTCGAAAATCTAAGTCGATGATGTCATATCACCTTCTTAAAATCGGACGGAAGACCTCCTCGTTGCTCGCAACGAGATCGTGTCTAGTTATTTTTCTTTTTTTTCCAACAAATTTTGTGCAGGCGATTTCTCAAAAACGACTCGACCGATTTTCATCAAATTTTCAGATATGAAAGATACTGATCTGAACTTTATACGCAATTTTTTATTTTGATGACGTCATTTCCGTTTTTGAGATACTGACGTTTTAGCGATTTTCAGAGGGTCGGCTTGTCCTGAGATCTTCTCCTTAACGATTCAAGATATTGAGTTCAAACTTTCAGGGATTGTAGATGAAAGATTGAAGATGTGTCTTTAGTCATTCATTTTTGTCCGACTTAAAAGGCGCTGAAGCTCGCCTGGACCCGAAAATTGAGATTAAATAAACGTCATCATTTTTCGAGGTTTTCTTTGTTTATCTCTTTTATTGAAAATATTTTGTTAAAACATGTAATGCCAAAAAAGGTAAGAATTACAAGACCTTTCATTTGATACCAAGAAAAAGGGGCTGGCCCCTCAAATTAGGGACCTAGGGGGCTCTAAAGTCTTTTATATATAACCATTTACTGAGGGATATTTTGTAATAAATTATAGAAGCAAATATGTTTATCTTACAGTTATGTAGCCTAACAGTATTATGATTTTCTCATGTGTTACGTAATTAGGGGTTTTTAGGGGTCAAAAGTCCAAAACTTTGCTCACCTATAACTCAAAAAGGAAAAATATTTTGAAATGCAGTATAGAAGAAGAGATGCTCAAAATGATGTAATGAACAATATGCAATCTTCAAAATTTTGTTCAACGGCCCCAATAAGGAGATAAGGGACCGGCCCCTAAAACGTTCTTTCTCAGATATCTCAAGAAGGGTAACGAATTTCTAAACACTTGTTGAACAAAATGTCTTAAATATTAAATGACCTTTCATTTGATACCAAGAAAAATGGGCTGGCCCTTCAAACTAGGGCCCTAGAGGGCTCTAAAGTCTTTTATCTATAACCCTTTACTGAGGGATATTTTGTAAAAAATTATAGAAGCAAATATGTTTATCTTACAGTTATGTAGCCTAACAGTATTATGATTTTCTCATGTGTTACGTAATGAGGGGTTTTTATGGGTCAAAAGTCCAAAGTTCTGAACACCAATAACTCAGAAAGGAAAAATATTTTTTTACCATATGCAACCTTCAAAATTTTGTACAGCGGCCCCAATAAGGAGATAAGGGACCGGCCCCTAAAACGTTCTTTCTCAGATATCTCAAGAACGGTATCGAATTTCTTAACACTTGTTGAGCAAAATGTCTTTTAAAGTAAATGACCTTTCATTTGATATTAATAAAAAGGGGCTGACCCCTCAAATAAGAGACCAAGAGGGGTATAAATGTTTTCAACTAAACACCTGAAACAAAATAGTATCTGGCCCGTAGAATGTAGACCATTTTCTTCTATTTTAAATCATGTTTAGCTGTTAAATAGCAAAATCAAGGTAGTACATGTATCTCACATTCTAAAATCAGACGGAAGACCTCCTCGTTGCTCGCAACGAGATCGTGTCTAGTTATTATTTTTCTTTTTTTTTCTTACAAATTTTGTGCCCCCGATTTCTAAAAAACGGCTCGGCCGATTTTCATGAAAATTTCAGATCTGCTAGATATTGATCTTAACTTAATATACATTTTTTTTATTTTGATGACGTCATTTCCGTTCTTGAGATAATGACGTTTTAACGATTTTCAGAGGGTTGGCTTGTCCAGGGATCTACTCCTAAACGGTAAAAGATATGGAGTTCAAACTTTCAGGGATTGTAGACAAGAGATTGTAGATGTGTCATTTGGCATTCATATTTGTCATGCTCAAAAAGCATTAAAGCTCGCCTGGTCCCGAAAATTGAGACTAAAAAAACGTCGTAAATTTTTCTGGTTTTCTTCGTTAATCTTTTTTCTGAAAAATATTTTGTTAAGACATGTAATGTAAAAAAGGTTTATATTTACAAGAGTTTTCATTCGATATCAAGAAAAAGGGGCTGACCCCTCACAATTAGGGGACCAAAGGGCTCTAAAGTCTTTTATCTATAGCCCTTTACTGAGAGATATTTTGTGAAAAGTTATAGAAGCAAATATGTTTATCTTACAGTTATGTATCCAAGCAATGTAATGATTTTATCATGCATTACGTAATTATGGGTTTTTAGGGGTCAAAAGTCCCAAATTTTGATCACCCATATCTCAAAAAGGAAAAGTATTTTAAAATGCATTATAGAAAGAAAGTTGCTCAAAATGATGTACTTAACAAAATGCAACCTTCAAAATTTCGTTAAACGGCTCCTATAAGGAGATAAGGGGTCAGTCCCTTGATATTTTTCCCCATATAACTCAAGAACGGTAACGAATTTCTAAACACTTGTTGAATAAAATGTATTTAGAATTAAAGGACCTTGATTTTGATATCAAGAAAAAGGGACTGGCCCCTTAAATTAGGGGACCAGAGGGCTCTAAAGTATTTTATCTCTAGCACTTTATTGATATATATATATTGTGAAAGGTTATAGAAGCAAATATGTTTATCTCACAGTTATTTATCCAAGCAATGTAATGATTTTATCATGTGCTACGACATTAGGGGTTTTTAGGGGTCAAAAATCCAAAATTTTGATCACCCATATCTTAGAAAGGAAAAATATTTTGAAATGCACTATAAAAGAAAAGATGTTCAAAATGATGTACTAAACATTATGCAATGTTCAAAATTTCGTTAAATGTCCCTCTAAGGAGATAAGGGATCGGCCCCTAAAACGATCTTTGCCGTATATCTTTAAAACGGTAACGGATTTCTAAATACTTGCTATATAAAATGTGTTTAGAGTTAAATGACCTTTCATTTGATATCAAGAAAAAGGGGCTTGTCCCTTAGATTAGGGAACCAGAGGGCCCTAAAGTCTTTTATCTGTAGCTGTTTACTGAGAGATATTTTGTGAGGGTTATATAAAATTTTTTAGGTATAATACGTTTAATATCCTAAAAATATCATGATTTACTCATGCGTTACCTAACTAGTTGTTTTAGGAGCCAGAAGTAAAAACTTAAATCGTGTCTATCTCAATTGGAAGAAATGCTAGTATTTAAAAAAGCAGCGTAAGAGACCTTAAAAAAAGCGATGCAGAAAACCATTAGTACTCCACTCCTTTTTACAGATCATGTTTTCTTGTCGAAAATCTAAGTCGATGATGTCATATCACCTTCTTAAAATCGGACGGAAGACCTCTTCGTTGCTCGCAACGAGATCGTGTCTAGTTATTTTTCTTTTTTTTTCTTACAAATTTTGTCCGCGCGAGTTCTCGAAAATGGCTCGACCGATTTTCGTGAAACTTTCAGATCTGATAAATATTGGTCTGAACCTTATTGGAAATTTTTTATATTGATAACGTCATTTCCGTTTCAGAGATATTAACGTTTTAGCGATTTTTTAAGGGTTATTTTGTCCATGTAACTCCTCCTAAACTATTAAAGATATTGAGTTCAAATTTTCAGGGATGGTAGACAAAAGATTGTAGATGTGTATAATGTCAATCATATATGCCTAATTAAAAAGGCGCAGAAGCTCGCCTGGACCTGAAAATTGAGATTAAAAAAAAACGCCGTAATTTTCCCTGGTTTTCTTTGTTTATCTTTTTTCTTAAAAACATTTTGTTAAAACATGTAAGGCAAAAAAAGTTTGTATTTACAAGAGCTTTCAATTGATACAAAGAAAAAGGGGCTGTCCCCTTAAATTAGGGGACCAGAGGGCTCTAAAGTCTTTTATCTGTAGCCCTTTACTGAGGGATATTTTGTTATAGGTTATAGAAGCAAATATGTTTATCTCACAGCTATTTATCCAAGCAATTTAATGATTTTATCATGTGTTACGTTATTAGGGGTTTTTAGGGGTCAAAAGTCCAAAAATTTGATAACCCATATCTCAGAAAGGAAAAATATTTTGAGATGCAGTATAGAAGGAAAGTTGCTCAAAATGATGTACTTAACAATATGCAACCTTCTAAATTTTGTTAAACGGCCCCTATAAGGAGATAAGGGGTCGGCCCCTAAAATGTTTTTCCCCAATTATCTCAAGAACGGTAACGAATGTCTAAACACTTGTTGAACAAAATATGTTTAGAATTGAAGGACCTTTCAATTGATATTAAGAAAAAGGGGCTGGCCCCTTAAATTAGGGGATCAGAGGGCTCTAAAGTATTTTATCTGTAGCCCTTTACTAAGGGATATTTTGTTAAAGGTTATAGAAGCAAATATGTTTATCTCACAGTTATTTATCCAAGAAATGTAATGATTTTATCATGTGTTACGTAATAAGGGGTTTTTAGGGGCCACAAGTCCAAAAATTTGATCACCCATATCTCAGAAAGGAAAAGTATTCGGAAATGCAGTATAGAAGGAAAGATGCTCAAAATGATGTACTAAACAATATGCAACCTTCAAAATTTCGTTAAACGACCCCTATAAGGAGATAAGGGATCGGCCCCTAAAACGATCTTAGCCGTATATCTTAAAAACGGTAACGAATTTCTAAACACTTGCTGAACAAAATTTGTTTCGATTTAAATGACCTTTTATTTGATATCAAGAAAAAGGGCCTGGCCCTTCAAATTTGGGGACCAGAGGGCCCTGAAGTCTTTTATCTGTAGCTGTGTACTGAGGGATATTTTATGAGGGTTATAAAAGCAAAATATTGTATAATACGTTTATATATCCTAAGAATATAATGATTTACTTATTCATTACCTAATTAGGGGTTTTGGGGGCCAGAAGTAAAAAGTTTAATTGTGTCTATCTCAATTGGAAGAAATGCAAGTATTTAAAAAAGCAACGTAAGAGAACTTATAAAAAGCGACGCAGAAAAGCAGTAGTACTCCACTTCTTTTTAAAGATCATGTTTTCTTGACGAAAATCAAAGTCGATGATGTCATACATGTATCACCTTCTTAAAATCGGACGGAAGACCTCCTCGTTGCTCGCAACGAGATCGTGTCTAGTTATTATTATTTTTTTTCTGACTTTTTCCGGACGCTATTACTCGTGAACTACTGGACCGATTTGCATAAAATTTCCAGGACTGATAGAACATCAAAAGTACTTGAGTTTATTAAATTTTGGGTTGATGACGTCACTTCCGGTTTGAGATTTTGAGGATTTAGTGAATTTTTAAGGACCATTTTGTCCACCTAACTCCTCCAAAACTAATAAAGATAAAAACATGAAACTTTCAGGGATAGTAGATGAATGTCTGTAGATGATTCTCTGGGTTTGATATTGTGGAAAATGCGCAAGGCGCCGAAGCTCGTCCGAGCTCGAAAATTGGCACCAAATTTTTTTACAAAATTTTTGCACATTTTCTAAATTATTTCTGAATGTGTAAATAATTTGTTAAGACATGTAATGCAAAGGTTGTTCAGATTTACACGCTCTTTCATTTGATATCATAAAAAAGGGGCTGGCCCCTCACATGAGGGGCCAAGAGGGCTCTAAAGAATTTAATTAATAACTCTTTACTGAAAAATAATTTGTTATTAAGTATAGAAGCAAAAATGTTTATTGTGCAGCTGTTTATCTACATAGTACCATACTGAAATCATATGTTACGTAATTAGGGGTTTTAAGGGGCCAGAAGTCCAAAACTTTGATCATTTATATCTGAAAAAGGAGAAATATTTTGTGAAACATTGTAGAAGAAAAGTTGCTCAAAATAATGTTGTCAACCTTATGCTACCTTTAAATTTTTTGTCTTTGGCCCCATTAAGGAGTTTAAGGGTCGGCCCCTAAAACACAGTTGTTCAGATATCTCTAGAATGGTTAACAATTCGTGAACAGTTGTTGAACAAAATATGTTTATATTTGCGAGACCGTTCATTTGATATCAAGAAAAAGGGGCTGGCCCCTCAAATTAGGGGCCAGGATGGCTACAAAGTCTTTTAATAATAACTATTTACAGAAAAATAATTTGTTATATATTATTGAAGCAAAAATGTTCACCTCGTTAAGCTTAATTTAAATCTGAAATCCGTTTTAAAATCGGACGACGCATTACAGAGATATAGGGGTTTAAAAATTGATTTTTCCGGAAATTTTGATTCCACATTCTTGGTTAAGAAAATAGTGTTATGTTCAAAGTTAAATTAACTCGTACCTAGAATGATTCGATATTTGTTAAGACGTTCTTAAACACATTCGGATTTTTTTTTGTCAAGTCGTTCTTGAAATCGTTAAGGTTTTTGTTAATTCGTACTTAAAGTCATTCGGATTTTGTGAAGTCGTACCAAGAATTATTCGATTTTTTATATCTTTTTGTTTTAATTACTCCTGGTATTGGCTTTAGAGCTCAGCTTCTTACAGGAACATCTAGCTTTTCTTTCGACATTAACGGAAGACCCACTCGTTGCTTTGCAACGAGCTTTGCTCTAGTTATCAATTATAATTTGTACTTTTTTTCTTGTCAAAAGAACTTGACAGAAAAATATTGTTTTTATTGTTATAAAATTGTACTAAAACTAAACTTTATTCTAGCATATACAATCGATAAATATAATGTATTAAGGACCGTTGTTTACTCATGGTTTGAGTTCTCAAATTCGGATTGTTATAAAGTTCAATGTCATGAGTAGAATTTCTTATAAGCACAAAAAGTATTTATGAAATGAATTATTATTGACATAACATTTGATTTTTAACTATATTGTAGAATTAGGCTCAAACAAAATTGGGCTTTTAGCAAAACAGAAGAAATTCGGACTAAATTTTTAAGATCAAGTTTTTTACAAAATTGTTTTTGGCGGTACTATCATATTAAAAGTCAAAATTTTATTCTTTAGTCTACATGGGATTTTTTTATTCTGAGTCAAAGTAAACGTAATCCTTAATGCATAATATACAAATTATAATCTTACTTTATTTTTCCGTTTTGGAGTAGAACCTGTGGTGTTCCCGGATTACACGTATGAAATAGGAGAAGTCGCAAAAATGCGCTGCAAGGTCAACCGGATGCGGATGTGGGACGCAATAACTATTAACGGAACCAAAGACGTTCCGGAACAAGACAAACCATTAGCATTTAAGCTGTTGAGTAACAACGAGACCTGTCTTGAGGGCAACGACAGTCGTATCACAACTGAAGTAACCATCAAGCAGACCCGGAGCCCGTCAGCCAAGTACGATGACATCGAAATGCTGGTCCACTTCAGTGAGATTCAGTGCCCGGATATGGGGAGTTATGAGTGTTGGGTAGACGGGCCGACGACGTACAAAGTGAGCAACACACTGACAGTGAAACGTAGGTCATAGAAATATTTGTCATATATCAGTTCGATTCTGACTTTCATGCTTTTGTCCTTAAAATCATTTGTAGTTAAGTGATATTAAGTTAAAAAAGCAACTTGACCTTTAAGCATACTTCCAGAATACAAATGTAACTGATATATTAAATAATCGACGGACAAACAAACAGACGAAAGAACTAACTGGCGGGCCATACCTACATGTACCGAATGACTGATTAAGTTCATCTCCTAGAAAAAATTAGTAAACCAGATTCGCTGTCATATACATGTAAATAAATAAATAAATAAATAAATAAATAAATGTATATATATATATATATATATATATATATATATATATATATATATATATATATATATATATATATATATTTCAACCTTGCAGGATACCCAAAGAGTAAACCGATCTTAGAAATTCCATTCGCAATAGTCGAGAACAGGCCCATATCAATCAAAGGCCGCTGGAGTAGCGGATTTCCAGAAAGCTACGGAGAACTAAGTTGGTACATAATTCCTCCCGGATCCGATCGGGAAAACCCCTGGACGGAGGCCAAGAGCACCGTCAATTCTAAAGATTGTGACAACGAGGCTGCCAGCATCATTAACCTGGAACCAACAATAGAGTTGAATAGAACAAAGATAAAGATCCAGCCTCACTTCTTTCCTCAGTTCTTGGAAGAGGCTCAGAAATACAAAGTGGAGTCTGTGATCCAAGAAATCTTAGTTGTTCCTGGTATGTTTGATCTTATAGACTTGCCAAAACTTTGTTTGGTAGCTTAACGTGTATTTTGTGACTTTGTGGAGCACCTTTGAATTTGTCACTCAGAACCATAAAATAGGAACCACAAAGTTTTTACCCCTAATAAATATAATGTCAAAGCAAACAAATTTTTTTAGAAGATTTAAACAGTTTTTTCTGAATCCTTTTGTTAAAACTATTTACGGTGGCTCACTACGCCTTGAAATATTTTCTCAAATTAGCAGAAAAGTACTTGATTATGATAGATATCATAATGGATAAAAAGTATTTAAGTCAAACTGGCAAAAAATTTGCAATTTAGGATGAAAAATTACATTTTCTAAAATTTAATTCAGTAAACATGAACAAAAGCTCCAGGCGGATTCGAACTTATTCGATATGCGGTTCAGTAGCCCAAAACTTTAACCACTGAGCTACGACGATATACAACCAAATCGAACGATATAAACAGTTTAACAAAACATTTAAATCGCCATCGTGTGACGTAGTTTCTTAAAAAGTATAAGTCTGGGTGTAGTGAAGTACCTTTTAAAAAATTATGACTTGTTAAGAATTAAGAATGCAAATATGTAACTTTTTTAATTTCAAAAACAAATATTATTAATACTAAAATTAAATACAAGATAATAACGGTGTATAATTAAAAAAAGAGTGTCCCAAATCTTAAACAAGAACTGTTCAAAATATTTCAAATTATATACACATGTATTAATCAGTAACTTTACAAGACATATAGAATAATAGTGATGCAAATGGAACAAGAATTATAATACATCTTCCGAAATACTATTTTCATGTTTATTTTTAAAGAAAAAATGTGTTCTATATTTCAGCAAACTTTTGTGATGATAAAGAGAAGAACAAGAATCTGGTTCACCCCTACACTTGTAGACTATTCATCACCTGTACAGACAAAATCAACATTTACGAGTGTCCGAAAGAGACCACGTGTTTTGATGAGAAGATCGGAAGTTGTGAATGAGCAAGTGCATACTATCTGGAAGTTTTGATTGTAACTATAACAGTAAATACTGTGGACGACCCTATCCGATTTATTTCACTAAAGTTAATCTTTTAAAGTTAAAAACATAATTAGCCAAACATTTTCGGTGGTATTGAAAGTTTTGCGACATTTTCTGTGCTTTTGTATTAAGGTCGACGATTTGTTGTCAGCATTGCACAATTAATCGCGATTTAAAGAAACTTCTGCGTAGAATTTTAGCAGTCATAATCGCGTATGTCAAAGATAATTTTGCAAATGTCAGCAGTTACACCGTTATTCAACACCAGTCAGTAACAAAGACTATGTTAACGCCAAGCCATAATAAGCATATACAACAACTCCAACATGCATCGCATCATATCCATTTCATGTTGGCACCTTGTAAACAATTCACGATTGTTTAAGGTACGTTTGGACACATGTTGATTTCCCGTATTTAGGAAAGCGGGAAGCAATGTATATATGATGAAGTCATTGTTGTTCATTTAGAAATATTTTGTGAATTACTTTGTATTTTGTATCTGCCTGGACTGTAATTTCAGGAATATGTGATATAGTTTTGAATTCGTTATTTTCTACAAATATATAAGATCGTTCGAACTATATTTGCTTTGTTTTTTGAATGTATTTTGTTTTATGATATTATCTACATAATCAAATGTACATGTCCTATTTTTGAACGATTCACATATATCTGATTCATAAATATGTTCATTATATGCATCTTTATATGTATCTGGAATGATTTGCGTGAATAAAAAATCAACACCAATACAAATATGGACAACGGAGTAGTAAAGTGAATATTCTACTGATTTCGCAAGCGCAACTTTTCTTATGTCGGCGTCTTCCGTGTGTTGACAATATAGAGGGTACATGTTAATTTTCTTAGCGATTTTACAAAAAAAACAAAAAAAAACAAAAAAAAAAAAACGTCGTATTTTGTAGTCGACAGTTTTTATGTTCTTTTAGATTTAAATCGAAAATTAATTTGATTATTATTTATGATTTGAACATTGCTGCAAGATAGTTTAGGATTGGGGTATAAGCAAGAGGCCCATGGGTGACATACCGCACCTGAAAAACAGTTCATGTTTCTTTTTTAAAAATTTAAAATATGAAACTCTTCTAAAATATTCTAAAATTCGCAAAAATATCAATATACTCGAACATTTGACACTATCCATAAAAGAATTTATAAAAAAGATCACTGAAAGCTACTTTTTAAGCATCATATATGATAATCCTGAGTTTTGGGATGCACCATCTGACCAATCTTATTATCCCAGGTCTTAACGTATCGAAGACAACAATATTGGAAAATAGCGGAAAATAATTTACTATAACCTACCTTTTTTAAACTACCTTTTTAAAGGTATAATAAGGGTTGTAATTTAGGTAACAAGTCGTTTTGGCCTTTTCTTATTTCGGCCCATGGTTTGTTTTACCCGAGAAATTTCCCACCTTTGTTTTTCGGCCTGAGAAGTTTAGTTGTTTCAACCTGAGATAATAATTCAATGTCGTTTTAATAAATGTAAATTCCTGTCTTTTTTTTTTTTTTTTTAAATGGAATTTGTCCCTATGGTTGACATCAAAGTTTCCGCCAATTAAGATGGTTAATCGAATACTGTAAACGTATTTCATTTTGCTGTATAATCTATTTAGCGTTTTTGGCGGAATGCGGCTTCCGCTAAATCAAGTACATCGCTAAATGCCGTGCATACATGTATAACTAAAGAATAGTCACATTCAGGAATACGCCAATTCAAATCAACGCCAACTTGTTCGTAAACTATTTATCGCCAAATATCGTCACGCCAAATATAATACGTTTACAGTATTAACGATTATTAACAGCGTAACATGCGTAACGAATATAAAACAGAGACTATAATAAATAATGGTAAAAATACTTATTTACACCAACTAACAAAGTTTGATGATCATAGGCCTAATATAGAATCAAAAGTATGACTTTGATTATAAATTATCACAAGATACTAAATGCATGTCACTGTGACCTTAATATGTGGAATTATTATATGAGAATGATTGCAAAGTAATATCTCAATTGTAACATTGTAGATTTAAAAAAAAAGATTTTTAGATATATTTCCAAATTTTTGCTATGTGAAACATTAAATCCCCTCCTGGGACCCTAGCATTGGCCAGCTGGGGGTTCAAAGTATGAACAATTAAATATCTTGGCAATCTAAGGATGCTTGCATAGTTATATCAAAATGTGTAACATTGTAGTTCTTGAGAAGATTTCTAAACATTGTCCCTATTTCTATCTTGAAATTTGAACTCCCAATTAATTTTAGGTATTGGTCCAGGGGTCACGGTTTGAAAAATTTAGGTTCCGCCCTATATGAAGATGTTTCTAAATTAGTATCACAAAATGTGGAATTTTCGTTCTAAAGTATATTATAAGTCATTTATTTCTATGCTGAACTTTGAACCGCTATCTGTGGCCCAGTTTTGGTCCGAGGGTCACGGTTTAAACAAATTAATCTAAACTATCTCAGTAATATCACAAACTGTAGCATTGTTGTACTATAAGAATTTAAAAAAAAACAATATCCCAGATAAATTTAGTTCTATATTGAACTTTAAGCTGCTCTTGGGGCCCTAGTATTTGTGCTGGGGTCAGGTTTAGATTTGATGTAAATATTGGAATTCCTTTAACAGTGGTTTATCAGAACAATATTTCTAAGAATGGCACTCTATTTTCGCTGTTACGTGATTATCTACCCTTTGTGTAAGTGTTTTGTGTGTCATTGTAACAAGAATGCTCTGTGCCAAATTTGGCCCAAAGAGTTATTGAAAAAGTATAAATGGTGAGAATTTTACAGACAGAAAAACAGAAAGACGGACGAATGATGGACAACAGGTGATCAGAAAAGCTCACTTGAACCTTCGGTTCACCCGATGTAAATGTCTTGCATGCACTTATCTAGAAGTCGGTTAGTTAAGAAACTCATATCGCTTATTGTGGTAAAGCAGTAATTGTGCCGAAAAGAAAGTCTACTTAAAACTAGAACAATGAGAAAAAATGGAGGATATTGTTCGAAGTCTGAAAATCTAAACTCTGTGCCCTATAGTATCACTAGCCATAAGATGGAAACTGAACTTCAGTCACCGAGACCCCGCTTATAGAACTATGGGGTATTAAATGTAGCAATTAAAAAGGTCAACCAACAAATTAACCATTATAAATATCTTAAATTTTTATGGTTATAAATCATTATTTGGTAAAAAGGTTTAAAACATTTATGCTCTAAAATTTGAATATTTTCACATTTTTTTATACGGAGGTTTTTTTCTCAAGGACGTTAGTCCAAAAATTGACACAACTATCAAACCCTCTTAAGGTATCCGATCCATATTAGAACCTAATTTTTCCAACCTTGAATATCCATAATGTATTTAATACTTTGAAATTAATTTAAAGCATTTTAGAGTGGAAATTTTACCAAGAGAAATTTTCAAAATAATTATTAACTAAGCAGTAATAAATTAATGAAGATTGCAATATGGTCTATGGGAACAAGCACATTTATTTAAATAAAAAAGTAAATACTAGGAATATCAATAAATGCTCTGGTGGAAAGATCCATTTTATCATTAGGAATACAAAAACTATAGAAAATAAATTTTATACCGTTTAGATTTTTTTTAAATTAATTTTTATAGAATAAAAGCAATTGGTGTAAACTCTTCAAGAAAAGGAAAGGGTCATTAATTAGGACACATTCCATTCTTACATAATGATACCTAAACATGAAAATTATGTCCAAGTATACTGAGTATTAAGCCCAAATACATATGTTATGCACCCAGATTCAATGAATCTGGGGCTTTTTTTGGATCGGATACCTTAAACCAAAACAGCAAGAATTAAAGAGCTGAAGGTAATCACCTTCTTCGCTGTTGTCTTGTCATAATCAGCACGGTGTAAACTCATATAATGAAAATAATGAAATACAGCAAAAAAGATTTAAGTTTAAAATAATTAAAAAAACTCTCAAGTAAAGCCAGTGAGTTGAAAATAGTTTACGTCGCAGCGTACACCTGTATACCGGGTATCTCTATTTGATGGCCGTCCTAGTGTTATCACAAGTAAACGTAGCATCTGTTTAAGATTAACTCTGCTATTCTAACCAAGTCCCTGCAACAGGAATTCCTTTTGTATTAGGAAACAATGTAACTGATGAACTGTTTACTTTCCCCACCCAGAGCAGCCGACATTGGTGAAATTGTTTATATTAGCCAGATGTCGCTGTAGTCGTCTCATTCATCATTTAAAAAAATAGCATTTATTGATTTAATGAAACCTGCATTTTAGTTTATTTAAAGTTTGCGTATTACATGTGTCTGTCAATTTACAAGTTTATACAAAGGATGGACTCTGCCATTTAGTCAACGTATTATGAATGTTCAATGAAAGATATCGAAAGTTGACGATTAGCAGAGCTATACCATTCATATGAATAAAGCGCACAACGTCACCATATAACAACAGGCACTTAACACAACCACGTGATCTCAAATGGAACCCCCCCCCCCATACATTAGTCTCGCCATTTTGGATCGCCATTTTGGATCGCGAAATTGCGTTGTCTGTTAACCGATAAACTTATACTTTTTACCAGATATTTAATTAGTTATTCTCAACAGGCAAATCTTTTGTCATCGGAACCTTTTTGTAGAAGTAAGTTTTTATATATGTCCCAACTGGGAAGTATGATAGGCAGAACCAGACCAGTGGACAATAAGTTTCATATTCAATTATACTTCAACCGTTGCTTCCAAACTCTTCAATTACAAACAAACTCTACAAGACCTTGATATCGAACATCTGAAAGATAATCCTCCAACGTGTTCATGTTCTTCTTCACCCTACAACTATAGTTCTGCCGGACACGTCATTACTGGTGATGTTAATTTAGTTAATAACGATGACCTAAAATCACTTATTTTGAAAGGACCAAAATTTAGGGAACCTAGATCCTTCACATGGCGTCGTAATTTTATACATATCATGAATGCTGTTGAAGATTACGCCAAGCGATGGACAAAATCTGAAAAAGAAGACCTTGATATCTTGTCAGAGTGGCTTAAAAGCATCAGATGTATATTAAAATCTCGTATTAAACGACTGAGAGGTCAAATGAAAATCATATATCATTCTGTTTTTAATAATGCAGAAGTGAGAAAAGAACTAGGTAGATTGCATGATCAGTATGTACTGGTCCCTGCTGATAAGGCAAGTAACAACATTGTCTTTGTTTGTAAGGCACATTATATTAATTGCATTTTCAAAGAACTAGGTTTCGATTCTACACATGGTAATCCTACTTACACCCATAGCAGCCTTTCCAAGCAGGAAATACTTCAAAATCATAAATCGGTTATGAATACCTTTAATATCCCCAATAAACAAAATGAATTTGATTTACCTTATTTGTACTGGATTCCAAAGCTTCACAAAAGTCCTTACAAACAGAGATATATAGCAGGTTCCAGTAAATGTTCTACCAAACCTCTCTCTTTACTCCTTACTAAAATTCTTACAGAAGTTAAGGAGAAGCTTCAAGAGTACTGTACAACAATCTACTCCAGAAGTGGTGTGAATCAGATGTGGATACTAAAAAACTCTAAAGAATTATTAGAAGCGTTGAGGTCACAAAATCTTACCAAAATCAATAGCATCAAAACGTACGATTTTTCAACGCTTTATACAACCATTCCACACGACAAATTAAAATCCAGACTTTTTGATATCATCGACAGTTGTTTCTTCAATAAAAATGGAAGTCGTAAAAATGCTTACCTTGTCATTGGAAATTTTAAAATACTATTTTGTTAAAAACCATTCTGATTGCACACACAAGTACTCTGAAGTTGACATTAAAAAGATGCTTGAATTGCTGATAGACAACATCTATGTAGTTTTTGGAAATCAAGTCTTCCAACAATCTGTTGGAATTCCCATGGGTACCAATTGTGCCCCATTGTTAGCAGACCTATTTTTGTATTCTTATGAAGCAGAATTTATTCAAAAACTTGTACGTGAAAAAAATAAATCACTCGCTGTGTCCTTCAACTCAACATTTAGGTATATCGACGACGTATTATCAATTAACAATTGTTATTTCCATACTTACGTCGACTCGATATATCCCAGTGAACTTGAAATAAAAGATACCACAGAGTCAGCGTCATCTGATTCATATTTGGATATTTTACTGGAAATGGACATTGATGGTTACCTAACAACCAAACTTTATGATAAACGCAATAACTTCAATTTTTCTATAGTCAACTTTCCTTACTTATGTAGCAATATACCTTCATCACCTGCATATGGTGTTTTTGTCTCTCAGTTATTTCGATACGCAAGGGCATGCTCTTCGTATGAACAGTTTCTAAGACGAGGCAAGCTACTGACAAACAAGTTGATAAAACAGGACTATCAAGAGTCTCGTTTAAAGTCATCTTTTCGTAAGTTCTATGGTCGATACGACGACCTTGTCAGCAAATACAATCTTCCACTGAGTCGCATGCTGACTGACGTTTTTCATACTAATTGTTAGACCATAATTAACTACCTAATGGTCTACTGACTTTTGCGGTTTTTATTTTCCCGATTACGACAAAGAGCACACGGCGGGTGTGACCGGTCAGCAGAGGATGCTCACTCCTCCTATGCACCTGATCCTACCTCTATCTTGGAGGTCCGTGTTGCTCTGCTTTGAATTTGTATTTCGTTTTATGGATTTTTGAGATGGTTGACGGTTTGTTATTGTCTTTTTTTCATTCAAACCCTTTTTACATTTAATTATAATATATACTTTAGTTCATTATATTGGATATGATAGTTTAGCTGCATTGCATCAAAGCCAAGTAGAGTAGATTTGTTAACTAGAGGTACTGTAAGCAAGCTCACGATTGATACCCCCCGCTAAGAAAAAAAATCATTACTCGAATATTTTTCAATTATAGAAAATGATAAATGCTATCTCATTAACCGTCTATGTTCTATTAATAACAACTGCTCTATTTTTTAAAATTGTTCATGCTAAAATGAGTACATGAGTACACAAACCAATTCCTATTATTTAAATTCTATTTTATTTCAACTGAACTGCTAATGCATGAAGACATTTGCATCCTTATGATAACAAACATGACTGAAATCAAACGATAATCCACATGTCAAGCAGTCATTAAATGTTTTGAATTTTGTTATCCCGAACCCGATTTTTTTCCGAATTTTTTTTTTCACAAAAAAGGAAGATAAAATACACCAGGGCGGCCATTTTCAGATGGGCAGGTGGGGATGATAATCTAACAATTGATTTTATATAACCTGACACATGCAAGCTTTGTGTCAAATTTTACTTCTAATCATTTCCAATACAAATCATGACACAGACAGGAATAAAGCATTTTTTTAACAATGACATTGGCCTTGCCCAAATAACATTGAGTCAAGGTCATGACACACCCTCAGGTCATAAGCAATCTTTGTGTGAAGTAAGAACTTCAAATGTTTCTCCATAAGAAAGATATGGACCAAACATGAATTTGGCACTTTTCCTGCCACTGACCTTGACCTTCCCCGAAAAACCTTGGGTCAAGGTCATGACACCCCCCCAGGTCATAAGCAATCTTTGTGTAAAGTAAGAACTTCCAATGTTTCTCCATAACAAAGATATGGACCGGACACGAATTTTGCACTTTTCTTGCCACTGACCTTGTTCTTGCCCAAATGACCTTGGATCAAGGTCATGACGCACCCTCAGGTCGTAAGCAATCTTTTTGTGAAGTAAGAACTTCCAATGTTCCTCCATAAGAAAGATATGGACCGGACACGAATTTTGTACATTTCATGCCACTGACCTTGACCTTGCCCGAATGACCTTGGGTTAAGGTCATGACACACCCTTAAATCATAAACAATCTTTGTGTGAAGTAGGAACTTCCAATGTTTCTCCATAAGAAAGATATGGACCGGACACGAATTTTGCACAGACGGACGGACGGACGGACAGACGGACGTGCAGATAAGGTGATTCCTATATACCCCCCCCCCCGCCCCCAAACTTCGTTTGCGGAGGGTATAATTATCTATGAAGAGTATTTAGGAATTTGCGACACAATTGTATTAATATTATGTTTGCATGTGAACAATGTTTATGGAAATCATAAAAAAGAGCAATTATTTTTGAGTGTTTTTATATCTCGCGGAGTATTGATGAAAAGGCAGCTGCATAATTCTAAACTGATAAAGAGACTCTACATCATTGGTTCGTCTTAGTTATCAGCAATGGTTCCTTGTTTACTTTTAAAAATAAAGATAACACGTTTTCATAGCAACATGGTTAACTGGGCTTCATGTGGGCCGTAACATCAAGACAAGGAAGGGTAGGTTTCTTTGTTTTTTCACTTTCCAAATGATCCGTTACAGTTACCTAGCGGAGTGGCATACCTTTCCTCTTTTCAGATTGGGTTGTTGTAAAGAAGTCGTTTATTTTCAATTAATATTCAGATATTTGATAAGAAACATACTGTGTACATGACTTCAGAAGAATTTCTATAAAAAAAAGCGTTAACTACCTCGGGGGTCTAAATCGAAGGGGTGGGGGGGGGGGGTCCCTGTCCTCAAGCACCTGTGCCATTGAGTTATAATTTATACTTGATCGTTTAGTAGTCTTACATGTACTTAACAGGTAAACGTTGTGGCACTTTACTTAAAAACTGTGTACAGTAACGTTTATATAAAACTTTTCTATATCATTAACCTTCCATTCCAACACCCTATCCCTCAACAAATTCCAAATAACCTCAAAAAACCCCATCAAAATCTGAACAGTGACCATTGCACGATATTATAAATTAATAACCTAAAACTTGTGCATGAAAAAATGACAATTACAAACCGTCAACCATCCAAAAACGAAAAACAAATTCAAAGCAGAGCAACACGGACTTGAAAAAATAGAGGTAGGATCAGGTGCCTAGAGGGAGTGAGTATCCTCTGCGTGCTCCTTGTATATTAGTTTTTAATAGTTTTGTTTATATCATTAAAAGTATCATGAAGTATATGCAATGACGTTAACTATTGCCCAATTTATTAGAAGATTTTTTTTATATCTATTTTGATTTAATGAGGAATGTACACCAAAATTTAATTTTATTGATCGTTAAAATATCATTTCTGAAATACGATTACACAAGACAGGCGATTGATTAATTATATAAATCTTAATCTTAAACTGTATCTTTTGCATCTCAATAGTTTTTCAGTGATTTCTATACTGTATTTAAACTTTTAATTAATTAAATTGTTAAAACTTTAAAACACTAACAACACAATGTCATTTTAAGACTATGAAATAACAAACTGAAATATTATTTTTCAAATTAGCGCTTAAATATAATTGCAATGACATTGTTTGACCCAATGAACACTTCTCAAAGAATTCCGATGTATTTGGGCCAAAACTAGATTTGGTTATAAAATGTACTGCCTTTTATTTCAGATTACTTTTGACCACTAAAAGCAGCCATGGACCCTCTGGACAGCGCCCAGGATGTTCTTTGCTGCACTCTGTGTCAAACTCCCGAAAACCTCGTGTACTGTGAGATTTGTCATTCATACCAGTGTAAAGACTGCACAGAAATTCATATCGAAATTCATCATGTGGTACCACTAAAGAAATCCTATACCATTCTGAATTATCCTAAGTGTAGAAGCCATTCAACAAAACAATGTGAACTTTATTGTGAACAATGTGACGTTCCTATCTGTGAACAATGTATATCTGAAGAACATTCAGAACATAAACAAGTAGACATTTTAACAGTTTTTGAAGGTAAATATGAAGTTTTAAAGAGAGAGTTGCAAGAATTAGAGGAATCAATTTATCCTAAATATCAAGAGATAGCATCCAACATCCAAGTTCAGAAAGATAATCTGAGTAAAAACTTCAAAAAATTGACAACAGCTCTCAACAAACGAGGAAAGCTTTGGCACAGAGAAATAAACACCATTGTCAGAAACTTACAATTTGACATCGAAAAAGAAGAATCTAAAAACCTTGATATTTTCAATAAACAGGGGTATGAAATCACGCTAACAATATCGGAAATAACACAGAGTATTGATGAAATGAAGAAGTTACTCAATTTTCGAGATGTCTTTCTCGTCTCTGAGTACAAATCTCGGAATGCTGAATTCAAAAGACTGCCTCCTAAATTTAAAACATCCTTACCAAAATTCACGCCTCCTTAAATCAACAGAGATCGGCTGATTGAACTATTTGGTTCTCTGTCAAATTTATCTTGTACAATAGAAGGTGACAAGAGAATGCCGATCAAGGAAGCCAAGTCAACTCCGCCAGACTGGGCACTGATGAATGTACCCTTGGTCATAACAACAATAGATACAAGTAATGACTGTGGACTATACGGTGTGAGCTGTCTAAATGATGCAGAAATATGGACTTGTGGTAATAACAAGATCATGGAACTATACAATCTACAAGGAAAACTGGTGAAATCAACCCAAACCAAATCAGGAAACAAGCCGCAGGACATAGCAGTGACAAAGAGTGGTGATCTTGTTTATATTGATGACATTGAGAGAACTTTGAACATAGTAAAGTATAAATATATAGAAACAATGGTCAGTTTAGAGGGGTGGAGACCTCGCTCCGTCTGTAGTACGTCCTCTGGTGACCTCCTGGTTGTCATGGACAATGATGATAAACAAACAAAAGTTGTGCGTTACTCTGGCTCTATAGAAAAACAAATCATTCAATTTGATGACGAAGGACAACAGCTCTTTTCATCTGGTGGATATAAATACATTAATGAAAACAGGAACCTAGATATCTGTGTGTCAGACTATGAAGCCAGTGCAGTAGTGGTGGTCAATCAAATTGGGAAACTCCGGTTTACCTACACTGGTCCTTCATCTACTACTAATAGATCATTTTGTCCAAGCGGTATTACAACAGACAGCCAGGGTCGGATCCTTACAGCAGATTGTATTAACCAGTGTATTCACATCCTGAATCAGGACGGACAGTTCCTCCGCTACATTGACAACTGCGATTTACTTGGTCCATTTGATTTAAGCGTGGACAGCAAAGACAACCTCTTTGTGGCTTTGTGGTCAACAGGAAAAGTGAAAAAATTCCAGTATTGCAAAACAAATAATGCAACTGAAATACAATAACAATAGATATTGCGTGATGAAGAATTGATAATAACAACAACTATTAACTAATATTGTTTACCTGGTGTGAACTCTGCTAACCTTTTATAATGTTATTCGTCAGTGTCGCATTACATGATATTTCAGTAAGCGTGTTCGACGTGCCTTTACATGTCATAAACCCTTATTTATGTGAATACATTATTTGTAAATTGTATTATCAACATATTTTATTTCTGATTGGTAACTTTTCCCTCACCTGGTGATATTTTTAGCAATAAATAACGTTTTTCATACTAATTGTTTGACCATAATTAATCACCTAACTGTCTACGGACTTTTCCGGGGTTTTTTCCCGATTACGACAAAGAGCACACGGCGGGTGTGACCGGTCAGCAGAGGATGTTCACTCCTCCATGGCACCTGATCCTACCTCTATCTTTTTGGTGGTCTGTGTTGCTCTGCTTTGAATTTGTATTACGTTTTATGGATTTTTGAGATGGTTGACGGTTTGTTATTGTCATTTTTTCATGTAAATAAGTATTGTTCGATCTGCTTAATTCCTTCGTGTACATATCGTCTATCGTTAATTAACATTAGTTAATAAGAAGGCCCACTGAAATTTTGCATATTTAAGAAATGACGTATGAGCACAGAGAGGTATATTTTTGTCCTTTTACAAGCAAAAAGATTTGAACAAAATATATTGGCCAGTTGAAGGAGAAAATGTACCTAAATGCGCTCGTGTATTTTAATGGCTTTAAAATGTGGGGTGGAGCTAAACAGAGATTAAATGTAAACAGTTTTCCCCTACGATAAATAATGATGTATATCTCCGATGTGATTGTTTTGCGTGAGTTTTTTTTTAAAGATCTTAGTTATTAATTCTGCGAATTTGAGGTTTTTAGAGATAAAAGAGAATTAGTTTTCAATTTTGGGGTTTTAAGAGATATGTGAATAATTTTTATTTCAATGAGAGTTAATTTAGGTTTAAGAGATTAAGTTTTAGTCTCATATTTTCATAATTTTGGAAGTTTTTAATTAAATAAACTAATAAGTGAAATATGATTAATTAATGGTCATATATTTAATTAATATCTGATACAGCCTTTACAAAGTCTTTTGGGATTCTTATCAATCATACTGTTAAATTAGGTTAAGCATTTGATTTATGCCACATAATAAGAATTATATCTAAATTAGACTTTACATATTAGTAGCAAAATTTACAGGAGTTTAGTTAAACATTTAGGAAAGTACATGTATTTATTTAATGATGTTTTAAGAAAGCTTTTTATTTGCTGTCCTGTAAGAAAAAAGATGTGTAATAACATTGAGGAACTTACAGAAGACTCTTTTGTTTTGATTTGGTTCTTCGCGGTAAAAGTTCCTAGTGTCAGAAAAACAAAGAAACAATATCTAAACTGCACCGTCTAAACGGACTTTTCCGATTACGACAAAGAGCACACGGCGGGGGGTGTGACCGGTCAGCAGAGGATGATCGCTCCTCCATTTCACCTGATCCTACCTCTTTTTTAAAGAGGTCCATGTTCGCTCTGCTCCTGTTTTGTAATTTTCCTTTGAACGTTTGATTTTGAACACCGTTCGTTATCACCACATGTCATTTATAAAGAAGTAAAACAAAAAGTTAAACTTTACAATCAGGTGGTCGGGTGGTCGGACGGACCGAAAAGCTGACGGACGGTCAAAATGTAATAAGAAAAGTCATTTGAGCTAAAAGTATACTAGCGGAAAAAAGAAACTGTGCATTATTTAATATATGAATAAACATTTTAAAATTACAATGAACAAGTTTTAATTTTTATATTACTGTTAACACATGTATTCGTAACAACATCTCATGAAGCATTAATGTCAACGTCATATAACATCAATTTCAGCACACTCGAAAGTCACTGTTATTTGAAATTGAATTAACAAAATTAATAACGCGTGTGACCACCATTTGCGTTCACGCATGCTTGACAGCGACGCCTCATTGATGACACTAAAGTGTTCAGAAATGCTTGAGGGAAGTTGTTCCAGATGTTGGTTAAAGCCTGGCCTAAATCAGCCAATGTCACTGGCTGATTTGGTAAACGACGTAAACGTCTTTCCTTTTCATCCCAGACGTGCTCGATCGTCGACAAATCGGGAGAAACAGCTGGCCAAGGCAAGACATCGACATTCTGTTGAACAAACAAGTCCCTGACTACACGTGCAACGTGTGGCCTTGCGTTGTCTTGCTGCAGAGTGATGTGATTTTGATGTCTCTGTATGAAGGGTATGACATGACGCTGAATAATTTCATCTCGATAGCGTACGCCGGTGAAATTTCCATTGACAATTTGTAGAGGGGTCCTTCCACGTGCTGATATTCCACCCCACACCATAACGCTACCTCCACCAAATTGTAGACGTTGCACAACACAAGCGTCCTGGTAACGCTCCCCAACGCGACGATACACCCTACAACGGCCATCAGTGCTATCCAAATGAAATCTGGATTCATCAGTAAACAAAATATTGGCCCAGTCCTGTATTCTGAATCGCAGATGTCGTGTGCACCACGCTAGTCTGGCGATACGACGACGTTGAAGCAGTACTGGGCGCACTGCTGGACGTCTTGGTCTGATGTTTTGCTCGCGCAGACGATTACGCACAGTTCTTGGACTAATTGGTCGAAGCCCTGGAATGCTACGGGCAGTCAAACTTGCTGTCTGGAAACGATTTCTCAGATGCACAAGTCTAATGTGGTTGTCCGTGACGTCACACGAGGTCGCCCAGAGCACGGTCGATCCTGGGTGTTGCCAGATTGCTGAAAACGTCTCCATAATGACTGGATGGTGTTCCGATGAACTCCACAGTGTCTTGCTACAGTATTTTGTGCCATTCCAGCTTGCAGCATCCCAACAGCACGATTACGTTGGTTTTCGTTGAGTCGTGGCATGACATAGGGGTAAATTTTGTTGAAAGTAAAGTGATTTCCTTAACAAAAAAAGTTTAAACAAATCCTTTACAGTTCTTCACAGCATAGTTAAGGCTGTCAATAAATTCCGTTCAGACAAAAAGTAAGGGAAATGTGCATCATGACATCACAGTATATTACAAACCTCAAAAGTACTTATTAATTTATTTATTAGCAAAATTAATTTATGCCGATCTTTTAATTGAAAACAACAAATGCTATTTCTTACAATTTCGGTGTCCGTTATATCGTACACACTGAAAAATAAGCGAGATGTCGTTCTCTCTGTACTACAAAATATGACGTCATATGCTTCAAAAGGACGCATTAAGTTAAGTCATTGAAGGCTATCATGCAGTTTTTTAGCGAAGAAAAATAAATGTCATAGATTAACGGAAAATTATAAATGAATATTTTGTTTAACATTATTATAAGTAGAATGCTACCTTTCAAGTCTTATTTTCATTTTGTTATAATTATGCATAGTACAAAGAGGCAACCTCGGGTTTGTATAAAATATCGTATATCTTAAAGATCGGTACCTAAATAAATCAATTAATTGCAAGGGCATACGCTTACTTGATCATGACAAACTTTTACATGTGAATTTGAAATATGCTATGTAATTTAAAAACTTCTACGATCCTTGTAAAATCTTACAAATTAATTATTTTTTTTTATGAAATTAACACCGTGACCTTCAAAATTATTCAACATATGCATTATAAATTACGTTTTCTACCATCAAATAATCTTATCTTAAAAAGTTCGCATCACTTTTCAAAATCTACGATAAAACATCAAGTTATTTTATAATTCAGTTGTGAATTTTGACATGATTATGCCCTTGCAATATTGAATTTTTTAAATGACCTCAAAACCACAAATACATCCGCTTGTATCATGCGACTGCCATATCACGTGACTACTATGAACATAAAATATTGTACTGTTATATATATATTACTGAAATACATTGCATTTGAGCAAATGTTATTGATTTTAAAAAGGACATGCCAGTTGAACTAAAGTATACGTGTTTTCATCACAAAAATTCGCCGATTTTTTTAATTGGCCGCCTTAACTGTACTGCGTATTCCAAACAGTATTGGCCCGTAAAACTCGTGCGTACAAATATTCTTCAATAAACAATCATGAAAAAGTCCGTGCACCCGGACGGTTACCATCCGATATTGTCAAAAACAATACCATTATTGATTGTTTAAATTTTACAAATACAAACAATAGATATAGAAAAGTTATACTAAATTTTATAATGCAAAGTTTCTTTTTTCCGCTAGTATATATGATACAAGAATCATATGCACGAAAATCTTAAATACAAGAACTGTAAGCGGTGTGCCCTAAATGGTTTGGTTTGTGATGGTTTGGTTTGTGACTACCATATCACATTTAATTGATACAAAGACACTAGTAGTAACGTCAAAAACTATCAATAAGCAGCGAAATTCATTATGATGATGAATTTCAATAAAAATATTAAAACTTAAATTACCTTTTAGCTATGGTATAAATCTCATAAAAATATAATATACATTGATGATAAGATTTTAGCTGACTTGTTTACGTAAAAAAGATAGCAAATAAATGTAAATACACTTTGCAAAATCAAAAGAATCATGATCATTTTTCAAACTCAAATGACAGATTAAAAGCCTAAAGCTACTATTTGTTTCTTCTGTATTAACAGTGAGCTCGCGAGCATATATCAACCACCGGACAACTCTGATATCAGTTCAGTAATTTAAATGTTTGTATTTCAACCACTTCAAAAACCAAGAAGTATGTAAGTTCAACAGCTTCAAGATTAAAAAGTAAAACGATAAAATGTTTTATTTTTATGATTTATGCGGGTGTGACGGTAGCGAAATTGCAGAAAAACTTTAGAATCGTTATTTTTTCCTGGGTGACATCATAGACTTTGGAAAAAGTATTGTTTATTTGTAGAAACTAATGATGACATTTTGGCCACTGTTTTGGATTTATGTAATGAATAAGGAATCAGTCGTTGAGTATTATAAGGTGATCAAATACGATCGTCTCTTTATTTGAGTTGAAAAACTTCTTTAATCACATGTTTAGCTCAATATGCGGTGGATATGAATTTTTGATATTCCACTGTAAATTCCTACCAAACGTGACGTCATAATTAAATATTTACATTCCACATATTTTTTGCTTGTTAAGTGTGTTGAAAGCTACGGCAGTTATAACACTGTTTCACACATAGGGTACTCAAATGATAAAATGACGAGTTTATATTATGACGCTTGTGGCTGTTACAGTGGCTCTTAATATGAACTTACCCTTAGGATAAAATAGGAATTTTAAGGTATTAATCACATTTGCAGACAAGGCAAGAAGTTAAAAAAATGTAAATATAAGCATCAAATCATTATTTTTATAAAGATACAGTCTCATAACTGCAGCGGTGTGTGCATACAAACTGAGTAACGCGCGTTAGAATAAACTTTTTTTCCATGCGTTAAGTTGTTGGCGTCTTGTATAGTGAATGTGTTGTGCGTTTTACAATTATGTTTACAAAAAAGATTGAGGTTTAACAAAAGACGTGGTAAAACATGTCATAAAAAGATTCTGTCATGATTTGCGATGATATATGATTTTTATGCAAAGGCTCTGGGATAGAAATCACACAACGAACTGGATACAAATCATTTAGCATCGTAAAGATCCCATATATATTCAGTAAGATTAAGTTTCTTTTAATCTATTTAGATAACATTCTTTTGGATATTAGTCAATAAATAAATTTCAGCTAAAGAACTGAGTACTCTAAGTATAACATATCGGACCTGTCGAAATGTGAAAAATCAAACACATGATATCTTTAATATGTTCGCCGGAATAATTCATGTAGGACCCCATGCATGAAAATAACTTTCGTTTGCTAAAATTCACGTGCGTTTGGTAATTGTAAACTCCGAAAACAGAGTTTGTTTACTGATTTTGTAATACATATGGGTTTTTGTAATGTTTGATCTGATATTTCTATAAGGCCGCATTCGAGTACATACACAAAAATTTCAGAATAGCACAACTTTAGACTGCTTATTAAAATAGAAACGGAAAAAGATATGTACAAGACTGCGGCCGCTTTCATTTTTTTTTTATTATTTTCTATTTTCAAGAAGAACAAAAAAAATTGATGTTTTTATTTGTCAGCTAAGACGTAAGATGAGTTTCTTTAATATGACTATGCCTTAATGAATACTTAAATGTAAAAATAGACTTATGTTGACAATTGACTTAAATTAAAGAAAAATAAAACCGTTCCATGGAAAAATTCGAGTACTGTAATTTTATTACTTTATTAGTCCTTAGACACAGTGTATTTGAATTACTCACAATTACATACCGTGTATTGCAGATAGAATGCTCAACATTGTTGTGTAGTAAAAACAAATATACAATATTGATTTCATGATGGATGTAAGAAGAAATAGTATTTAAAAAATCTCAACATTTCTTATAATTTGCTATTTAATGAATATAAATAATATGTGTGCCGTTGTACTCTATATAAATGACGTAACAAGTGTAAACAAATGACATCATAAAGTAGCTGAGAGAGAGAAAGAGAGAGTTTCTACAGATACATTTAACATTTCAAAACAGTTTTAATATCAAATCAGAAGTCAGATTCAAAACACGATATTTGTATAGATTAATGTATTTGGTACAAAGTTAATAGAAATAAATACTATAGTCTGTCCCAAGTTATTGCTTCCATTACTTTTTGATGATTTTTAATAAAAATACACATACCTGTGTAAGAAATTCTGTTGAAATCGATAAAAGGGAAAATATCCAAAATATCTTCATTGAAAAATTATCATTTTTCACTCATAAAAGTTCACAGGAACGAAAACAAATTTCTTACGGAGATTTATAATGGGAAATGTTTACATCTTTTCTCCACTCGGAAGTTCTCGGGACACCTCGCACAGTTTTTCAACGTTATCATCCGGGCTTAATAATGGCTGATGCAATGATAAATCTCCATAGACTTTCTATTTTGGGATGTGTATTGAAACCTGAAGCGGTAGAGGGGGCGTTTCAAAACAGATAATCTGGACATTTTTCATATTAGTGGATGAACATAGTTTGAGCACAAAGGTATTTATGATTATCGAAATATCAAGCAAAAAGTGGTGGAAGCAAAAACTCGGGACAGAGTATAGTAAATCAGACACTGAATGTTTGCCGATCCTGTTGAAGTAATTAAATCAAACTTAAAAACTATTTTCACAAAAAAAAATAATAGTGATCATATTTCTATGTGCTGCATTTTAAGCGCCCAGTATATTTACTAGTACATGGATGTCATTAGTCTTTGTAACGGGACTGTCTAGGGGTTAGTCTCGAAAATATTATATAATATTTACATTTTTCAGTGTCTCTGCCTGTGATAAGTTTGATTTTTACTATACAGTCCAGTAAATTCAAAGGACGTATAGTTGGGAGTCTTCTCAACGTTAAGGTTTTGTGATTATGGAACTTTGTGTGAAGTTCCGTAATCACAAAACCTTGACGTTGTGAAGATGATAGTCGCGCAAGCGGGGTTTGCATACAAATGTATTTATATTCAAATATTTAATCATACAATTCCTGAAATATATATAAATATAAGTAAGAATGAATCATTCTTTGAATATTATGAGGTGATAATTTCGGTCGAGGCGTGATCAAATCTAAAGCTCTTCGGGCTTTATCAGATTTGATCACCCGACCAAAATTATCACCTCATAATATTCAAAGTACTTAAAAAACAACAAATCCTGGCAGGGTACTATAGACCTGGGCGCACCTAACCCGGACGGGTTATAATCAAGGGAAAAAAACTCCATACGACAAGTAAACACAAATAGGGGAAGTTTGAATAAAACATGGACACATAAAGATAAATAAATAAATAAATAATTAAGGAATAAGGAATCATTCTTTGAATATTATGAGGTGATCATATTGGTCGGGCCGTGATCAAATCCAAAAAAGCCCGAAGGGCTTTATGATAGATTTGATCACGCTCCGACCGAAATTATCACCTCATAATATTCAAAGAATGATTCCTTATAACTTATATTTACATGATTTTCAGCAATTGTACGATTAAATATTTTAATATAAATAAGCAAAACCCGCTTTGAATCTATTGGACTGTATAGTACTTAATCGATACGTAGTGTTATCACAGGCAAAGACACTGAAAAATGTAAATATATACACATAATTAAATGCACACAAAACCACCACACCAATTTTTAAAACTTGGCTAAAGAAAGTATTACAAGGTAAAATTCAATTCTACAGTACTATAAAAAATACAGCATTTTGCGTAAGAATGTAGGAATTCAAAACTAATGATATATCTAGATGTGTTTAGCTTTTAAAATGACAACTTTAATTCTAGAAAGTACATTAAATACTTTTTTTTCAGTTCAGTTTTTACATCGTTCATGGGTGTCTTGCGTTTATTATTTCTTGATCGATCAAAACTGTCTATTAGGGTAGAATGTAGGTAATAATTGGTGTTGGATTATGATCATTATTGACAAAAATAATCAGTTCAGATTAAAACATTGTCAAATATATATTCATGTCGCTGGAATATTTAAATTACTGGATGAATTAAATCGCCGAACAGGGGTATGTCCCGATTTTTGATCAATTGATCGATTTCATTCATCTTGAAAAGATATAACTCGCATGTCTACTTAATGTACATTAATCAATTGGTAGTCAAGTGCGCATAGTGTTTCTACGATAAATTTCTTCTAAAACATTCAATCTAAAGTATAATATATATAGTTGTTACAAAACAAATGTAAACAAGTATTCCTTTTAAAGGAATGATCGGCAATAATGATATATTGATAGCTAGAAGCAATCAACATGATCAGTTTGATGTAAAATAAAATAAGTACTGTATTTTTACAAAATATAGAATATTTTGAATCTGTACATATTATAAACCGTCAACAAATTTAATTTTTAAATAAATTTGTGAAAAGCCGTTCGTAAACTCCTTGTCTAATTTTATGTTTTTAACGTAATTATTAAATGTTAATGTATCTTCTTCTTCTTCAGAATACTGAGTAGGGCTCTTCAAAGAGCATTAACACGTATACAAAGAAAGAGTTGTATTAAAATAATTTAATGCGACTGAAAAACATAATTGAATGTCATCATAACTTGCTATTGAGGTCGCATTATAACGTAACATTGTTTATAAATCAAGCCGTCTTCCTAGCTACTATTATGCAACATCAATAGATCGAGGTCAGTTCATGGAGCATCTTCTTATGATTGAGGTAAGTTCATCGAGGTCAACTATATTACTGAATGAATCTTTCGATCGAAATTCTTACGCGTGAGACAAAATGTGCATTCTTGAATTAACAGGTCGAACTGTATTTTATGTATGTTTGCATCTCTTAAGGTAAATGAATTGAAATAAAACCGAGTAAAATGTTATATAAATACTAAACCAAACTTCAAGTTTTTATAAGAACTACTTATGCAAGCGGAATGTGTGCGCACGTGGAAGCATTTGCCGGATGCCTCATATGGACACAACAGTGATCGGCCGAAGCCGATCACAAAAAAAATCATTTGACTCTCTCCCAGTGGATTTATTCAAAGCATCGGAGATCTAATCCTTTGAGTGTTAGGTAATTTAAAAGCAGGTCTTCGCGCGAAAACTTCACATGAATTTATAATGTTTGCGTGGCGAATAATGGACGGAATAATGAGAGTATCCCAGAGCACACCGTGTGTACACATGCAGCTTTATAAATATTTGAATAACAAAAACTTTATCCATTACTTTCCTATGGTGGGAAATGACAAAAAGGCCTTTTATTTTCCAATATAACAAATACAATTTAACTGCTTTATCTTTCAAGCTTACATGCAATTATTTGATACATGTACATCAAAACAATTTTAAATAATGAAATAAATTAATTTCAAATAATATACATGTACATGCTCCAGCTATTATGGTGTTCTGATGTGGCCACTTCGACCTTCGCACTTTCGCCTTGAGGGCGAAGTTGCGAAGGCGAAAGTGCGAAGGAGCGAAAGTGCGACGGCGAAGTTCGAAGATGGTAAGGAAAGAGTGCAAAGGTCAGAAGGCGAAGGAGCGATACTACTATCGCTCGCAACTTCGCACTTTCGCCTTTGCCTTTTTAGCTCACCTGAGCTGAAAGCTCAAGTGAGCATTTCTGATCACATTTTGTCCGTCGTCCGTCCGTCCGTCTGTAAACTTTCACATTTTGAACTTCTTCTCTAAAACCACTTGGCCAATTTCAGCCATATTTGGCACAAAGCATCTTTATGGTAAGATGAATATAAATTGCAGAAATGAAAGACCGATCTTTATTCAAAGCGGAGAAAACCTCGCAACTGTAGAAAAAGGGGGGTGCATTTTTAAAAATCTTCTTCTCAAGAACTACTGAGTCAAATTCAACGTGATTTAGCATAAATAATCCTTATGGAAAGGGAAACATAACTTGCAAAAATTATGGGATTATTCTGTTTCAAATTTGAGTAATTTACAATAAGACAGAGAGAATGGGGGTCAATCAGTTTAACTTCGGGCTCGATATTTCATATATCGAAAACCAGGTTAGAGACAGAGGACCAGTCTATGTTAGAAGCAGCCACGTTGAAAGCAGATGAATTTGCTTGTCGTGCAACAGTGTACGTGCGAAGGGAATATTTGAAACATCCAAAATATATTTGTGCTGTTTTTGTGAAGTAAATTGAGGTTAAATATTTCAATGCGTTGACATTTTCACTTGTGACAGTGGTTTTAGGTTGTTTTGATTTTCGTTTCGTTTCGTTGTATGTAATAAACTCATGTGAACAAAAACATGTCTCAAATGAAGCTATGAATCTTGCGTATAATTCTACGATTGACGCTGAAATTTTGGTTGATCAATAAAAATGTCTTTCTAAGGATGTTATGCTGTAACTACTTTCTGGTGCCCCTTCTTAAACGATGAATTGCATAAAAAAATTGTAACTCTTTTTTTATAGTTTTTTCGAACATAATTAAATAACAAGAGGCCCATGGGCCACATCGCTCACCTGAGCATCAATAGACATAATAAAATCAGCTTTACATAGTCATATACAAAATATTTGAACAATGTCGTATAATAGATCCTGTATAAAAAAAATCCCCTGCATATTCTTATGTTTATCATTGAGCCTTTGTAACAGGATGATTTTACAGTCATATCACATATTGAGCATTGCAGTTCTCGAGAAGATGATCAGACTTAAACAACTGTTTATATATGGAATATAAACCTACATCAACTTTGAACCCCTTATGGGGCTGAAGAATTGTCAAGAATTGTCCAGAGGCCAAAGTCTAAACAATTTTAAAGAATCAACAATATCTCTAAATGCTTGCACAAAGTAAAGCCATATACAATATCATTAGAGCTTTTAATTGAGTGAATAATTTAATTTTTTATTCCTTTGTAAAATGGAAAATTGGAACAACACCCCCCCCCCCGACCCAACCCTTCTTCTGAAGATTATGATTTTGACAAATTTTAATCAACACTATCTGAACTGACAAAAGTTACACCTTTCCTAGACAAATTGTGTTTTAGAAGATGATTTTAAAACAACAAATTTCCCTATATATTCCTATGTCAAAATTTTACACCCCCCCATTGTGGCCCCACCCTTCTCCTGGGGATCATGATTTAAACAAACTTGAATCTTCCCTAACTGAGGATGCTTCCACACAAGTTGCAGCTTTTCTATCTGCCCAATCAGTTTCTGAGAAGATCTTTAAATATTTTTCTCTATATATTCCTATGTAAAATTCGACCCCCCCCCCCCCATTGTGGCCCCACCCTACCCCCGGGGATCATGATTTGAACAAACTTGAATCTACAGTACCTGATGATGCTTCCACTCAAATTTAAGCTTTTCCGGCGAATCAGTTTCAGAGAAGAAGATTTTTAAAGATTTACTCTATATATTCCTAATATGTAAAATTTTCGACCCCCCTATGTGGCCCCACCCTACCCCTGGGGATCATGATTTAAACAAACTTGAGTCTACACTACCTTAGGATGCTTCCACACAAGTAACAGCTTTTATGGCTGATCAGTTTCAGAGAAGAAGATTTTTAAAGTTTTACTCGATATATTCCTATGTAAAAATTCGACCCCAGTGTGGCCCCACCCTACCCCCAGGGACTATGATTTGAACAAACTTGAATCTACACTACCTGAGGATGCATCCACTCAAGTTTCAGCTTTTCTGACCAAATGGTTTTTGAGAAGAATATTTTTAAAGATTTACTATATATATTCCTAATATGTAAAAATTTGACCCCCCCTCCCCCATGTGGCCCCACACTACCCCTGGGGATCATGATTTGAACAAATTTAAATCTACACTATCGAGGATGCTTCCACACAAGTTGCAGCTTTTCTGCCCAATCGGCTTCTGAGAAGAATATCTTTAAATATTTTTCTCAATATATTCCTATGTAAAATTTGACCCCCTATGTGGCCCCACCCTCCCCCGGGGATCATGATTTGAACAAACTTGAATCTACACTACCTGAGGATGCATTCACACAAGTTTTAGCTTTATTGGCTGAACAGTTTCAGAGAAGAAGATTTTTAAAGATTAACTCTATATATTTCTAATATGTAAAATTTCGACCCCCAATTGTGGCCCCACCCTACCCCGGGGATCATGATTTGAACAAACTTGAATCTACACTACCTGATGATGCTAACACACAAGTTACAGCTTTTCTGGCTGATAAGTTTCAGAGAAGAAGATTTTTAAAGATTTACTTTATATATTCCTATGTCAAATTCGACCCCACATTGTGGCCCTACCCTACCCCCGGTGATCCTGATTTGAACAAAGTTGAATCTACATTACCCGAGGATGATTTCACACAATTTTCAGCTTTCCTGGCCAAATGGTTTTTGAGAAGAAGATTTTTGAAAAATACCAACAAATTTTCAATGATTTTTAATTATCTCCCCTTGGAAGAGGGCTTGGTCCTTTATTTTAACAAACTTGAATCCCCTTTACCTAAGGATGCTTTGTGCCCAGTTTGGTTGAAATCGGTTCAGTGGTTCTGGAGAAGAAGTCGAAAATGTAAAAAGTTTATGGAAAGACAGACGGACGGACGGACAGACAAGGTGATTCCTATATACCCCCGGAGGGTATAATGAACGGAAACTGCAAATAAATGGAAGTTTTCAAGTCCAAGGGGCATAACTCTGTTAAAAATTGCTCGATTGTACCCAAATTCGAAAATGACCTAGATATTGTTACGATAAATCTGTATAGCAAATTTCATATCAGTACGTGCAACCTCTGAAAAGAAAATGAAAGGACAGCAGCAAAGTAATATGCCCTCCTTTCTTTAAAGGAGGGCATAAAAACCTTCAATAATAATTGCCATCACATTTTTTTCTCCCCAGTGTTTCAGATATAATACTAAGTGTTTCAGAGAAAAAACGAAATGCAACTGAACCAACAGCTTCGAAATGATAATCTTCTCGATGAACTTAGTCAATAGTTTAAAAGACTACAAGTTAAGAATTATAAATTATCTGCAATAATTTTAAAGCCTTAGGTAAGTTAAATTTCTGAAAACAAAGCATGTATGACCAACCCATGAAACTGAAACCCGCCGAAAAGGGGACGTCTGAGACCAATGAAGAGAACAAACGAAGAGGATATGAAAAAGCTGAGGTTTATATATACACATTTATTTATATAATCACTAACTAACAATAGAAAATATTTTGATTAGGATGAAGATTCACAAATAAATACTTGAAATGCCAGTTTACTTTGAAGACATTATATAAGACAATATAAACAGATACTTGATCAAAAAAGGACCAATGATTGATTAACATATGTTAAAATGTTAAATACCATAGAATCTATTATGATAGGAATAAAGGGAAACGCGTACAAGGAGACAGCAGCAAGACCACATAATGGGTGTATCACTTCTTATCCTCCACTTTGGTTTTAATCCACAAAGACAACCGATACAAGTGTGTCTGAGTGGTGTACAGAATGTATTTTCGAAAGTAATTTTGTTAAAAGGGGTTGATGGTTGTAGCCATTTTAACCCTCTTGATGCCACATTCCATTTGATTTACGTTATGACGTTCCTTGTACGTCATATCGATTGTACGTTCTACGTCCCGAATTTACGGAGCGTCATAATTTATTTGGCGAATTTTTTTTCGTTAATACATGTGCACGTTTCTCGGCCGAAATATGAATATGAGTTTGATTGGATTTTATTTAGTTGTTAATTACTTAATAATTATTTATACATTTATTTATTCATTCATTTTATTATTTGCTTATTTATTCATTTATTGGCATTTTAAAGAATTAAACACATTTACCAAAACGTCAGCAGAATGTGTTTTACGCACTTAGAAACGATGACATTTTTACACAATATTTTGCTGCTGATCACTCTATGCAGGCGTGTTTTACAATTTTTAATTTACAAATTGAAAGTAAATATCTAGTTTCAAGGTGAATTATAAGTCGTGTGTCGTAAGTCTGAATAACCGAAAGTTGTTAGTTGTTATAAATTATAATTTATTTTATATTTACACACCTCCATCATTTATCTGTTTTACCTAATTTCGATGCGTTAAATAATCTTCCCAATGACTGTTTCTAAAAAAAACAAACCAAAAAAAAAAAAAAAAACAAAACAAAACAAAAAAAACCCAACAAACAAACAAACAAAATTAAAACAAATCAGCATATATTTTTGCTCATTGGTTAAATTTTCCCACATTCGGATCGTTTTAAACAATAACCATGTACAGCATTAATATACTTCGTTCTGTTAAATATTTACTTATCATTCGAATACAAATGCATATTAATTTGTTTATTAAAACAAATCGTTTATTCATAGAAAAAAATGGGTCCTTATTGATAACAAATGAACAATCATTTATTATCAATTACTAAAAGCAAGCATGTGTCAGTTGAAAATAGGGAAAAAAGAGTTAATAAATCATATTGATGATTTCTAAGTTACAAAATGTGAATTGTTTTTGCTTGGTAAAATATGACCAAGAGTTTCATGTCATTTCCAGACATTGAAAATATCTTTATTCTTCATAATGAATGACGGTGTGGAATTTCTTGAAACAATTCCCCACACACAATCCGACGGAGCAATCGGGGCACCACGTACGTATTCTTGTACCAGCGAAGTTTCCTCCTCTTTTCGCACACACGGCACATCGCATTCTTTTCCTGCCGGGGACCCAGTCAATGAAGTGCTTGGCTGTCAGTCTAGCACACCTAAGTACACCCACACGTCCCCGTTTTGACCTTCCTTCCCTAAAATTTCCCAGAAGCCCTTTACTATTTCCTTCTGAAACTGCAAGTGGTCCATTTTCTTTCGGATCACGAATGAAGACTTGTAGCAGATGTAGGCATTGACTGAAAATATATGTTATTTGTTCAATAACTGACAATGCTACTATATTCGAATAAAACATTGACCAAAATACCGGTTGTAAAACCATTACCTGCTGCCATCATAAGGAAACTGAAGAAAATTTTCTTCCAGAACTTGATGCTCCAAAACTAAGGTTCGTACTGTGCCATCAGCTGATCACCTAGATCAACTCCTCCCATCGTTTCGTTGTATTTGTGTACTACCCCTGGTGCCTTGACAACCTTTCCCTTGGAGTTTGCTTTATACGAATAATTCTAAATGAAAATCATTTAATCTTCATAACATGTAGTCACGTACTATAACTAAAATACATGTATATGATTTGATAGCATTTCATTCACAGTAGCGCAATACATGTATTACTAAATGTATAACATTATGTGATTGACTACATGTATAAATATGTACATGTACCTGGAACTTCCAGTCGTGCTTAAGACAGTCACGTGTCGCCGGTCACTGTAGAGAACTGCCATCAATGGACCTTGCGACTTTACAATCGTGTCTCCTTTGGGCAAGCGGGCTTTTTTAAAACTAGATGGCATTCCCTTCCGCGTAGTAATGACAGTTCCAGTGCAAAAAATGCCCCTGTTCCTTAAATCATGTAGGAGCTTCGGACTAGTAAACCAACTATCAATCGTCACGTGGTGTAAATTCCCGAAATGAGGTCTCATCAAATCCATGACGACTTTATATCTGATAAAAAAATATAAATACTGTAATACTTTAAAGAGACAGTACGGCGCATTTTATTAAAAAACCGACTTGAAAAAATTACTACTCATAAATGTTTAAACTTTCAGAAAATGACAAATTTCTCCGTGAAATAAATCTAATTATTTCATTAAAATTAATAATTAGGTATAACCTATACATATATACATCGCCACGTGTTACGGGGTTCCACTTTCTATACCATTATGCATGCGTATTTACTATAAACAAACCAGCATGGCGAGTAAGAGACCGGGTAGGCCTGCTTACTTGACTGAATTGGCAAAGAAAATAAGGTAATAATTGTTCAAAGTTTTTAAAATAACCACAGTTATTATTTTGTAAGCATGTATTTTGCGTGTTTATCATAGGAGTTGCTACAACCTACATTCATTTTTTGTAAGTGAGGCCCCTTGAGGGATAATTTGACATATTTATGTCTGTTAATTTTAAAATGAATTGAAATTAGAAAACCATTAATAAATTATCGAGAAAGTGATGATGTGTTCCGTTTAGAGAGTCCCTTTTACCTCGTATACCATGATGACCGTAGTCGGGCAAAGATATTGTAGTTTTCAGCACCTGTCAATTACTGTCAATCAAAATCCACGTGGTACAAATAAACGATATAAGTTCGACCCTTAAATTTCCGGAAGCTCATAATTACATTACATGTAATTAGGTATGTAAAAGGGATTTTTATGTACTTCAACTGCCACAATCAACGTCATTTCGTATTTCCTAACGACACAATGGGTAAATCTGAAGTTATTCACACATGTGTTTTCAGCTGTACTGTCTCTTTAAATCTAATATATTAGATATAAAATTTAATACATATATATTTATATAAATAAATATACATATTTATATAAATATATAATTTTTTATATAATTTATATCTAATTTTATCAATCGAAATTAAACTTATTAAGATATTTATTCAAAATTCCCTTTAAAAAGCAATGCGGAGAAATGTTACTAGTAATTGTGTGGGTGTGGTGGAAGAGGGGTTTTTCATTTTTTTAACTGGGCGGGAACTTTAATTATATTTCCTGGTGTGAACAATGAGATAAACGTAACCCTTGACCATGTGGATGATTAGGGCTGTTGTGTTTCCCCTGGTAGATTTGAACATGGTGTGTGTATCCAGAGTGTGATTCAGCTAATATCCACGCCTTCACCCCCCATCTATGCGCTTTCTTGTTTGCAATGTACTGCTTTAGGAAATGCCGTCCTTTAAATCCAATAATTCGTTCGTCGATACAAACATTCTGTGATAGTCTGTTGAATAAGATTTTGAGGAACGACTCATAAATCCGACAAGCAATTCTTTTTCTCCCTCATTCTCTTTCTCCGTCTCTCTCTCACACACACGCTCTCTTTCTCTCTCTCTGCGCTTAATTTAAGTAAGCTGTCTGTCTGTTTCTGTCTCTGTCTGTTTCTCTATCTGTCTGTCTCTCTCTCTCTCTCTGCGCTTAATTTAAGTTCAATCAAGTTTCTGGGTTTAGTAAAATAACAAAATTGTACTTAAACATGTGAGCTTGCTAAAAAAATCTTTCAGTGAATGTTACATATGCAATGTATTGTAATATGAATCAACGCATACTATGTATTCAAAATCTTTATAATTGAATCAATTTTAAAAAAAATTGCAGAATGTTCAATTTTCTTTCGATCGCGGCCACATATATATACTTGTATGGAATAAAGAATCACAATTTTTTATTATTTCTAAATTTAAAATAATGGTTTCAAATTTATTATATCAAATTAAATTTTACATGTACTTTTTGAAACAAAAAATATTAAGAAGGTTACCTGTAATTCTTCTCAAATACACCATTGAAAAAGTCGATGATTGGTCGCACTTTATGCAAAGGGTCAAAACCTGGCCGCCCCCTTGGTACTGTGAGATTGTTGTCGTTACAATGAAGAAAACGAAGTATGGACTGGAATCTGTTTCTGGACATTACTTGTGAAAAGTTCGGAGTCTCTGTTACAAGATCACCAGAACCGATCTCCCAGTAAGACGCGTAAGTTGGTTTTCTTACAATCCCCATTGCAAACACTAGACCAAAGAACGCACTCATTTCATCTCTGGTGACCGGTTTCCAATCATTTCCTCTAGAAAATGCGGACCGCTGACGAACGTTAAGACACTCATCGGCATACCGATTTGTTTCTTCTACAATAACATCCAAAATACAACAGTCTTCGTCATTCAAAAACTTTTCGAAGTAATCATATGGTTTAAGATCGGGATCAAAATCTACTGGTCCAAAAATGGCAGTAAAGTCTGGAAGTCTTGAAATAGTAAACGTATTGGGATCCACCACCGTAAACCAAGGACCATAATTGACAGTGGGCACTTGGTCATCTACACTTGCATCGCTGTAACTTTCATTGTCATCGTTGAAATCACTGTCAGAGGACATTTTTCTCAAGACTTTTCTACGTCATTTTACATACTATGACGTCATAAAACGTCAAAATTTTACGTCATTTCAGAAGAACAAGTCGCACTCAACATTTATCATTATCTATAAAAACTTAAATATCTATATAAACTCAAATAAGAATACATTTTTTATTCTTTGTAATTTTTGCATCGAAACGACATATGTGTCGGTTTGGCACTCAACCGCCGGGCGACCGAAACGTCGCCGTGGCATTAAACTCTCGGACGACATAAGTGTCGCTGTGGCATTAAGAGGGTTAACAGTGTAAATCTCCTTAAAATTTTTTAAGGTGAATCGTATGGATAATTTGTGGACTATCTAGCCTCTAGAAATTGATTTGTATTGTGCATTTTTCTTTTAAAGAATTAAGTGAAATAACTTACAAAAACATGAATGTTATGAATAATTTGTGTACTATCTAGCCTCTAGAAATTGGTTTGTAGTGTGCATTTTTTAAAGAATTAAGTGAAATTATTTACAAAAACATTGAAACTATTCAGTCAATGGCATACAACATGATGAATTTTTTCAATTTGATGCAGTTGTGCTTAGGTATGTTAAGATGTATATTGAATTTATAACAAAGTATTGGCAAGGGCGGCCTGGGTCAACCATTATAGGAGAAAACAAAATGACTGTTGGCAAGCGTACTAATGGTACATGATTAATTGTATAAATCGTTTAATGAAATTATTAAACGTAAAGAACCAGTAGAGAAATGTTGCAGGTAAAGTAAATTTGATATATTTTTATATTACAAATTTTTCTTGAGAAATACTAAGCGAGAATAATAGGATTGTACTACTGTTACTGAAATGTACACTCATGTAAATGAAATAATGCACTAGCTAGTATGTATTCTAAATAAAAATTGTACTTGTTTTAATAGATGACAAGAGGGTCAATTTCCTGATGGAGAGTTGGGGTAGATAGAGGCAGATATGTGGACGTGGCTTTAAGTCAGTCCGGTAGTAGAGTGGCAATGGCAAAAAGGCATACATTTCTTGAAGCAGTGTCATATTCCCTACGTAATCTAACCGAAGATAAGACAGCAAACGCAATTTGCAATATCCTATTTTAAAATGGAGGACTGTGGATGGGAAAAGCTTATATGTGGTTTTTCCAATAAGGCTGCTTAAGGGCATTTCATGCAGCTTCGTCTATACTGATTTTTTTACTGTTGTCCTTGGCACGATATTTAGATGATACATCCAAGTGCAAAAAGTCACGATGACGTCATACCATGACGTCATTATGCTTTATAACTCAGAGAGATAAATAAGTTTGGCGCAAGTGCATTCACTACTTTATTGTAAAGAAATGTGGATATATAAGACGATATGGAGTAAATTCAAAACATTTATGATACAGTGGTGTTAGAAGCAAATTGAAAGTGGGGACTAGACTTATCAAAAATCTTGACAAGCATAAAAAGATCTTTAGTTGGTATAAATTTGAAAAAAAAGGGAGGGGGTTAAGCCCCCCCCCCCGGTTCCGATGCCAATGTGATATAAGTTAACAAATGCCGGCAATTTAATCGGTAAGATTTTAGTTGTAATTTTTTATAACAAATGCAGGGAAAATACACAGGCCGGTACATGTTTGTCTTCTTTTTGATTAAATAGACTTTAGTTTAGGATTTGTGCAGTAATTAGATAAATCACCTTACCCCTTCGTGTTACCTTTAAGAATTTTAATTGCATGCCCTTGTAAACCAATATCATGCAAACTGTTACTTTCAATTAATACCCTATCCTTATGACGTCTCCACATCGCGCATTGGAACAAACATTCTCATGTAGAAGTCAGCAATATGTGTAAACAAGTTCTACGTTAAATGCACTTTGACGGACGCTTAATTATAAAATACTCAATTTTAAAATGACTCGTTTTTTCATCGTTTTTTACATGAAAGTGAATGTTTGGCACTTTGTCTTAACTCACCTGTGTAGAATGTACATGTATGTATATATGATATCAAATGATACATTGGGGTAGTTTTGTTTTCTAACCCAAACTCTTTTATTCAAATAACACAGTCAGACAGTTTCCTCTGGATAATGCTGTAAAAATATAATGGTAATGGTATGATGAGAGAAGTCGAGGCCTTTGTACAAGGAGTGCATATGTCTTGATGCTTGAGGTTATAAGACTACAAAACCCATAGATGTACTCAAAAATATAAGCTTCCTATGAATGTTGTAACCGAAAGAAAGAATTCCTAAGAGTAAAACCGTTTGTTTTGTTGGTTAATCTTTTCACATGACTTAATCAATGGGTGTTGTATTTATTAAAAATTGAGAACACTGCTGTTATATCGTGTGGAATTTAGTGATAAGGAAAAGTTTTATACTATATCATAATTTGCATTTAATAAAGACACAAAAACGCAAAATGTTCTTTAAAAACCTTGTACCTGCTTTCTTTAATCTTTAAAATTTTATGTACATGCACTGTGATGTACAGTACCGATCAGACCCAACCTAACACCAGAGTAAACTCTAACTATACCCCGGGTTTACTCTGGGTTTACTTTTTGAAAATTTGGGTCCACTCGGGGTTTACTTGGAAATTGCTTTTGAGGTCAACTGTATGCACTGAAGTGTGAAGCAGACCCGTCTTTTATCTTACCATCCTACTGCCTGTAATTCCTGCCCCTTTTATATTCCGAATACACAGTTAGCGTCTGCTTTCAGGGGTATACTACTGACCGGGTTTACTCTGGGTCCACTCTAGTAAACCCAGGGTTTAGGTGGAGTTTATTTCTGTTAGGTTGGGTCTGATCGGTACTGTACATGTAATTCTGCATGGTAATAGAGGCATTATTTCTAATCATTTGGTAGTCTTCAAAAAAGCCGTTTTACCTGGATTGTAGGGTCATTAGCAATGGTCAGCCTACAAAAAAACCTGTCAGAGTAACAATCTGAACAAGATGGTAGCAGGTACATCACAGTTCCAGCCAAAAGGCTACAAATTGCTGTGATGGAAACAGGTTTACAACATTTTAAAAATAAATTTATCTTTGTAAAAGTGTTTCTTCGTAAAGAATTGATGGAAAAAGAAAATTGACCTTTATTCCCTGATTGAAGCACCAAATCGTTAAGGAGAAATTTGTTAACCCGTTTCTTCTGGGTCGCCTTCGACAGAACCCATACCGATGGTGGACTCTAAGTGTTCTCCCTCAGCACGATAACCAGCCTTTTCAGCTTCACCAGGACATTTGTGGCCAAGGTCGTGCGTTGATGTCATTTCATACAAGCTGAAGCAATATAACGTCAGGACTGATCCACTCTACCGCATGCATATCAAGGTGGTAGACTTGTTGGACATCTCTGTCTCCCAGGTCATGCTGATTAGTGATCAGGTAGCCATACCTAATCACTCTTCCGTGTACCCTTATCCAGTTTTTCTTTCTTCTAACGAAGCTGTGCCCAAGAATAAATGTTCTCATAGTGGCAGCTTACTTCTCTATATGACTGGGGTCCCGTTTATGAAGCCAAATACCCGACAAGGAGTTGTCTCAGCTGATTTAATTAAACTATGTGTAAAATTCACAGAACCGTTGATAGAATTAGGCAGTGTATTCAATATTTTAAAAGCAGATTATAAACTGTTAACAACGCAACAGGGCAGAGGACCAGCCGAAAGGCAAAATAATGCTGTAATAGAAACAAGTTTTACTCTTTTATTAGGGAATTTTCCCTGCCAAAGTGTTTCTCTGGTTTTTCTGTTAAGAATTAGTAGGAAAAAACATTTTTTTCCTGCTTAAAGCACAAAATCTTTTAGGAGAAGTTTGTTAACCTGTTGCTTTTGGGTCGCCTTCGACGGAATATAGAAGCAACAATGATGGTGTACTCCCGAGTGTTTCTCTCTCAGTACAATAGCCAACCTTCTCAGCTTTACCAAGACATTAGTGGCATCATGTTGTTGATATAATTTCCCACAGGTAAAGCAAAAACAAATTACACAACACCGCCAAGACATACCCTCTCTACCGCATGGTGGTACACCTGATCTATCATGATGGTACACCTGTTGGACAGTTCTGCCTCCCACGCCACGCTGATGGACTTCCAGGCAGCCATGCCTCGTCACTCTTCCGTTTACCTTCATCCAGTCTTTCTGTCTTCTAACGAAGCTGTACCCAAGAATAAATGTTTTAATATTGGCTGCTTTATCTAAATGACTATCCCGTTTATAGGAACAAAGAGCGGACGTTAGAAAAAGCAACAATGTTGGAGTCTTCAGACTCGACAAGTAATTGTTTTGGTTTGCGATTCTCACAACCGATAATAGCATCAGACAGTGTACTCATTGCTTTTAACACAGGCAATTACCTCTGTACTACGAAAAAAAAATATATTCAATGAATCACGTTCATGAGCAACTAATTTGCATGTCAAAAATATTTTTCCTTAGAGTATTAATAAATTTAGAAAATGATATAAACAAGTTAAATATTATATTCATGTATTTCTAGTAAACTGGCATGGAATTTGGTACATATGTATTGACTAAAAGCTCACGCCGATATCTATATATGATACTAGATGATATCCCGCGCGAGCGCGGGGATTAACAATAATTCACATATTATATTAATATATTATATTCACATATTGTATTATAATAAAATGCTTAATTAATATGTTGAACCAGGTTTTTTTGTTCATTTTTCTATGTTCTATGTCCGAAATTTTTCTTAATTGCTTTTCTTAAAATATTCTATAAAATTGAAATAAAAAAGCAACTGCGTGGCTGAAAATTTAGAGGAGAGGACAGGGATGAAAATCTAAGCTGAAATGGAGTATATACACATGAACATGTACATGGCCTTAATTCTTTTTGTTGCAGCTGAGGCTCATTTTATTTATTCAACATTTGTCAGATCTCAATTCTTATGTATACCCGAAATAGGTTCCCAGGACATATATTCACTCTTTACATAATTATTCAATATTATTTCATTGTAAGTATATTTTTTGATGCAAACTCCCACTGACTTGGATCCGCCAAAGCGTGTCCACCACCTTACTCACTTTGCTATTTCGGGCTGGTTTATCGAAAATGAAAGTAGGTTTTTAATTTATCTTACAATAATTACTTATCAGGTAAAATTCAATTATAGCTTACGGACATCGACTCACACATGTTGAAATGCCAAAGGTGTGAGCAGCTACTCGGGTGCAGGCATTTCGAAGTTTATTGGCAAAATGCCTTAATTTATAAGTATAGATACATGTAGTATACACATCATGTATGCTTAAATACAATCGTTCAAAATAGATCGGAGATCTTTGTGTAGCGATCTTCTTGTAACGTATCAAAGGTCGAATGATAATTATATTGATTTAAATATTTTGATGCTATCAAGAAACCTATAATTAGATTGGATTAAATGTCTTAATAATATCAGGAAACCTATCTGTACCAATCGGGCTATATTCAGTTGCAGCTGGCCAGGCAAAAGGATAAGAACAATAGGGTAATAAAAACAGGTTTTCATCATTATTGAGGTGCAAAGTGTCAAAGTGTCAAAGTGTTTCTCTGTAAAGAATTAGTGGAAAAAGAAAATAGCCTTCCCCCACTCAAAGCACCCAATCTTTAAGGAGAAATGTTAATCCGTTTTTTCTGGTTCGCCTTCGACAGAAGGTAAAAGCCACTATGATGGTGGACTCTTGAGTGTTTCTCCTTCAGCACGGTAACCAGCATATTCAGCTTCAACAGGACATTAATGGTGAAGGACATGTTGTTGATGTCATTTCCATCAAGCTGAAGCAAACAAACCGTCAGGACTTATCCTCTCTACCATATGCACATTAAGGTGGTAAAACCTGTTTGACAGTTATGCCTCCCACGTCATGATTATGGACTTCCAGGAACCCATGCCTCATGGCTTCATCACTCTCCCGTTAACCTTCATCCAGTCTCTCCGTCTTTAGTGTACGCATTACTTGACACGCACATTATTACCTGTTTTTATACTCAGTGAATCACATATGCATTCATGAGCAAATAATGTGTGTCAATATTTTACCTAAGTATATTAATATTTTTTAGAAGATGATATTAAAAGAATATATTCATGTATATCTTGTTTACTGGTATGGAAATATGGTATATACTTATTGACTAAAACTCATCGGTATCTATATTTGATACAGTATACACATCGTGTAAGCTTAAATGCACTCGTTCAAAATAGACCGAATATATTTGAGTAGCAATCTATTTAGAGTGAATCAAAGGTCTTCTGATAAGTACATAGTTTAGTTTAAATGTCATGATGCTATCAGGAAACATATAATTACATTGGATTAAATGTCTTGATGCCATCAAGAAACCTATCTGAACCGACTGGAAACAGTTGCAGCTGTGCATCACAGTGCCAGCCAAAAGGATAAATAATTGTGTGTTCAAAACATGTTTTCATTAATATTCATGTCAATGTGTTTCTCTGTAAAGAATTTGTGGGGGGGGGGGGGGGGGGATAGCCTTTCTTCACCTGCTCAAAGCAACAAATTTTAAGAAGAAATTTATTAACCCGTTTCTTCTAGTTCGCCTTCGACCGAAGGAAGCCATTTTGATGGTGGACTCTCGAGTGTTTCTCCCTCAGCACGGTAACCAGCTTTTTCAGTTTCACAAGGACATTAGTGACGGAGGACGTACTTTGAAGTCATTTCCACCAAGCTGAAGCAAACAAACAAAACCAAAACCGTCAGGTCTGATCCTCTCTACCACATGAACATTAAGGTGGTAAAACCTGTTGGACAGTTCTGCCTTCCACGTAATGATGATGGAGTTCCATGTAGCAATGCCTTAGGACTTCATCACTCTTCCGTTTACCTTCATCCAGTCTCTCCGTCTTCTAATATTCTTATAGTTGCAGATTAATTCTCTAAATAGCTATCCCGTTTATAAAGGCAATGAGAGGACGTAATAGAAAGCAGCAGTGTTTGGAGTCATCAGACTCGACAAGAAGAGGTCTTAGTTTACGATCACCTGATTTGCCCTTATGTTTCTTCTAATACACTTTTCATGATATTGTTAAAAGTTTCTCCAATGAACTAAATATTAAATTCTCAGAACATTTGATATTATAAGACCGTGTACGCAATATTTAACACGTAGAATATTACCTGTTTACGACGAAAAAAACTATACCCACTGAATCAAATTAATGAGCAAATAATATGCATGTAAATAGTCTGTCTTGGAGTGTTTATGAATTTTTACAAAACGTTAGAACATAACTCACTTTTTTATCCAATCAGCAGTCGTTAAAAATTCTAAGTGATGTTATTAATCGTTAAGCATTTCTTTAATTAACAGCGACGTCACATTTTCGATTGACAGCTTTGAGAGCCGTATCCCAAAGAGAGATAATATTTGATTAGCGCAGAACTTTAGATCAGCCAATGAAAGTGTGGGTTATGTTCTAGGTAAGCTAGATCATATTAAGTAAAATTTACGCGATTAAGAAGGCGCTCCCCCCGCCCCCTTCTTAATCGCGTAAAGTTTACTGAATATGATCTATTAATTATAACAAGAATATATTAAATGTATTTGTTGCAAGCTGGCATGGAATTTTATATTGAGGTATTGACTAAAAATATACATAGGAATCTATATAGACATTTCATGTAAGCTTAAATGCATACCTAAATGAAGATTATTTGTGATAAATTAACATGTTCATCCACAACTTCATAGCTTAAGTCCAGACAACGTTGCTTTGCCGCTTTAAAAAAAAGAAGAGAAGATTGTGAGTCAGAAGCCTGAAATGTCTTCGGGTCGGTGATCATCATCGCCGAGAGTGTTGCCAAAGAAAACGGCTCAAAAAATTTTCTTGCCTTAAATTTGGAGATGGAAATATGTTTTGTACAATATGCGAGAATGCACCATCATTCTCTTGGAGAACTGATTTTGTTGGTAATAGTTGTGTTTTTATTTAAACGAGAGTCGCATCTTAAACACAATAACTCTAAACATCATAAAGATATACGAGATTCTGTAGTATCTGCAAAAAAATCTAAGTGTACACTAAAAGAAAAACAATGGATGATGACAACGTGAATGGTATGGCCTTTAAAATGACAACAGCTTACACAATTGCAAAGGAAGAGCGAGCTACCTTTTACAAAATTCAAGCCATTAATTGAAATGCAAAGACGGAATGGTGTAATCATTAAAGATCAATACATGAATGATGTAAAATGCGAAGAAATGATTTCTTGCATAAATGACTCTTTTAGCAGGCATAGAAAGTGAGAAAAAATTATAGAATGTATAACAGTATTATGATTGAATCAGGGACAGATTTAGATATTTTGGTAAAAGAAAATGAAGCTATTTGTACGATATGTGTATGATGGCGAACCAAAGATTATGTTATTAGGATTGGTAGAACTAGAACATGCAAAGGGTATGTTTAAATCAGATTGAAATAGTTTAAATTTGTAAACAAAATTTTATCCGACACAAATTCATATTTTATTCAGATTATTTATAAGAAAAACATTTTATTTGTTTCAATATACAAACAGGAACCTTAGATGCTAAAAAGAGTTTTTTCAGCGAGGCAGACCTCCCAGATTTCCGAGATCATTTTGTTGGTTTTTGAGAGAGTGGCCTTGCATAGTAGACGGCTGCTTATCAGCTCGTTTGTCGGATTTCCGAATCGAACTCAACATGTCTGAAATATGACGCTGTGAGGCTGCCTGTAGATTCCTAGGAACAGACTCGGATCTCCGTGGTGGCGCCGGCCTTCGCGTACTGACAAAAGGTCACGTGACATGGGCCATGGCGGTTGTATTTAACTTGGCTCTTGTCATTTTGACAATTTTGTGAAGTTCTAGGCTAGAATGTGACTAGTACTTTCTCTGTCCGGAATTTCCACCCCCAACAATCAGCAACACTCAGTAAGTGTGATTCTTGAGGTTTTTTTGCGATTTTTCGTAATTTGTAAATATACCTGTATACCTGTATACTTCTGTGAATACCTGCTCAAGTACCGTCACGGTGAGTGACCACTCTTCAGTTATCAACTTGACAAGGTACCGTTTGCTTTTGTACGTGTATATAGATACTCTGTAAATAACTGTACATAATGGCCACTGGAATGCTAAAACCAGTCTATTTGAGAAACTCTGATATAGTTCAAGGTTCAAACCCTGTTACAGACTATGAACTTCTTGAATCAGTCTTGAACTGCACAAGTGAAATCAAGTGTATTCAAAGAGACCGAGGTCTCTGGAGAATTTATGTGAACACTACCCAAAGTAGAGATAAACTACTAACCGAAGGTTTTGACTTTCGAAATACACATATCAATGTTTTTGAAACAAATCCCTTCTCTACGGGAATAAACTCGCCCTTAGAGGAAGTTCTGCGAATCACAATCAAGGGAGTACCACTGTCCGTAGACGATGGTGAAATTATCAAAATGCTGGATAGCTACAAAGTTAACCTTACAAGTCCAATTAAATATGAAAATATTAGACATCCTACTACTCATAAAATGACAAGCATCTTAAATGGGAACCGTTTTGTGTATGCCAAACCTCTACAAAATGGTCAATCACTCCCACGATCAGCTTTTTGTGCAGGCATTAAATGTCTCATTTACCATAAAGGCCAGCCATCTAAAAAACGAACACCCAAATGTACAAACTGTTGGGGAGAACACTGGCGGTCCCAATGCAGTGACAAAAAGCGGTGTCGCATTTGCCTTAAAACAGATCATGAACCAGGATCAGAGAATTGTGAGGCTTTTGTCGAAAACCAGAAACACATCATATCCTTTGCCGGTGCCGACAACCCACTATCGAATTTCTTTCCATGTACCATACATGTTTTTGGAATCCATCATCGCTCCGCAGAACACGCTTTTCAATATGTTAAAGCCATTCGCTGCGGAGATCTCTCAAAGGCTACAGCTATACAAGCAGCAGAAACGGCTCTAGACGCAAAAATGATTAGTAAAACAATCCAGATCAATGATGAATTCATTGATAAACAGGAAAAACTAATGGAAGAAATTGTGAATGCAAAGTATGATCAGGTTGAAGCTTTCCGAGAAATTCTGGACAAACAAGAACAATCAACACTCTTTGCTGAGAGTGTTTATGACGATTTCTGGGGAACAGGTCTAAACAAAGCCGGAACAGAACATATCGATCACAGAAAATGGCCTGGACAGAATGTACTGGGGCAGATATTCCCCTTATGTTTACATTGGAAATCTGCGACGTTCAATTTCCTATGAATACACTTTACTAATTCATGCGCCATGAGCACAAATATAAACGTCACCACGTGTTTTGAGTAAATTTATTTTTGTAAGATTAAATGAAACGTTCAACCTTACATAACCAATTTGATATGTACTTTTGAAAACAATTCATTAAATTTTATCTGGATCCTTCACATGGCGTCGGAATTTTATACATATAATGAATTCTGTTGAAGATTAGCCAAACAGTGGGCAAAATCTGAAAAAGAAGACCTTAATACCATGTCAGAGTGGGTTAAAAGCATCAAATGTGTATTAAAATCTCGTATTAAACGACTGAGAGGTCAAATGAAAACCATCTATCCTTCTGTTTTCAATAAAGCAGAAGTGAGAAAAGAACTAGATAGATTGCACGATCAGTATGTACTGGTCCCTGCTGATAAGGCAAAGTATCAACATTGTTTTTGTTTGTAAGGCACATTAAAATAATTGCATTTTAAAAGAATTAGGTTTCGATTCTCTACATGGTATTCCTACTTGCACCCATAGCAGCATTTCCAAGCAGGAAATACTTCAAAATCATAAATCGCTTATGAATATCTTTAATAATCCCAATAAACAATGCAAAATGAATTTGATTTACCTTATTTGTAATGGATTCCAAAGCTTCACAAAACTCCTTACAAACAGAGATATATAGCAGGTTCCAGTAAATGTTCTACCAAACCTCTCTCTTTACTCCTTACTAAAATTCTTACAGAAGTTAAGGAGAAACTTCAAGAGTACTATACAGCAATATACTCCAGAAGTGGTGTGAATCAGATATGGATACAAAAAAACTCTAAAGAATTATTAGAAACTTTGAGGTCACAAATCTTACTAAAATCAATAGCAACAAAACGTACGATTTTTCAACGCTTTATACAAATATTCCCCATGACAATATCTAGGCTTTTTGATATCATCGACAACAGAAATGGAAGTCGTAAAAATGCTTATTTTGTCATTGGAAATCTACAAAAAATTATTTTGTTAAAAAAAAAACATTTTGAATGCACACTAGAACTCTGAAGTTGACATTAAAAATATGCTTGAGTCTCTGATTGACAACATATATGTAGTTTTTGGAAATCATGTCTTCCAACAATCTGTTGGAATTCCCATGGGTACCAATTGTGCGCCATTGTTAGCAGACCTATTTTTGTATTCTTATGAAGCAGAATTTATTCAAACACTTGTACGTGAAAAAAATTAATCACTCGCTGTGGCTTCAACTCAACATTCAGGTATATCGACGACGTATTATCAATTAACAATTGTTATTTCTATACTTACGTCGACTCGATATACCCCGTAAATTTGAAATAAAAGATACCACAGAGTCTGCGTCATCTGTTTGATATTTGGTTATTTTACTGGAAATGGACATTGATGGTAACCTAACAACAAAACTGTATGACAAACGCGATGACTTCAATTTTTATAAGTCAACTTTCCTTACTTATGTAGCAATATACCTTCATCACCTGCATATGGTGTTTTTGTCTCTCAGTTAATTCGATACTCAAGGGCATGCTTTTCGTATTAACAGTTTCTAAGGCGAGGCGAGCTACTGACAAAAAAGTTGATAGAACAAGACTATCAACAGTCTCGTTTGAAGTCATCTTTTCGTAAGTTCTATGGTCGATACAACGACCTTGTCAGCAAATACAATCTTCCACTGGGTCGCATGCTGACTGACGTTTTTTTCATACTAATTGTTTGACCATAATTAATCACCTAATTGTCTACGGACTTTTCCGGACACGGCGGGTGTGAGCGGTCAGCAGAGGATGCTCACTCCTCCATGGCACCTGATCCTACCTCTATCTTATTGGAGGTCTGTGTTGCTCTACTTTGAATTTGTATTTCGTTTTCTGGTTTTTTTGAGATGGTTGACGGTCTGTTATTGTAATTTTTTCATTTAAAACAACTGTTTTCTTGGCTATCACAATATGATGAAAACCTCAAGCTTTTGGAATATTAACATCAAATTTTTTTCTGCGCAATAACATTTTAGAGTACAATACGTAAGTACTGTGGAATCATCAATGTTCGTGGGGGACCAATGTTCGTGGGTAACCCTTGCCCACGAATTTACATCCCCCGCGAACGTATATACAAGCATTTTGTAACATTTTAACAAAATTATCCCGAACTTTCTACCAACGAAATTACGTCCCCACGAACCAGGAAAAATTTGTCTACCCACGGACATTGACCCCCACGAATAAAAATGATCTCACAGTAAATGGAATCAACATAATGAGTTTTTAATGAGAAATGTCGATGAGAGATTTTAGGTTGTTAGAATCATGATTCCAATGGGGTAGGGTGGGACATAATGGTGAAGCTTTATTTTTAAAAAAGAATAAAAATAGAAAAATCTTTGAAAATCTTCTTTTTAAACTGAAACAGTAAAACAAAACAAAGTTGAACATAAATATATCTTGAAAAATATATTAAGATCTGCTTCACCAAGTTGTCAAGATATTTAGTTTGATACCATAAAGCTGATTTGGTTACATGTACTTGAGAACAAGGCCAACCCCACCCCCCTTCATTTCTTTAAATTTCCCCAACCCCAAAGTATATACACTTCGATCGGTTCAAACATGCAACTTGTCGATGATAATTATCGCACCTTACCCAATAAATCAATTATTTACATAGGCATGACTTGCATAAAAAATTATATTCAGTGAAAGAAATTATTAGGCTACGAGGTCACCGTTTTTAGTAGTGTGAAAGTACATTGTTAAATCCAAAGAGGTCAGACCCACCCACCCCCCACTCTTTCTCTCGGTCATCATATTTTTAACTTTTAATGCTTGTTTAAAGACGAGTTTTTCTACCCCATCTATAATCTAAATGCTATAGTTATCTGCAATAAATGCTTTAAAAATCGCATATTTAAAAACTTTCATCAATTGGACCCTCCCCCCTTTTCAATATTCCTCTGGAGTACGTTTTAACAAATATTGATCGGCAGTTCCTCTCGGCTGGCAGACGAAGTTAGTAACATTGTTGTATTATATTTATATAGGATCTGATTTTTTAAAAATATCTGTTTTAGCAAATTTTGTGAAAGAATGTATAAAGTAGATTAGAAATATGTCATAAATGGATAGTTAATTAATTTAAAAAAACAAACAAGTAAAGACTTGGGGGGGGGATGGAAGGGGTTCGGTCATGTCCTAAACACATGTAGATTTGATAAAAGTTTAACTATATTTGCTCATGTGAGCGATGTGGCTCCTAGGCCTTTGATACTGTTTTACATCATAGCGCTTCTATAGATCGTGAACCATTTCTATATCTTGTTTTATAGATACATTCTAATTCAAATTTCTCTTGTCATGGTTTACAAGAGCGATATGGAGCATAATCAATACCGGATATCTTTAGCGCAATGAAAAATTCAAATCAATATTGTACAATCTGTCGGTATTGTGACATAATGCGATATTTGGACTAAATTAAGTACGTGGTTTAAAAAAGAACACATTCGAGTTCATGCAAAAATAAAAAGTCCCCATCTGTATGAACAATTGTGTAGTTTATTCTTAATGTCATTTTATTAATATATTAAAAAAAAATAAACGAAAATGATGTTTGACAAGTAGTTGCAAATTGAATAAGCACTTCCTAGCTCTTTAGAACCGCGATTCGATATTTATATTAGTACTTGTTAACACACATTTCCTGACCCACGATTCCTTGCAGTAATCAGGTGATGGTTTTTGGAAGCGGAACTCTCCTAATCGTCTCACCTCTAGAAAGTATAACCTCGCAACATCTCTACACGAGGACCTTACGGAGGAATAAGATTCTTCAGAACAGATCTTCCCCATGTCCTCTAAAAACTTCCCGTCACAGTAAGCCTTATTCTTTTTAAAATCCTGGGCCTAAAGATATTGAATGATTAAGCAACATTATTTCGAAGAAATGGAAAATGAAAATTAATACAAAATTATACAATGTATGGAAGGGAATTACCGCCAAAAGTCTATGTATCTTGCTTTAAGTATCCCCTCGCGCAACATTTTGCGGAGGGGTATAGCATCGCTGATTGGTGTGTATGTATGTGTGTACATTTCAGCTTTTTTTGTTTAACTCGTTTGTGGTGTGTTTTCGCTAGTAATGTCTTTTTGTTATTTCTTTTACATTCAAACCAGTTCTATACTACATTATTATACGTAACACTTTTTCAAAAGTTAATTCGATCACGCCACCAATGAAGCGCTTTCAACGAAGACAAATACAAATTGTGTGAATTTAATATATCGGGTGTCAGTGTGTTCGCTACAATTTCTGCTCCCAAAGATTCATGAATAGGAAACTAACCCTTATTAATTGGTAAAAATTTAAGGCTGAGTATAAGGAATATGAAATAGATTTAGTCAAAGTTATAACAAGCTATAATGCATGCAGGCTCAAAAGGATAGCTATTTTTATACTGTACATGTTCAATGCATGCGCGGTTCCAAAAAAAACAAAACAAATAACTGCTGGAGGGTATGGTCCGGGTTTTTATATTTTTTGCCAAAATAGTTTATTTTGATTATAAATAAAATATTTGTTGGGTAATCTAATAAGTTTGAATTTCAAGGGGGTTGGGAGTCTGCCCCCCTCTTCATTCATATTATTAGATCTGCGATGCAATGTATCGTACATGTACATATATCATGTAAGGAATATCATGTATTTTTCTTCTTTGTAATTTGAATGGCTGGTTTTTTTTATAGGAATATGTCACAGGTACTTGTGGTCAGACCTAGCACCCTCACTACGTTAATATTTATTTTGAAAAAAAATAAGGGGGTCGTGTTAATGCTTAGTAGTAGCTTGTTCTATCCACTATTACGTGTAAAATATCTGTGAGTCAGTGCTATCTAGTAATACCCCGCACTAATGTGAATATAACAATTAAGCAAAGTCAACATTTAACAAGAAGTTGACGTCCGGTTGGTACAAAAATATATCCCTACGTGGGATATGATTAAATAAAGAACGTGTTAAAATGTCAAGCATCTGCGATGAATAGTTGCTGAGAAATCTTTGTTTGAAAATTTTGGCTAAAAATAAACAAAGTCGCCATTTAACAAGACGACACCTGACACTTCATTTTATGTAGTAAAATTACAGAAAATATATGCCGCAGAATCCCCCTTTCCATGACAAAATACGTTATTCCTCGGACGCCAATTTTTTTTATCTGCGGATGTATATCCTGGGGTGACACATCTTTCGGGGCGAAACGTCCTGCAGTCTAAAAGGGGGCAGTATTTGTAACGAACACACTGCTGCCTGGTGTCATAATACGACATTACATTAACACTAACACAACTTGTATTCGTCTCCATTGAATACGCTTAATTGTTTCGTGATCGAATTTGTGTAGAAACGTAAATTAATGTAGTAAAGAACCGGAATAAAAGTAAGAACTTACACAGATTAAGAAGAGATTATGCAGCATAAAATTAAGCACAACATAAAGAACAAAAATGGAAAGTGAAATATGATATGCATTGGTAAAACAATATAAAGTGACATTAATGTGTAAATGGAACAATAAACAAGTAAGCAGAATAAGAATAAAACCCAGGTAATTCCTTTCCAAGGAATTTTAACATATTTATAAAATAAATGCAAATCAATGATTAGTTTTTTATCTGTAAACATTTTCTTCAAGAAAAATAAAGAGCTTACACAGTTGTAGCAATGGTCATGCAAATTGCAGGCATATGTAAACTTTTTTTCGAATAGAAAATGACCTCTAGGTTTAACGGAACAGCCATCGATTTCTTTGTGGCTTTGGCATGACTGTCCCGCAGTCCTCGAATAGCACATCATAAAAACCAATGAAACAAGACAAAACGCCCAATTCATTTTTAAAACCTGGAAAAGGAAGGTATGTGAATGTCCCTTATCACAGTTGGCTATGTTATTTTAATAACCTAATTAACAGGAACTTCGTTTAAAGTCGATTGTATATTCATATAAGTTTGATTTAATTTCTTTTTAAAATTTTTTTTAGAATTAAGTGGCTTAACCTTTTAAATAGGAAACAGGAATTTTTTAAGATATATTTTGACTAAAGCAATAAGATGTTAGCCATAACTTTTGATTCGCTGAAATTTGGAGTAATTATAATTATTTCAGATGTCATCTTTAAACAATCATCTCAAAAAACTATCACTGTAGGAAAATTGAGCACCAAGCTAATTTTTCTTCTAGATTAAACATAATTTCTGATTGTTTTCTTACCTTGATTGTTGATGCAAGCTAAATAAGTGATTACAAACTTGTATAAAATGTCAATCTATTATATATATACCATGTTGCTGTTCCGCTCGCTGTTTTTCTTTATTTATGAGTTTTTGATTTGCATAAATAGATAAATTTTACTTTTTCTAAACATTGAGAGGATTTTTAAGAGATATTACGTAGAACATACGAATATCTCAACACGTAAAAATCGAATATCATTTAACACTTTTTGCGCACTTGAAGTTCTAGTAATTTGACAATAAACAAGTAATAAATAAATAGATTTTTTAGGTTTTAGGTTACCTGAGTCACTAAGGTGATCTTATCTCTCAACGCGTAAAATCGAATTATTAAAACACATTTTGCGCACTTGGAAGTTTTATCAATTTGATAATAAACTAGAAATAAACAAATACATTATTAGGTCACCTGAATCACAAACGTGCCCTTTTGCAATAGCGCAGCAATGTTAAAGGGGCATGGTCACGATTTTGGTCAAATTCTATTTTTCTGATTTTATTATTTTCAATGCTTTAGGAATGCATTTCCAATGACCAAATAAAATTTGAGAGTCAGTATTAAAGTTATATAAGCAAGATAGAGGGCTCACAATTCTTTGCCATGTAAACAAGGCTCGTGCCCTGTTTTTTTTTTACGTAAGTTCAATTTACCGGTAAAAGTTCTTTTTCAAGCTGATTTTTTATCTATCTTCTTTTTAATTTTAAGCATAAATAAAAAGATCCTAACATTTACCACATTCATTTCAGGTTTAAAACTGGAGTTTTCACTTCAACGTTCAAAATGTAAACAAACGCTTTGTTTACATTGCAAAGAATTGTAAGCTCTGTAACTCGCTTATAACTAAACGAATGACACTCAAATTTTGACTGCCTATTAAAAATGCCTTACTGAAGCATTGTAAACATTAAAATCGAAAAATAATTTTTGACCAAAACCGTGACCATGCCCCTTTAAAGTGTCCCGGGGCTTAAATACGACAAAATATTTTACATATGTACTTCGTAGTCACGTGACGTACGTATCCTAACATCGAATCGGAGCAGGTGATAAATGACTTTTAATCATAAATAATTTAAGAAAAATTCTCTTGTCATATTCATTAAAGTTCTTGCTTGAGCTTCAAATTAATAATTCGTTTATTAACGATATTGTTAAAACATTTCGCCAAACCATCAAAACAAGAGGCCAATAGGCCTTAAAGGTCACCTGAATACCATAACCCATAAACAAGCTTGCCGAGGAGTCTCATACATGCATTTTTTTAAGTTTCATTCTGGAGTAGAAAAATTGAAATATTGTAAAGACGACCATCTTCCTGCTTTAAATCTTTCAAAAAGCACTTTGAAACCTATAATTTTAGCGAAAAACTTAAAGATCATTACATGTATAGAGTCCATGGCCTGATACTGAAAAGATGCAATACTCTGATAGAAATAATTTTCCCATATTTGTTAACTTTCAAGATAGCTTTTATGTGTATATGTTTTCATAGATAAAATAAAACAACGTGGCTGGTTTACATGTTTTTTTTTAAACAACCTCCCATTCCTCATCCCCAGGGAAAGACAGAAACTCTCCCTGTGGGCATTTAAACAAAAAAACTTTAAACGCCATCCTGATGGAGTTATTCACTGCTCCTATTCCAGCTTTTGAATATTCAACCTTCATTAATAATTTATCATTATCTGGTATTTATACAAAAAACATTTTTACATGTACTGCTTATCAGTGATTTTGGTTAGCCAATTATTACTTTACTATTAACAAGTATATTTGTTTATTTAAAAAGTTCAAATACTGTATTTGTTTCAAATGTTAAAATATCATGCATAACTCTTGATCACACAACTTCTTAATTTCATTATATTCAATGATTAATTGCTAAATATAAACAAGCAACAAGCATTATGAAGAAGCAACTGCATCAAGGGCCCTTCCTCTCCCCCCCCCCCCCCCCCCGAATTTCCAAATGCTTTCATAATCTCTTGACTTTCATAAACAGCTTCATTCTTCTTTCTAAATATGTGAATTTACTCAACTTTTCATTGAAATTCCTCAGCAGAATAAAATAAGAAGACAAATATATCCCCCCCCCTCCTTCCCAGCTATAACCCTTGCCTTCGGTAAAGGAGAAATTTCAAGAGTACTGTGCAACAGTATATTCAAGAAGCGGTGTAAATCTGATGTGGATACTAAAGAATTCCAAGATACTTTTAGAAAACTTGAAATCCCAAAGTTTTACATAAATCAATAGCATCAAAACTGACGACTTTTCTACACTTTAAACAACCATCCCCCACGATAAATTAAAGTCCCGTCTTTTTTACATCATTGATAGCTGCTTTTTTAATAAAAATGGATCACGTAAATTTACCTACATTGTCAAGTACTCTGAAGTTGACATTAAAAAGATGCTTGAGTTTCTGTTAGACAACATCTATGTAGTTTTTGGAAATCAGGTCTTCCAACAATCTGTTTGAATTCCCAGGGGAACCATTTGTGTCCTATTGTTAGCAGACCTACTTTTGTATTCATATGAAGCAGAATTTATTGTATTTTTAAAAAAAATCACTCCCTGTGGCCTTCAACTCAACATTAAGGTATATCGACGACGTATTATCAATTAACAATTGTTACACTACTGTAATGAAAAAAGCCTGAGACTATAAAAAAACATGAGGAAACCCTGAGAGGCACTGAGAAAACCCTGAGAGACCCTGAGGCCGGCACTGAGGGTACTGAGAGACCCTGAGGTCGGCACTGAGGGTACTGAGGAAACCCTGAGCGACCCTGAGGTCATTTTTAAATGGTCTAATTAAATTAAAAGGTTCATTTATATTTTATTAGCTTTAAATAAAACTGTACTGGATCATGTGGATTTTAATTTCTTTTATAGAAAATAATACTCTAACGTTACATAATATAATTATACAAAATCGCTTCATTATTAATTAAAGCCCGGGTAGTTGCCGGTGTACCAGTGTATATTAAATATTAATGATAAAGAATTATTCAATGCACAAAAAAAACACCAAAGATTATACTTCTGAAATTATGGAATATGTCGTCACTGGATATGCTTACTCTAACCTCGGGTTCGGGACCCTCCGTCGCCCAGGAGAAAAAATGTATTTTATGCTTTTGTATGAACATGTATATGTGCTTTTCTCTTTGCCGATTTATTTTATTTCAGTCCCAATAAAGTCAAATTTCCCCTGTTTTAATCATTCATAGCACAATTAATCGCAAATTACAAAATTGCCTATTTCACGTGCTCAAAACAAAGTTGTTGATCATCCGAATTTCCTCTTCTCCTATAGATTGCGTAGAATATAATTGTTAAAACGAAATCCTGTCTCCATAAAGGATATATCAGGTGTATCTCACTTCATATTAATAAAAAATCATTTAAGTTAAAAAAAACTTTAAAAACACATTTACCGGCAATTCAACCACAGGCCTCTGCATTTATATCAATAAGCCGTTAAATGTATGGAAAGAGACTTCCCATACATTTACTTATTGATAGAAATTCAGAGGACTGTGATTCAACTTATTTGTGTGGGTTATAATATTTTTGTTTTGTTTAATTATTTTTTTTTAAATCACAAGGCTATACAAACATATATTTATTTCTTTAACGAAATTTTCTTCTATTGCAATTTTATACTGTTTTCTATGACAAATGTCAAAAATAAATCCATAAAGTAAATGAATAGACCCCATGTGCGGATCTTGAGAGAGGGGTCGGGTACCCACCCCATTGCAAAATCAAATTTCTTTTAAATTTACATCATAGTATTAACAAAAATATGCCTCAGACTCCACCCCCCAACCCCCGGCAAACTTGAATAACCGTCGGACCCCCCTTCCCCCCGGAAAAATGTTCTGGATCTGCGCAATCTGCGCATGGACCCCTTCAGTTACTGTAGTATAACTCTTTTGCAGGATATCTGCATGCATAATGCTTTCTTGCTAATTAGATCCAATCCATAATCAAAATGTATGTAATAAATAAAGCAACAAAATCACTTCTTTTTTAGAAACTGATCCTTGCGACCACTGAAAAAGCACTTGCCATCCTCAGGAAAATACACTTCCTCATTTTCTGTAGTGTTCAACGAAGTCAAGACTGTGCTTGAGCTTAAGTTCCCAAATTACCCCATTGACAAGACGAAATTAAAGAAGAGGATCCAAAAGGCAGTACGATGGAAAAAGTACTACGAAAAGAAAAGGTAATTTGAATTAAAAGTATTTCCTTTCTGGTTAATATTTATTTGACTGAATGCAGTTTTAAAATGTACACATGATTTCAAATGGATTATTTTTAATTTTATATTAATTGGTAAATGTAATGTTATTTTTTATTTAGAGGACATGATTGTAAATTTAAGGAGTCTCGGGGGAGAAAGTTCCAAACATACGATTTTTTTTAAATTTTCTACAGTGAAGGGATAGCTTATGATTGATCTATATGCAAAATTTTAAAAAAATTGACGGATGGTTTATCTGTTTACCGCGCTCAAAGTTTGGACTAATTATCCGTCATCCCCACCGATTTACAATAGGTTATATAGTGAAAACGGGGTATCTGAACTTTAATTCAATATAGAAAAAATTACAAACATACGATTTTCTTAAAATTTTCTACAGTGAAGGAGTAACTTATGATTGATCTATATGCAAAATTAAAAAAAAATTGACCGGATACTTTTTCTGTTTACCGCGCTCAAGTTTGGTCTAATCTCTCATCCCCGCCGATTTACAATGGGTTATATAGGGAAAACGGGGTATCTGAACTTTGATTCAATATAGAAAAAAATACAAACATACGATTTTCTTAAAATTTTCTACAGTGAAGGAGTAACTTATAATTGAACACTATGCAAAATTAAAAAACAAATTGACCGGATACTTTATCTATTTACCGCGCTCAAAGTTTGGTCTAATCTCTCATCCCCGCCGATTTACAATGGGTTATATAGGGAAAACGGGGTATCTGAACTTAAACACAGACGGATGTACGAACAGACGGACGGACGCCGGACATAAAGTGATCAGAAAAGCTCACTTGAGTTTTTAGCTGAGGTGAGCTAAAAATTGCAAGGAATAGCTAAATGTACAACGTACCTTGCATATGTACATGTAACATGACTAAAGACATGTACCACTGTTCTCAGCATTCCCGAGTCAGGAAAACAAAAATCTTCTTTGCAGCAGGATGTAACTCTTGGTTTACAAGATTTTGTAGGTTCAGACATCAAGGCATGTAATCCATCAATTCCATCTCTTTCAACTGCTAGTCTCAAGTGGGAGAATTTCAAGTTTGAACGTGCAGCTTTAGTAGCTATTGCTTTGGAAATGGCCTCAGCATTAATGGCCTCTGAAAATGTTTCTAAATTTTTTCGTTCAAGTTGAAAGTCACTACAATATGAGCACGGAAAGCTGAATTGTTTAACCCTAGCTTCGTTAAGCTGGCTCTTTTTCTCAATAAGCTGAAGAAGTGTTGAAGCATCATCATTGGCATTGTGAGCCATGAAACTCTGACCAGGTAGAAGTGCTTGTACAAGTGAAGTTTGGCTATAGGAACTAAGCCCTGGATGAGTTTCTTTAAATAAGTCCAAAGTGTCCAAAAAACCACACACATGATTAGAGAACTCATTCCACATGTGTCGTGATTTTAGTGCGTTGTACAGAACATGACAGTCAAAACGTTTAATGTTATGTCCAACAAGCAATGGCTTCTCCGGAAAGGTGGACAAGAATGAAATAAAGTCTTCCAAAGCATTGTGTGGAAGCTTATACTTAACTTCCTTACTCTGGAAGAACATTTTATTCCCTAACACATGAATTTGCGTTATATCTATTGCCTCCTTTGACATTGATTGGTTTGTAAAGACATATGTGTTAAAGGAATCGCAATGTGTGGAGTGTGCAGCAATCTGGATTATATCAGCTGACCTACCTGTAAAGATGTTTATTATGTCATATCAATACCAATGACTAATATACACTGAAAAGAAATTAAAACTGCTCATGCACCCTTGCACAAGCAATTTATCAGATTTCAAAATATTCTCAAGACAAATACTTCACTCACTCAGTCCAGTTGTTTCCAGATCAAACACTACAACTGGAGCCTTGGAAACAACAGATAAATCAATGTCAGTTGTACATGTAATTGCAGAAATTTCCTCATCAACATCCTGGTCTTCACAATCCAATCCTAAATAAATGTATATATAATTTGCTCCTTTATTTTTATATTTTGCTGTAAGCTAGAACATTATGGGAGAATGAAGTACATTTGATAGATATGTTAGAGATTGAAAGATATTTTTTTTACCTATGTTTGAAACATAAGTTCTTCCTTCTCGAATTTCAGCTCCGGTGTTTTTTGATGCCCTTGTTAGTTTTCTCAACATTCTTTTTCTTTTCCCACTCTTAGAGCTGTTGGTAGCTGTTTTTTTTGTGCAACTTTGAATCCAACTGGTTTGCACGTTTAAGTGTCTCATTGCCTGGTGACATTCCAGCTGCTTTGTTAATCTATAATTTTTCACATCATTTTAAGACCAATTTCAAAAATGTTTTGCTGACAAAAATCTTTTAGAGTGTACATATTTCAAGGAAACAAAAGAAAAATAATTGGAATTTTCTCGTGATATGCAAATCTATATATTGTGTCCTAAATCCTTACAAGGTTTCACCAATTTCCAAGCATCAGTTTAAGACAAGTTGCGCTTACAAACTATTCATTACTATATTCAATTAAGTTAAAAAGGACCGAAATTTTCCAGAAAAATAGCGGAATCATTATTTCCTGGTAATATGCACATCAACACATTATGTTCTAAATACTACAAAGTATCACTCAATTCTGTACAGAAGAGGAAAAACATGACGAATTGAATGATTGACTAACTGACGGTCTGACTGAGTGACTGACTGATGGACAGACAGGTACTGATGGACAGACAGGTCAAAAACATTATTCATCTCCCAACATTGAGGGTATAAAAACACAAGTTGTTGCACTCTAATTCATAGTATACACTGAATGCAAATATAATATTTGGAAACATTTTGCACAGAATACATGATTGTACATTCATACCTTGGAGACATAGGAATATCCCTCATGTTTTTGGAGAACAGCTGTTCCAACCCTATAGCTCAAGCTATCGGATGCAGAGTAATGTTTGGCTTTTGGGGCTTTGGAGGCAATTGTATTATTGAGACTCTCATTAGCTTGGGAGCTGGAAAGGTTAGCTAGTTTTTTGGCTTGGTTCATTAAGTTTCCAAGAAAAAGCTTTTCTAAGTCCTTTTTTAGATCTTGTGAGGTGAGGTCTTTACCATACGGAAGGTTCGAATGCTGATATGCCTTGTCTCTCTGATATCCACACCAACATAATTAGCAGCATTCATGGTCTCCGAACAAGTGACCTACCAATGCTTTAAGACCGTTCTCTATTCCACTTACATTTCCCTTATTTTGAGATACCATGTAGGAGAAATTTTTACTAATTGCGTTTACCACTTTTATGGATAGTTCTTTATGTTTAGAGCGAAGCTCATAAAGACGCTTGACAATGTTTTTCTTCACATGGTTTTTGTCGCTAAAATCAATGTAAACAAACAATGATATATTATTTACAAATGTCAGAGAAATACTTTCCAATTATAAAAAAAAATATTCAATACTGAAACGCATTACATTTGGCTGTGTATTCTTTTTTAATTAGCATTTTTTGGCTGAAAATATATTGTAGAAAAATAATTTTAGAGATGGAAGAACAAATTAACAAATAAGAAAACAAGAGGTCCATGGGTCATATCGCTCACCTGAGCAACAATGGCCATAATAAAATGGTGTCATATGCAATATGTCTAAACAATGTAGTAGAATTGATCCTGTATAAAAAGATTACAGTTAGTTAAAATAATTTAATTCTGGTTGTTACGCTGCATTAGATTGGATAGAAAAATTTAGTTAAATTTGTATAACCTGGTTTGCACGTCACAATGCACCAACGTCAAACATGTACTAATCCGCTTGACGTTACGTTTGAATTTTGAACAGACTAATATTATTTTTAAAAGTAAAATGTAATCAATTTGTATGGTTAATTACAGAAAATTAAATTATAAGGAATGAACTCAATATCTACCCAAGTTATACATGTACTTGTAAAACATGTATTGGAGCAATTTACGCTTTTTGGGAGTTGATTTTAATCAACTCTCCTATGCAGTTCACAGACAAATGGACAGACAGTGGACAAAAAGTAATCAAAATAGCTTAAAAATGGAAAGACGGATGGATTGATTACAAAACGCTTGTATTGCATTAATATTTGCTTATAGTTGCAAACCATAGTATGTATTACTATTATACATTATATTATAAGATTTAATATTTCAAGATCACCTCAACTTCTCCATGGTGGCAGCTTTTGCAATAGTAACTTTTGCCTTGTTGTAACCAGTTGTATCATCATCATTCATGTGTGATGCTTCCATGTTTTACATAAATTTGATTTGCTTCAGCACTTGACCATACAGAATACATATATATAAATTTCCAGAACATAAAAAAATATTAATGTACTTAAAAAATTAGACATTCAGTCTAATTAAAATTTGCCCCTACAATTTTTTTTTGTTTTGCTTTAGGGTTCTTGAGCTAATTTTCATTAGACTCTTTGTGCATAGTCATAGAACTGTTCTGCTTTTTTTTATGTAAAACACTTCTTAGTTTATAAAGCATTGTTAACCCCAATTTTTGTCATGTCGTTAAACAATTTTTAAGTAATACATAGCTAAAAATCAAACAAAAACTATCTCGATATCTGATAAATTTTCACCAACCAGTAATAGCTGAGATGTTGACATCCCTATCAGTTAGATCCCTTACTAATTCTACAAACATATCGGGTTCCATGCCTTTTGCTGAGCCAGTCCAGTTTCTTCTGCAATTATGATTTCTGGGGACATTTCCTTTCTTTGCTGCGATGTTACAAATCCGGCAGTCAACACAACGCAGCTTATGACCAAGAACTTTGCCAGTCTTCTCCCCAATTAGAGTTGCCACTCCTAATACAAAAACTAATAATTCCATATTTCATGTATGATATATACATGCACATGTAGGATTTTCTAAAATACATGTGTATGTAATCAGTTGCTATGTGTGTATCTTATTTTCAACCTATGAAATATACTGATAATATGTAATAATTAATTATTTGTCTTACCCATTGAGCATTAAACAGAGAGAGGCATCAATACTCTCTCTCTCTCTCTCTCTCTCAGCTATCTTTATCTGTTTATGTATGTGTTAGAACTATAATTTACAGTATTTACATTTTACATAATAATGTGCAATGATATACCCGGTATATAAAAATAAATCACTTTCAGCTCCTAATATCCACCTTTTAAGCATATTTTAAATTAACCTGATAAGCTGTTATATGCTTTTCCTGAACCTTTTTTCTGCCAACATGTATCAGTGGACACTCTGATACCAGATTGTTCTGTAAAATGATCAATATTAAACATTACACATACGATTTGTGTTCATTTAAAGTCATGTACAAAAAAACTTCTGTTATTTTATATGTAAACAAGAACAACTAATATATTTTGCATAGGGTACATACATGTAGTTACAAAACTTACAAAAATTATTAACGTCATACTTTACTATTGAACATTTTTTAATGTCATTCTGGAAGTAATACCGGTACATAAAACTTTTATATCAGATCAACTAGTTTCTCATATATTTTACCAGTATCAATTGACAATGACTTTGAAACCTCCTCCTGCAAAAACTTTTCCTCCGATACGGACACTACATCCTCTATAACTTTTCCGATTTCATTTTCCCTTTCCTTCAGAGTTTTGTGATTTATACAATGTACGTTCATGGCAGAGAAGAGATTATTAAGTTGTGTTTCTCCAATTCCAGCATGCACAATTCCTTTAAAGTATACACTTATTGAAATGCATATACAGGAAGGAATTACCCATTGCTTTTACTTATTTTTATTTTGATAACTTTCTTATTCATTGTATATGTTAGTATAAAAATTTGATTAATATGTAAAAGTGATCACAGCACAGTCTTCATTCTTATTTACAAGATTTTAGAAGTTTAAAAAATTGAGATTTTGGTAAAGACAGATGTGAAAAAAGATTTAGGCTCTTTGGGAATTGAAAAATTAATTGATGTTAATATTAACAATTATATAGTTTCATTTACTTTAGAGTGATAAATGAATGCGGACTTTATCACATTTTGTTGAAATACAAAGATACAATCAAAATGTCCATGGGTATTTTGCATTGCCAATGACATGAATGTACCCATTTGATATTATTGAAAAATGGTGTAAGGTGTTCTGAAAAATATTGAATAGGTAGTAAGATCCTGAAAGAGTTTTCCTTTTATACATATAAATCCCAATAAGTAAGTTTTACCAATTGGTAATTTCCATAGTGAAAAGATGTACCATGTTCATGTCAAAATGGAAATGCCTTTTATCAATCACTGATATGATTGATGTATTATTAAGAAAATTAACAAAAGATGATGGAAACAAGAAATTGGAATGAACTATAAATTAGATTATCATAAATTTAGACACGAAATTATACCTGTAGCAACCTTTGTATTTATATCAAAAGCTCCTCGGCCTCTGATATCATTTCCAGTGTGATGTGTCTTTCCAAGGTAAACCTTGCTTATAAATCCACAATCTGGACATTGGACATACACAATTCCTGTCACACCTGCTGGCTTAACACCCAGTGAATTGGTCAAACGCAGGGGTTTGCTACAAGAGCTACACTTGTCTAATTGTTTTGCTAAAACTCCTAAGTCTACAATGAATCTACAATAATCTAAGTCAACCAAATCTGTTGGCAAATCCTGAGTGGCACATGTAAAGTCTGTATCACTTTCACATGTACTTATAGTTTCTTCATTTTGACATTCAGTTTCAAAATCATTCTGAATTTCACTTTCAAATGTTGAATTAGACTGGTTTTCAATAGATCTGTGACAATAATCATGGTCTTGAGTTGTTAAATTGACGAAATTCTGTCTTTTCTGATATAATTTTGACGCCCTTATCGATTTTAAATGTTTAGACTTTGACAAAAATTTCCCCGAGCCGTCCCTCGACGAGTACATTTTCCAGACGATAATAATGATACGCTACGATAGTCGTTAATCATATAATATACAATTTACATTACTTACCTTGTTACTCGTTTTGTAAACATTGCATATTCAGCCCTTGACTTTGAATCGATGAACGTAGATGAATCGCTAAAATGTACATAGAAGTGATGCCCATATCTTATATTTTCTGGTCATCACCTCTGATATAACATCAAAGCGGCACATCCTGAAAATTCTGTGAAAATCATAGCCTGTTTTCTTCTTCAGTGTGTAGAAATTTGACGATCTATCGAAAACCGGAAGTGTTTTCTTGCAACATTCTAGGGAGATTTTTTTGGTTTAATTCATCAAAAATTCTTTAAACTACAATAATAATTTTAAAAACAATCAAATTGTTATATTTATAATCTCAATTAATACTTTTCCTTTACGACATGTAAACCACTTTTATGCGCATTCATATTATGCGCAACGCACTGCGCAGAAGGCGCGAAATTTTAAACCCGCTACTGACCTTAAAGAGAATTTTAATAAATGATTGATATTTAAAAAAAAAAATTCAGACGTAAAACATATTGAAAAAATGGTATGTTTATATGCATTATATTTTATTTATGTTACAGAAAAGAGGCTAAAAAGACAAAAGAATCAGCATGGAAATTCCTATATGGCCATAGTGGCCCCACCCTAGAGCCTGAACCCCCGACACAGAGACCATAAATTTCACAATTTTGGTAGAGGGATTCATGGACATCATAACCATGTTTTTAGTTTTTAACAAATATCTATGGGAGTAGTGAAGAAGACTTTCTAAGATTTAATACGTTTTTACTATATGGCCATATTGGCCCCACCCTACAGCCTGAACCCCTGACCCAGGGGCCATGAATTTCACAATTTTGGTAGAGGGCTTCATGGACATCATAACCATACACATGTGTGGGAGTAGAGAAGAAGATTTTTTAAAATTTGACTGTTTTTTGCATATTTGGCCCCACCAATTTCACAATGTACATTCCTGTTACCAAAGAGATGCTTCACACCAAAAATGGAAACAATTGGCCTTGTAGTTTTTAAGAAGTTAAAAATGTAAATTGTTAACGCACGACGCACGACGACGGACCAAAACAGAAACCAGTTTACTCAGGTGACCTAATTAAACCTTGGCAACCATGTTGACAGCTTATGTTTCGGATCATCAAACTGACTGGGACAAGCACTTGTCATACGTACTTATGGCATACCATTCATCTGTACATGAAAGTACAGGGTACACACCTAACATGTTCATGTTAGGCAGAGAAGTAGCGACTCCTTTAGACATCATGTACAGTATTTCCAAAGAAAATGAGCAACAGAGTGTTTATGAATATGTGTGGAAGTTACGTAAAATTATGGAAGAGGCACATCAGTTTACTCGTCAGTTTACCGGACAGGCCATGACAGAAATGTCACCCAAAAACGTTTTGATATTGGTGCCAAAGTGTTGGTATTCATTCCTCAAAGAAATGTCGGAAAATCGCGGAAATTATTGAGTTTTTGGTATGGTCCCAATGAAGTAGTTCAAAAATATACATATATACACGGTTCTAAAAGAAGGTGATAAGAAAACGATGGTGGTGCATATAGATAGACTCAGACTATATGGGTCACAAAAACTAAATTTTGAAACGGAGTGAGAATGAATATGTAGATAAGGACGACGTTCCAAGTGATGTAGAAGTTGATAATGTTGTAAATGAGGGTGAAGCAGAGTACCTGCCCAACACAGATCTGAATGAAATTAAGCACGAATTTACAACTCGACGGCAACGCAAGGGGCCAAAATGGCACTCTGATTTGATTACAATGTACAACATAAGTGTTTGAATATGTGTTTTGTTTTATTTCAGACCTCAGAATGCCGTTGACAAAGCTTACCCCAAGAAAGCCAGGTTTCCTATGTTCCATATGCCTTCATCGACTACCTTCGCATGATCAGTGGCGAGAACATCTCATCACGTGTGCGACAGAAGACTTTAAGAAGCGGCAATTTGAATGCAGTCAGTGTGACAAAGCCTTTGCTAAATCTTCACTTCTAGTTCGACACCAGAAAGGAGTCCACTGTTCGAAAGACACGGTAAACGCACCAGAGACATCCACTAGCTTTGAGAATGCTGTAATCACAGAGTCAGGTGATGACCAAGAATGCCTTGAAGACCCTGGTAACCTCATTCAATCTGACCTTGAATCCGGCAGGACCATTCGCAAGAAGACGTCTCTTTCCCTGCCTGGAGTCAAACGCAAGGCACCCGAGCAAACACCAGAAAAGACACACCTACCACGTCAAGTGTGAATGCAGAGACAACTGGACCTCAAGAGGCGCCCTTGATTACATTCCATTGTCCCTGCTGCAAGATACAGGCTACCACAAATGACGCTAGCACAGAGACAGATCGGAGCAGTCATCAGAGAACAGAACATCAGAAGGACGGGGAAAGAGTTGAGAGATTCGTGGGGGACATTTGGAACGCATGAGCCTGTGTTGATGAATGTGATGTGACGGGGAAACATTGTTTTAAGTTGATTGTTGATTTTAATATGTTAGTGCTCTTGTTTGTTTTGAAAATTTTGTTACATATGGGGAAGGAAAGACATTCCTGTATTAAGACTCTTTATTTTACCCCATTGTTATTTTTGTATGAAAATTAATCGCTTTAAAATTTAAAAAAAAAATGTTAATAAAGAGAAAAATTCTTTTTACTCTGATCACAGGACATGCGGGACGCATGCATATCGAGGCGTTGGTAGTGTTACGGTTAAAGATTGGGCATTCGGTAACATCGAAGGAATGCATCCGAGGAGACTAGAATAGACTCTCCCAGAATGCTGTTTACCCCTTTGACAGGTGGACTGACCCAATGTTATATAAGGGCGCGCTGGGAAGTTCTCAGGGAGTGTTCGAGTGAGCAGACGTGCTAGGAAAAGAAAGAAAGCACTGGTAGAAGTAAGTAAGACCAGTATTGGGAGAAGTCAAAAGGAATTGTGGTGGAGTATCAGGAGAAGTAATACTGAATAAAAGTGAAATAACCTGGTACTCCACGAACACACAATAGGAACTCTGACAAGATACATGGTGCAGGGTGCCCGGTTTTAGGATAACACACGCAGACGCTCACACACCTCGCCGTTTATTAATCCTATATTAATTATTTTGTTGTAAATCCAATCATTTATACTCTGGCAGAGTAATGGAAAATTAATTATAAATAGTACCCTGTTCCCTTTAAAAGAACCTTGTAGATAACGCGTTACAAGTCTCTCTCTCCCCCTCTTTCTCTCTCTCTCTCTCTCTCTCTCTCTCTGATATAAATCTAAAATATATTAAATTATGTTTTCATATTTTAAGCTAGGATATTTAAGTTATTTGTCTATGGTTTAAGAGAAGAATTTTATAAAGCTTTGGATCCGACTAACACTATATTGCAGCCAAACATGATGCATTGACTTGTTTCTTGTTTTAGAAACAGTTGTAAAAAAGAGTAAATGTTGTTTTCATATACATAATTGTTGTGAAATATGAATGGGTTTATTTTATACATTATTGGCTAATATTAGTAGTCGACAAGTTTAGAGTCGGGCTCGAGATACGTAGTAAGTTTCAGGGCATGGTCTGATGTGCAGGCACCATTCCTTGATGTAACACGTTCCTCTTTAGAAGAAAGGCAGATGAATCTTGGCCATTTTACAAATCTATCCTGTTTCACTGCTCGGCCAGCTGTGCTCTTTAACACGCTTAAAGTATCGCCAATTGTCATGTGGAACGACACTTTAGCGAAAATCTTTGCGAAACCAACCGTTGATGAAGGGGATTGAAGGGCTTGTTTGGACATGCATTCTTCATTAATTTTTCCTTTGCCAGAAAAGGACATTTCTCTTTTTTAGTTCCAAAGATGTAGTAAATTAACGTTAATTTTAAGAGCATCTATACTTTCAACTTGGCCCAATTTGGCTCACACTTCATAATCTAAAATCTATGAATTTTTGCTCTAAGGTGGGGCCAGAATGGTCATATTGTGTTGATGCCTACATGTTTTAATTAAAGCCTTCTTCTCGATTGCCACATATATTAGAACAATTGAATTGATGATTATTTAAACCAAGAAACCCTCTACCAAAATTGAAAAATTTCATGTTTCCAGGGGAAGGGGAAGGGCAAAATTATCATATAATGTTAATTCATTTTATAGGAGTGTATATTATCTTTTAAACATTTTTAAAACTATTTTATTCTGCTCTTGAATTGTAATGATAGAAATGAAATATTTCGAAAATAGAATAAAACTGTTTACCAAAGTTAAAACTTCTGTAAAGTTATACTTTAAAGCCAAAAATGAATATCCGCGTAAAATCGCAAGGAGAACATCCCGTTGATTTTAAAATATCGTTTATTTTCCGAACATATGTAAACTAAATGAAACTATGATTAATGATTTTACACAGGGCTTGCCCCAAGCCGGTTTTGACATTGATTTCAATGTAACCATAAGCAAGGGTATCGCAAAGCGGAGCATCCCCTCGCGAAATGAAATGTTGTGGGGGGAAATGCATTATTTAGGATATACATGATCAATTGAAGAGACCAAATATTTATCTTTTTTAGAACGCCTTTGAATTAAAATATTGCGTTTATTCCTATCCCCATGCACGTTCTGTGGTGTATCTATGGGGGGGGGGGGGTAAAGTGTTTCATTTACGTGACTGAACAATCCCTCCTATTACTATCAAAAACAAAACACACCACACATGTTTTAAACTTTAGTATTAAAGTTTTATTTTCTTAATACAATGACATACATAATATACATCTAGTAGACTAGTTGTTCTCGAACAATTAGAGGTCTTTTCACCTCATTTTTATGTTTTGTTTCAATATAATTAATAAAACATTTTCTCTGCGTAACTTTAAAAAAAAGTTGGAAACTTAAATATGCAAATTAATTTTTTTTTTACCTTGACCTTTGACCTTTTTGTCATATTGACTGGTAAATATCAACATTTCAATTTCAAGTTGTCTGATGGACCTACGATGTATGGTTAAAAAGTTAAAAGTGTGTTTGACAAAATTAAGAAACTCTCAGATGCGACAACTGCTACAAGGGGGCCTCGGGCCCTTTCGGTATGAATAGATTGAAGGAGCCCCTAAATGTATTGAATAATTTATAAAAGTTTCAAGTCTCTATCTCTAACTAATTATGAGGAGTAGCGATAACAGGCATATTGTACAATAGGGGCAATAACTCTATAATTGTTTCAAGGTAGGGGCTGAAGGGTTATAATTTTTAAATGTCTTAAGAAGTACACTATCACATCCATGGAAAAATTTTCTGTACCACCCTTAACAAAAGAGTTCTAAAAAAACTCATTAATTAACAGATTTCCAAATGACATTGACCTTTGATCTTTATGTCATTTTGTTTGGACAAGGTAGACGCTTCCATCTCTAGTGGTCCGAGGTTCCCATGATAAATAATAAAACAGTTGGAAGTGATTTTATGGAAATTGAAATACTTTCAGCAGTCTTAGATCTTTTCGGTATGAATAGATTGAAGAACCCTCTAAATGTAAAAGTTCCAAGTCTCTATCTCTTATGGTTTCAGAGAGTAGCGATTCAGCTGAGTGTCATTCGTTCAGTTAGAAGCGATTTATAGAGCTTTCAATTCTTTGCTATGTAAAAAGATTTACTGGTATTTTGAACCTACATGTATGTAAACGAAAACAGGGCTCAAGCCTTGTTTACATGACAAAGAATTATGAGCTCTGTATCCTACCTAAAACTTAACGACTGGTTCTAAAATTTGATTTGATCATTAGAAATGCATTCCTAAAGCAGTGTAAATAATAGATATAGAAAAACAAAATTTGAACAAAATCGTGACAATGCCCATTGAAGCAATAATATAAAAATAAGAAGTTGATTTTTTAATAACAATATCGTGAGTTTGCCCTTTTTAAAGTTACTGGAATGGATATACGGTCATTTTAAAGCAAAATTTAAATGGCATGGTCACGATTTGCAGAGAAAATAGTTGGGTTATGATGCATGTATTATATTTCAATAATAATCGAAAACAAACAAATTATACTTGTTGGTGTTAAACACTTCAATAATTTTCAGGAACGTTAATTTTTTTTAAAACTGTTTTAATTTTTTTTTATCAAAAGTATAAAAATATTGTCTACCATAATCATAGAACTGAGTAATTACTCGTACTTTATCTCCTACTTTAGAAAAGTATTACCGGTGTATGAGAGCGGTAAACTTGTATCTGTTTTCTTAAAGCTGATCACCGCTCATCAATTGGGACTGTCAAAGGTATATACACTCTTCAACTTTGTTACATCAAATTACACCTACAACTTGTGGCCAACGTATAACATTTCTTTATCTTTTTAGATTGTGCATTTATTTCTTTTTTATGGACGTTTTTTGTCTGTATAAGTAAATAATGCATTTGCCAGTTCATTTGATATGTTGGATGATTTTCTCCTGTCTTACAAAAAGTGCGTAAATATAAAAATTTCATCGCGATCAATTAACATGGCGAGGCAATTTGTATATTTATATATACAAATTTCATAATTTCTTACACGTTAACACTCTTTCTTTGTCTCTCAATCTATCGCCCTCTCTCATTATATAAATCTCATTCTATATCCTTTTCCCTTTCACCGTCTTTTCTCCTCTATAATATAATCTCTCTCTCTTTCTCTCTCTCTATCTCTTTCATCTCTACATTTCTCTCTACATCTGTCTCTCCTCTACATCTGTCTTTATCTTTTTCTCCTTTTCTGTCCCTCTCTCCCTCTTTCTCCCTTTCTGTCCCTCTTTCTCTAGTCTTTCTTCGATGTCTTGACAAAGTCTCTGAAATTAAAAAGATATTGGTTTTATGAAACTGATTTGTGTACAAAATACAAAAAATACTGAATAATCATTAATTTAAAATATTTATCAGGTAACTACAGAAGTTATAGTTTTAGCTGACTTTTCATGTCATAGAACGTGTTAATTTCCAGTTACGGTAAATATAATGAATGTAGGAAATAGAATATGTACTGATACTAATTTGAAGCATTATTAAAAAAATAACTTAAATCTCGCTCACTTCCGATATGCATCTCTTTCCCTTCACATTGATTGCTTCATAAGGAAAAAGGTGCTTCAGTTGGTCGTTCGTAATTGTCAAAAGAACCTCATCTTCGATTAAATTGCTAAAAATGAAAATGATAATCATTGATAATTAATTATACAAAATATAGCTTATTGAAGAAATGAATTATAGGAATATTGTCAAACTAATTTGTTTTGAATAAAAATAAGCATTTCAATAAGATTGGCGTTAATTTGCTGTGTGTTTATTAACTTACAATCTGAAATTGTTACATCCTGATTTATTTTTAGTTGCTAAATAAAGTGGTTTGACTGAAATTTTAATTTCGGAAAATATTCAAAGCTTTGTTAAGTCGTACCAAGATTCATTCGAATTTTAAGGTTTAAGGGTTTAAAAGATTCAAACATAAAATGATTTACAATCTACTTGACGGTAATACTTCCTAGGAACAGTTAATGTCTTAGGATATGATCTTTTTTTTTTATTAGGTCTTTCCACCTTTCAGGTGAAAGACCTTTTGTTTTTCTTATGTTTTTTATTATTATTTTTCTCCTCTATTTTCCACGAGAAAACTTTTTTATTTCAAGAGATATTGAAACAAATTTTTCTTTATGTGATTGAACATTAAAAGTTATGATACCAAATGACCCTGTGCCTAATGACCCCAAGAACTTAAAAGGTTATTGCCCTTGTATACGAAAAGCTTGTTATCGCTACTCCTCTGAAACCATAAGAGATAGAGACTTGGAACTTTTACCAATGTCTTCAGTACACTTAGAGGGTTCTTCAATCTACTAATACCGAAAGGATCCGAGACACCCTTCTATCAGTTATTGCCCCTGAAAGTATTTGAATTTTCATTAAATCACTTCCAACTTTTTTATCATTTATCATAGAGACTTCGGGCCACTTGGGATGGAAGCGTCTACCTTGGCCAAAGAAAATGACATTAAGGTCAAAGGTCAAGGTCATTTGTAAATATGTTAATTAATGAGTTTTCATATCTCTTTTGTAAAGGATGGTAGAGAAAAACTTTTTCATGGCTTTAGAAGGACATCTTAAGACATTTTAAAATATAGCCCCTTGGCTCATACCTTTGAATAATTACAGAGTTATCGCCCCTATTGTACGAAATGCTTGTTATCGCTACTCCTCTGAAACCATAACAGGTAGAGACTTGAAACTTTGACCAATGTCTTCAGTACACTTCGAAGTTTCTTCAATCTATTGATCCCAAAAGGGTCCGACGTCCCTTTCTGGCAGTAATTCCCCTTTCAATTTCATTGATTTCACAAACACATTAGAAATAAACACCCCCCCCCTTTTTCTTTTATGAGTGACCTTGACCTTTGACCTTGACCTTTGACCTTGACCTTTGACCTCTTAGGACTGGTGTGTTATAAGTATCTGCAACATCTATCATATCAGATTCATTTATATGTACGAATAGCTCTTTCAAACACAAATTCACACCCCCCCCCACTTTTATTTTTAGGTTTGACCTTGACCTTTGACCTGACCTTGACCTTTGACATTGACCTTAAAGGACTGATGCGTTACAAGTATATTTAACATATACATTTCAGATTCATTTATATGTGCAATTAGCTCTTTAAAACAACCAACACCCCCCCCCCCCCTTATTTTTAGGTTTGACCTTTGACCTTGACCTTGACCTTTGACCTTGACCTTTGACCTCTTAGGACTGGTGTGTTATAAGTATCTGCAACATCTATCATATCAGATTCATTTATATGTACGAATAGCTCTTTCAAACACAAATTCACACCCCCCCCCCCCCCACTTTTATTTTTAGGTTTGACCTTGACCTTTGACCTGACCTTGACCTTTGACATTGACCTTAAAGGACTGATGCGTTACAAGTATATTTAACATATACATTTCAGATTCATTTATATGTGCAATTAGCTCTTTAAAACAACCAACACCCCCCCCCCCTTATTTTTAGGTTTGACCTTGACCTTTGACCTTGACCTTTGACCTGACCTTGACCTTTGACCTCTTAGAACTTATGAGTAATAAGTGTATGCAACATATATATCAGATTCAGTTATATGAACAATTTGCCCCCCCCCCTTCTTTTATACAAGGATTGAATTCTTATATGAACATGACCCTCGATATTTGAACTTGAAATTTAATATTCCTTTTTAAAATAAAACCTAAAAAAGCGTTACAACCGTTTGTCAGAATTTTTTAAAAAGGTGAAAAACTGCCTGCCATTTGACTCCAGACCGCGTTTTAGACTACGCCTCCAAATAAAAATTCCAGCTCCAGTAAAACTCTGTAGAATTCGGCGAAAATTCATGGGACTGTTCCTCACACCTGAATCTAATTGCCTGCCAAATTTCAAACGAAATGAACCCTATTGAAGAAAGTTATCCACCTCAGCGGCATCGAACCATCGTCCCGAGAAACGAAATTTCAACGCTTCGATATTTGTATCTAATAAATTCATGCTCAAATTTCACTGAAAATCTTTGTTTACATTTCTATCGGCAACCTGTGACGACTTGTGTTGAAGTGCAACGAAAGATAACTCTTCCTTCCCAGACCCCGATTTTAGATGAATTTAATTTACATTTTCTTTCAGTTTGTTTATTTCCCGACTTGGCTGAAATACATGACTGGCCTTAATTCAGTTCCGATTTTCCGTACTTGTAATCCACGAATGCATGACAGTTTATAGATTTCTAAGCACGTGCATTTCAAATCACAAGGAGAATTCGCATCAGCTAAGTTCCAACAAATGTTCCCACACCTTCAAATACCCGCTGGCGACCAGAGTTTGACCTGGCCTGTTGATTTCTTAGTCAACGCTATCCGGCCACATTGTTTACAAGCAGCACTGATTTTTATTAATAAACTGGTGAACAAATACTGCCCTCCCAACCAATCGCTAAGCCCCTATCTATTCTAAAGGTTCCTCAGCGTTGGGTATCAATTTTAGATGGACAGAAGAACGCTTCATCTCTTCTTTCTATCATCATCCAAATTCACTACACAACTCAACAAATTTTACCTTCGATCAGATAACAAGCGAAATAGCGTAGTGGCAACACTCTCGCCTAAGAATCTAAGGGTACTCGGATCGATACCACTGTGCGGAACCGATTTTTTTTTTTTCCCCCTTTTTTTTTCGTAAATTGATTTTTCTCTAATTTCTCAATAATTATCAACATTTTCGGGAATTTTTTTAAATCATTATGGAAGGTGGAAAGGCCTCTAATTGTTCCGTGAACAATTAGTCTACTAGTTTATTATTCATTTTCTTTCAAAAGAGACATTTTCGACCGCTCCTTCGAAATCCTCAATTCCGAGGGGTTCTTGAAGCAAAACATGTTGAATATTATTTAAATATTAAAATAAAATGATTTTAAGATATTAATGAGTATTCAAGGGAGAATTGATGAATAAGATGTTAAATATATACTTTTTTTAAATATACAGATCAATGTATTATAAACCTACCAAAAATAATGACAAATCAAAGAAAAATCTTATAATCTCATAGAGTACTATAAATACTGCATGAAAACAGTTGAAACAAATACTAAGGGTGTATTCATTAGCCTGCTTGCTACTTTTCAATAAATATTGTACAAGTCGTCTTCGATTTTATTTTCGACTGATATTTTTTTTAGACAAAGAGAATTCTTGGATATTAAATCGTGAATGTAAAAGATCATGTATATTTAGAATTAACTTTCCTGATTTAATATTACCAGTTTATAACAGTGGTAACATTCAAAATTTGAATTACTTCAAACGTGGTGCCAGGTGTCGAATTGAAGCACCTTTGGTGGTTGAAATCATTTGATGGAACAATGCATCTGACGATATATAACTGTCACATCATTTCTAAGAGTGAAATTGATGGCTCTCTCTCCCCAGAGAGGAAGCACGCACGTCTGTCTCTCATAGGAGCTCTCCGCTGGGTCCCGTAGGACGTAGTTGCCGCCTATTCGACCTGAGGATGCACAAAGTTTTACGTTTAATATTATAAGTCTTATAAACAGCAAAATAAATGTAATGCAATTACAGTTGTAATGGCACCTGGAGAAAGCGAAATCCTTTTAGAAGCATTATTAAAAAAAAAACAACTTACATCTCGCTCACTTCCAACATGCATCTCTTTCCCTTCACATTGATTGCTTCATAAATATTTTTGGGAAAAAAGGTGCTTCAGTTGGTCGTTCGTAATTGTCAAAAGAACCCTATCTACTTCGATTAAATTGCTAAAAATGAAAATGATAATCATTGATAATAAATTATACAAAATATAGCTTATTGAAGAAATGAATTATAGGAAGATTGACAAACTAATTTGTTTTGAATAAAAACAAGCATTTCAATAAGATTGACGTTAATTTGCTGTGTGTTTATTAACTTACAATCTGAAATTGTTACATCCTGATTTATTTTTAGTTGCTAAATAAATTGGTTTGACTGAAATTTTATTTTCGAAAAATATACAAAGCTTTGTTAAGTCGTACCATGAATCATTCGAATTTTAAGGTTTAGGGTTCTTCAAATGAATGTTTAAAAGATTCAAACATAAAATGATTTACAATCTTCTTGACGGTAATACTTCTTAGGAACGGTTAATGTCTTAGGATATGATCTTTTTTTCTTATTCATAATTCATTTCCTTTCAAAAGAGACATTTTCGACCGCTCCTTCGAAATCCTCAATTTCGAGGGGTTCTTCAATGATCTAATGGAAGCAAAACATGTTGAATATTATTTAAATAATAAAATGTTGAAATAAAATGATTTTAAAATATTAATGAGTATTCAAGGGATATATGATGAATAAGATGTTAAATATAAATTTTTTTTTTAATATACAGATCAATGTATTATAAACCTACCAAAAATAATGACAAATCAAAGAAAAATCTTATAATCTCATAGAATACTATAAATACTGCATGAAAACAGTTGAAACAAATACTATGGGTGTATTCATTAGCCTCCTTGCTACTTTTCAATAAATATTGTACAAGTCGTCTTCGATTTTATTTTCGACTGATACTGTTTTAGACACAGAACATTCTTAGATGATAGATCGTGAATGTAAAAGATCATGTATATTTAGAATTAATTTTCCTGATTTAATATTAACAGTTCATAACAGTGGTAATATTCAAAATTTGAATTACTTCAAACGTGATGTCAGGTGTCGATTTGAAGCACCTTTGATGGTTGAAATCATTTGTTGGAACAATGCATCTGACGATATATAACTGTCACATCATTTCTAAGAGTGAAATTGATGGCTCTCTCTCCCCAGAGAGGGAGCACGCACGTCTGTCTCTCATAAGAGCTCTCTCCGCTGGGTCCCGTAGGACGTAGTTGCCGCCTCTCCGACCTGAGGATGCACACAGTTTTACGTTTAATAGCCATCAGTTCAAATCCATGTGTTTGATGAAAAGTTGCTTTAAATATTTTAAAGCACTTTTGGGGGAGCGGTTTCTCGATTGTTTTTTAAAAGAAGATATAATAGTAATCGTTTTCTCCCCCTGGACGATGGCTTTGACCAAATATTTGGTTGATTTTCCAGACGGGCTGAACTGGGAATTTATAATTCTGCTTTTAAAACCAGAGAATACGTATATTTTGATGTTCTACAAATAAAACAAAATATGCAAAATAAATTAATGTTTTCAAATCCGAAATGATTCTTAACACGAATTAAGAATAATGTAAATGATTTCATGAACGACTTAGCAAAACACAAATTCAATATGTTCAAGTACGAGTTGATACTGATTCTTTGTTGAGTTAAAGCTGACATGAATTCATAAAGAGCGTTTTCTTCTGGAACCCGAGTTTCGTATCGAGTCGCGAGAGTTCGAGTTTAAACCCGGGTTTACATCGAGTTCGACTCTTGTTCTTAGTAGGGCCAGAACTCCGAAACATGGCGGGAGAAGTGGATACTGCAGATCTGTAGGTTTTCATTTTCTGAATTAATTTGAAGAATTTTATGCTACATGAACAAATATGCATCACGTACGATATGGCTAAGTTGATACACAACCGACTAGTCTTAAATATACATTTTCTGACGATTTCATTCGAATTTTGCTGATAAATAGCGATCATAACTGTAGAACAGGTGTTACAACTGAAATTGAAGGAAAACATCAAATCGGCCGCAAAAAATGTTTGCTAGCATTTTAAAGTATTTTGATATGAAAGAGCCCAAGAACATAAATTTCAAACTAGAAAAAGTATACGATACATTTTTCTTTTAAAATTATACAATTATTTTACTTTTCTGTGCACTTTTTCATACTTAATTTTCAGTAAATTGTTAGCTATTAATCAAAAATAAATTATCGTGGAAATCGGGAATAAAGGATATGATTATATCATCATCAAATTATTTGTTACAAGATAAAAAAGACAAGTATTATAACATATATATAAAGTAAATAATATTATGTCTCATTGATTTCTGACAAAAAAAGGGGATCAAATTTTCACTTGCTGCTACCCTGATCTTTTTCATGTGATAATACCCTTGTTTTCATGTACCATGTACAGTGCAGAAAAAATTATTAATGTCTCATTCTGATATTTTATTGTTGTTTGACAGTGTGTCCATACAGGTAGAAGAGAATGGGTCAGTAATTTCGGCTTTTGTATCAAAAGAACTAGCAGATATTTAGGCTTCCCCGAATGGTGGTAAGTTATGAAAGTAAATAACAATTATTCAAATATCTTAGTAACAAAGGAACATACCAATTTTCCAAACGTATTTTAATAATAATTTAATTTGAATAGAAATAAGACTGAATAAATGTGCATGTTTTAGAAGGAAAAAAATGTCTCCTGCATAGAGATGTGAGATATTGGATTTGTTTTCTGCAGTCAGTATGTCTGTTTTTATGTCTTATAAGAAAGAAATGTCTGGGTTGAGTTTACCAGGCTAAATTAGTTCAAGGAAGTTATTTATATATGTCAATTAAATGATACAATATAAATTCATGTCATTTGCAAACTAAAAATTTTTTTATTAACCTTTATATTAGATCCAGAAACCAAAAAAGCCATCAAAGACGCAATAATATCAACATTTGACAATCATAACACCCAAAAAGTTTCTTCATCACATGAAAACACACCCTCATCCTCTTCAAACACAGCCTCTTCAAGCTGCTCAGGAGATTCTCGGGTAGATTGGAACTTTCAGGAAAATCATAAAATCTCTGCCAGATAAAAATTTAGATTTTCTGTTAATGTCGACTTGTGAAAGCACAAAATGTTTCACAGCATTATGGACAAATTCAGTCATTGAAGATGCAGATTCTGCTACACAAAAAAATAAAAAATTATAAGAATATCTAATGACATAGCTGTAAATGTTGAAGAATTTCACTCTGTTATTAGAAAATCTTGATTTAATTACAGACATTCTATTTGTGGAACGAGAGCGAGGAAAAGCTATTTATCGATCTTAGACGTCAGAGGGAAGATAGACTCTTAGGAGTAAAGTCACATGACACTTTGTGGGGAGAGATTGCTAATGAGATGAAGGAAATGGGAATTGTTGTTTCCAAATTGCAGCTTCTTAACAAATGGAAATCCCTGAAACAGAAATATAAAGAAGTGAATGATAAAAACAGAAAAATGGGTAATAGTGCACAAACATGGAAGTATTTTAAAAGATTCGGTGAAGTGTATGGCAGTAAAGCGTCAACTAGAGTTACTGTTTCGTTTGACACTGGAAGGAAAACAAAACTTGCTGTTTCTCATGATGATAGTCCACAAGCTGAGACGCCAACTTGTAGTCCATTATCTCCTTTCAAGAAACCTGATAAGGTTAAGTCCAAGAAACGGAAAATGAATGAAACAACAAAATTGATTGAAAATATACAGGAACAGAATCGAGATTTCATGGAGTCAATTGAACGTCACCATGATGATAAGATGAAACGGACTGATCGGATGTTAGATATTATGGAAAAATCTGTAAACAAAAAGTGAAGGCATACCAAGTGTTGATTAGAATTTATTATCCCCTCGCGCAACTTGTTGCGAAGGGGATATAGCATCGCTACTGTGCGTGTGTGTGTTCGTATGTGTGTGTGTGTGTGTGTGTGTGTGTGTATGTGTGTGTGTGTACTCAATTTCAATTTTCTAGTAAATTCCAAGAAAACCCTCTCATGAATATCCATCAAACTTTGTACACTTCTTTGGCATGGTAAAAGGACAAACCCTGTTGATTTCAAAATCAATTGATTAAATATTTTTTTAAATTATCGTATAAAATTAAGTTAAAAACATGATTTTTATGTACGACTTGACAATAGACATTTCCGGTAATTTTATGTACGACTTGAAGTTAATCTCTACCGTATACAGTTCAAATCAACAACTTGACATTTTTTGGGATTTAAATCTTGTAAAGGTAAAAAAAAAACGTTTTGTAGCATTGGAGTGTTAGACGAGTGCCCATAGTTAAAAGTTGAAGCGGGCAAGAGATTTAAGTCTGCCGATTTGTAAACATCGAAACAAGCAGTCGACTTTCGGACAAATTTTCCCGTATTACTTACAATAGAACTAGTCCAAAATTCAGTAGAGACTTTGACAGATATTGGACATTTATCACGCGAAAATTGTTTTATATTAATAATAACTGCATATATATCTACTATAATATGGGTTAATTATAATACGACAACTAGCAACTAGAATTTCCATCAAAGCAGACTACAGAGCGCTTGATTTTCAGCTACGTTTCATAATGTATACGGATCGTTTATGTATGCTTATATAAAAATGAATGTCACTAAATGAATCTAAATTATTAAACTTTAAAGTATATGTGTTGAGTTTCTGCTATAGTCTGTCCCAAGTTATTGCTTCCATCTCTTTTTGATGATTTTTAATTAAAATACACATACATGTGAAAGAAATGCTGTTGAAATCGATAGAAGGGAAAATATCCAAGATATCTTCATTGACAAATTATCATTTTTCACTCATAAAAGTTCGCAGGAACGAAAACAAATTTCTTACGGAGATTTTTAATGGGAAATGTTTACATCTTTTCTCCATTCGGACGTTCTCGATACACCTCGCACAATTTTTCAACGTTATCATCCGGGCGTAATAATGGCTGATGCAATGCTAAATCTCCGTAGACTTTCTATTTTGGGATGTGTATTGAAACCTGAAGCGGTAGAGGGGGCGTTTCAAAACAGATAATCTGGACATTTTTCACATTAGTGGATGAACGTAGTTTGAGCATAAAGGTATTTATGATTATCGAAATATCAAGCGAAAAGTGGTGGAAGCAAAAACTCGGGACAGAGTATAGGAATAGGAAAACTGTTATGTAAACCCCTTCCCCCAATTTATACACCACAAAGCTTGGGGATTGGGATTAAATAGATATTACATGTATGTATTCAAAGTGGTTTAAAGAAATACTTTCTTTATTTTGATCTAATAAATTTACATGTATTTTCCTAAATAACGTATTCCCCCGTACAATAAGTCATGTCGCGAGGGGATGCTCCGCTTAGCGGTGCCCTTGTTTTTAAATGAAGTTCTAGTCGTTCCTTTAAAAAAAGTTTTCTTTTTTTATGTTGTAAGCTGATAGCTAGGACACACCTTTACCAGAGATGTGGTTTTCATGCACATGTTTTTTTTATTGCTTCAGTCTCCTTATTGATTATTATTCTTTTTTTGTTACTTATGTTGCAAGGAGTAAATGAACATGCATAATGATTTATAAACGTTACTGTATAATGTTTCATAAACTGTTTTTACTGTTTATCACACCATATTGAAAACAAATTCCCTGACTAGGACACTAGATAAACTTCATGCCTGCATGGTGTTCATGATCTGCTGCCGAAATGCTACACCATCCCTTCTGTTAGCATATATATTTGGATAAGCATTTGAGTGGCCATCTGATCATTTTCAATAAAAGCCTCAACATCATCATGATGTAGTATGCATAAATTGTGTAGTATACACCCTGAAATAATAAGCCTGACTATTCGGTCCAACTTTCAAACTGATAATTCTCGCAAACTACGGAACCTCCCCTTTAGATGACCAAATACACGCTCAACAACTTGTCTCGCAGAGGAAAGCCTTTGATTAAATCGCCTTTATTGAGCGTTTAACCGACCATTGTCTCGAAAGGGAGTGACCAACCAATTTCTCAGAGGATATGCGCTGTCTCCCACTTTGAATTTCCCTTGTGTCACATTCTGTCCATTTTCAGCTTTATCAAATAATGACGAATTACGGAGTACGCGGGCGTCATGCGTACACCCAGGCTATCCAGTATATGCGTCACGTATAAGCATGTCACTGTCAGCAACAACCTGTTAAAATAATAGGCATATTGCAAAACGTTTAAAAGTGAAAAATATGTCATATCCTCCTTGCCAAAATATCAGAATTTAATTGAATTTTGTCATGTTTCAAAAAATGTTTGTATCAAAAAAATTGCATCATTTTACCTGTAATTGAACTGACGGAAAAAATGTTCGGTTATGATAATCGTTGTCGCCCAAAGGAGCTACAGACAAGAGAATATGCGATCCATCAAGACAGCCAATGATACCTTGTATACCAGAATTGATTTGAAACTCGAGAGAGAGAGCATCAGGCCAATTTATAACCTATATAATGAAGGTGGTGAGATTTGCGTTATGTAAATAATAATGATAATAATAATTGAATGGCTGAAAAGGTGCCTGTACTAATTATACGAGATACTTGCGTTAATTAGGTTTTCATTAACAGCCGTTGAAACTCTGGCAACTACCTCGTGCACTGTTGTATCACCAACCCCAAACGTATTCCCCACCTCTCGCAAGGATTCCTGGTTTGCTATATACCAAAGGAATATTAGGTTCTGTTTTTCTGGTAAGTTTGGTTCGGAACCACCTGGCCATGGATTATCGTCAAGCGAATGTATGATACTATTCAGTACCATATTAAAAATTTCAGGACTGACACGAAAATGTCTGAGAAATTGTTTGTTAAGTTGAGGGACGATATCCTCAGAAAACCCGCCTAACCTTGGAATATGACAACGTTCCTGGTTAAGGACAAGGGCGAGGAGATGGAAAGACCAAGTCTGTTTAATCAAGAGGGTTTCAAATTCATTTTCATCTGAAATTATCAATTCTTGAATAATTTGTTTATCAACATACTCCATTTTGGAGAGTTTCTAGAGGTAAATTGACGTGTTTATCTTATAATACATGCGTGCGCATCAAGAGTTATGTATCTAGAGTAAAAACACGAGTTCCAGTAACAAACGCTCAAAAGCATTCGGTCGCCATATTAGTTTCGATCATTCCGCAACTGCCACTGGGGTATATACATACCGGTCGAGAAAGTTACGGTCCGTTGCTTTCCGATCGAGGCATTCCGGTTGCACGGACTTCTAAATGCATGAACTACACATTGTAGTAAAATGTTTGTAAAAAAGAATAAAGGAAACTACAATCAATAAAACATATATATTTATTCTTTGGAAGAATTTTCAAGGTATCCATATTATTTTGCACAAATAGGACTGTCTTACTTCGCATACACATCGAACACATGTGTCGCTAATACAGAGCGCATAACGTATGCATCTTTTTGAAGACCCCCGCGGCACTACATCCAACACAGTAGACAATCAAATGTTAGTTAATCCAAGAAAGTAACAACGTTACATCGTTTCCATCGGTTTTTTCAAAAACACTACGTTTCTAAAACCCATGCGGTCAATGACATTGCTTGATCTGCCAGAGTGTCTGGATTGCGCATGTGCGATGTTGAAACATACACAGGAAGACGTTCTACAATTATCGAGGATTTTTGTAATATGTGTGCCTGGATTTCAGTCTGTCTTGTTTCGTCGTTCATTGGATATGGCCATTCCAAGTTTTTTTCTATGTTTAGCGTCCGCGATTGAAAAACCAATCTTTTTTCATGATCATCGCGTTTTCATATGTCGGGCATGGGATCGCATTTTTAAATCGAATCGGTGATCAAATATTCATAATAACAACATTCAAAATGGAAACCATAGTGGTTATTTTTTATTTTTGTTACAAAATGAAGAAAATATATTATAAATTTTATTTTGTTGAACCTTTTAAGATGTGTGTTTTTTCTAAGGTTTGTTTTTTTTCCTGATAAAACGATAGGTTTTTGAGTTTTGGGTGGACGCTTAACAAAGAAAAAACTTGCAATGGCCTATTCCTTACCAGTGCAGTGGTTGTCATATTATTTTTGCTCAAAACGCGTTTCTACAAGGAAACATGTTGGGGTGAAAAACATACCTGAATGCGGTGAAACATGAATAGTACTATCGGCCTAATATAGGGTGTATGTAGTGATAAAGAGAACAATAGAAACCGACAACTAATATGGCGGTATTTCAAATTTATATTCAGCTTTATAAGTTATAATATTTCAAAAGTATTTCAAATTTATATTCAGTTTTATTAGTGTTATATAAATATATATATATATATATATCTCTGATTAACAAATTCCAAACTTCGGAAGTTAAGTTTCAATTCCGGTTTCGATTGAAAGTGACGTTCTTTATTTAATTTTAGCCTCATTTCAAAATTTCAAAAATAAATTGACAAATGTATGACCATAAAAAAAATCAACACTAAATGTAAAGGCAATTTTGGACTTTGACAATCTTTGAATTTTGCTGAAAAGGCTGAAATGGATACACATACATACACACCCGCGCACAGTAGTGATTTTATATCCCCTTCGCAACAAGTTGCGCGAAGGGATAATGATATCTTTATTTATGGTAAATTGAAATTTATGCCAAAATGGCTTGGTCTCTGTGTGATTTTATATTTGCGCGATGCAAAACAGTTGAATCGCGGAATTAAGTACTTGCGTAAAATAAATGGTTAAAAGAGTTATAAATGTAGTTTTGATTTTTGAAGAATCACAATTTTTGGTATGAAATATCTTTATGGCAAGAGAAATACTAGTAGAAATTGTGAATTTTTTACCATACCACCCCTTGGGTCGCAGCAAAAAAGGTCATATTTTCATGGTTTTTTTCTCTATTCCCACACAAAAAGTCTATGGCCCTTTGGACAGGGGCTCAGGACTTTGGAGGGGGCCAATATCACCATAGAGTTAAAATGTATTAAATCTAAAAAATAAATCTTCTCTACTCCTATATATACATTTGAGAAAAACAAAATGAATTATTATAATGTCTATGATACACTCTACAAAAATTGTGAAATTTATGGCCCCTGTATCATGGGTTCAGGGACTTGGGCGGCTCCAATATCACCACATAGTGAAAATGTATAAAATCTAAGAAAAAATCTTTTTCTTTATGCCCATACATAATTGAGAAAAACTAAATGCAAGATCATGATGTCCATAAAGCTCTCTTCTTTACATATTGTAAAATGGGGTGAGGGGTTAAAGCCCTTGGGGGTGGTCATTAGGCCTTATAGTGAAAATTTATCAAGTCTTATAAAATATTCTTTACTACCACAACAGTGGAAGATAAATGGAATGCATGATTATGATTTCCATGAAGCCTTCTACATTTATTGTTAGTCCCTTGGGTCAGGGGTTCAGGCCCTAGGGTGGGGTCAGATAGTGAACATATACTGAATTTTAAAAAAAAATGTTCTATGCTTCTATATATATATTTTGGGGAAACTAAATAAATGATTTAAAGTCAGTGATGCCCTCTACCTAAATTGTGAAATTCATGACTCCTAGGTTAGGGTTTCAGGCCCAAGGGCGGGGCAATTTTTTTTACTTTAAACTAGAGGGAGAAAAACTTAATGCATTTGTTATTATGTCATCTTCCTAAATTGTGAAATTCATTGCCCATGGGACAGGATTTAGGCTTTTTAGGGGGGATATGGCCATTTAGTGAACGTATATGTTTTGGATCACAGGACTCGACATTACAAGTGAATAAAAATACGGAAATTTGAATATGTAAAGCAGTTTCCAAAGTTAAAAGAAAAGAACAAAGTTTAGTGTTATTATTATTATTTTTATATTGACGTAGAGCGCAAAATATAAGAATATGATATGAAGGGATACAGCCCTGTTTTTAATGCAATAGGCATAGAGACGTATCAGGACATATCCCGTACTGAAACCTGTCGGATAGAGCCCAGAGATACAGTCCAACGATAGAGCCCCTAGATACAATCCACAGATAAAGCCTAGAGATACAGTCCACAGTTAGAGCCCCGTCCTTTTATTCGTGATTCATTTGTTTTATATGTCAGTGATAGGTAATCCTTACATATATCTGCATACATTGACTCGTGATTTTAGTGTTAGTTTCATGGCGATCATCATATATAGCTACTACATGAACACAGGGTGTTGCTAAAACGCGGAACGGAAAACGGAACGGAAAGCGGAACGGAAAACGGAAAATCTTATCTAATGTTATTTACTTGATAGATTTGTTAATCATGCTAAAAACGATATACTTTATGTAATTTTTAATTTTTTTGAAAGATTATCAATATGAGATTATTTATTCAAGAATGATTATTTCCCCAAAATTTAATAGTACATGCATTGACCACTATTCTCTGTCCTAAAATATCCTTGATTCACATTTTGCTGAATAACTTAATATTTATTTATACCTCAGGGTTCAAGCGATGTTCTTTCAGAAGCATGAAAAATTCTCATGATTTCTACTTTAAAACGTCCTCTCTAGCTCATCAGGTTTCAATACACGGCTATAAATAAAGAAGTCTACGGGGTTTTGCATTTCAAGAGACCCGGATGATAACGTTGAAAAATTGTGCGAGGTCTTCTAAGTGACTTCCGAATGGAGAAAAGATGTCATCATTTCGCATTATAAATATCCGTAAGAAATCTGTTTTCGATCCTGTGAATTTTTCCAATTAAAAATTGATAATGTGTCAATGAAGTTTTCTTGGATATTTCCCGTTTTTAAAAATCGTCCAAATGTGTTGCATAAATATTAATATTTTGGGATCGACAGACTATAGTCCCAATTTATAATCGCAAAATCAAACCAGGCAACGTCTAGAGTTCTCTATTTGGATTCTATGTATATAGAAATAAACAACTGTCAAGTAATGCAAACGTGAACAAAATTGCATTTCTAAAAGTACTAGTTTCACTAAGTACAAGGTATTTTTTATTTGTAGAAAATGTAGACAACGAACGATGATATTAGAGACAAAATAAAACATAACATGAAATCCACAACGTTATTGGTCCAATAAAATGAAGCTATTTTTTGGGGTAAAATGATATTTACAATAGCGGGACATGTTTGCATATAGATGATGCAGCAAGACTTCGTAAAGATGATCATGAATGTCATCAGTCGTACAGGTTTTTTTTTAAATCTCAATGGTACTGTATCGTCTATATTATTCAAAATCGGATAGAACACCGAAAAGTCAATGTTGATTTAAGTATATTCATCATATTTGAAATATAAAAATATACATAAAACACATAAAACGCGTTCACTAACTGCGTTACGCTGTTATGTCAGCAATACCATATAAGAAAAATAATTATTAAAAGTTATACACGTAGCTAATTTTCTCTTTAATATTTCACAATTTGTGTACATTTGATTTTTTTCCGTTTTGTACTCAACAGTAAAGCAAATTGAATGCAATGCTATATTTGATAGACATTCATACCTGTAAGAATATCAATAAGACAGCCATATGTTAATAATCATTCACTAGATATGAATAAATGATACAAATTAAATCGTTTCTGGCCAGTCTATACCCTTTAAAAGCGATAAACGTTATATGATATTTTCCGTTTTCCGTTCCGTTCCGCTTTCCGTTCCGTTTTCCGTTCCGCGTTTTAGCAACACCCCATGAACACATTCCCCAGACTGATCGTAATCACCCAACCAAAATACGTTACAGCAGGATCAGAAAGTTTACCAGTAACCAACTACGACAGAACTTATGTAGTGTCTACTATCCTCGATTCACCAATTCTTTAATTATTCGATATTTATAAATACATTAGGGCTCAAAAGAATGTTCATGAAAAATAAAAATTCAAGATTTCTCCTGTGAGGTCGAATGTCCCTCTGATAAGAGAGAAAACAGAAAATAGTCCCACTTTTTTTCTGATAACTCACAATTATCAAGGCATGTAGCAACAGGAGAGGCGGTACTGGACCCCATTATATGCTAAAAAAAAAATGCGACATTTAAATTCAAATTTTAAAGATGAAATTTGAACGGAACAAATTGAACCCCAACTTTTACCGGAAGGGGGGGGGGCAAAAAATTTTTAAAAGTTTTTACAAAAAATTACAAATAACTTATCATATTGATCAAATTTTTATGAGGTAATATCTATACCCCTCCCCCATCTCCCAATGCATTGGGTTTTTTTTTTGTTTTTTTTTTTAACATAACTAAATTATATGTACTAGAACAGTACATGAACAATACTGATTTGATGTTTTGGGCCAGAGAATCGTAGATGGAAAACTTTTATTGCTATCTGTTTTCGATCGTCGTCGTGCGTCGTGCGTTAACAATTTACATTTTTAACTTCTTCTTAAAAACTACAAGGCCAATTGTTCCCATTTTTGGTGTGAAGCATCTTTATAGTAAGAGGAATGTAAATTGTGAAATTAGTGGCTCTACCACCACCAGGGTGCCACAGGTGGGGCCAAATATGCAAAAAACAGCCAAATTTTCAAAAATCTTCTTCTCTACTCCCACACATGTGAGGAAAAAACTGATTGCATGGTTATGATGTCCATGAAGCCCTCTACCAAAATTGTGAAATTCATGGCCCCTGGGTCAGGGGTTCAGGCTCTAGGGTGGGGCCAATATGGCCATATAGTAAAAATGTATTAAATCTTAGAAAATCTTCTTTTCTACTCCCATAGATAATTGTTAAAAACTAAATACATAGTTATGATGTCCATGAAGCTCTCTACCAAAATTGTGAAATTCATGGCCCCTGGGTCAGGGGTTCAGGCTCTAGGTTGGGGCCAATATGGCCATATAGTAAAAATGTATTAAATCTTAGAAAATCTTCTTCTCTACTCCCATAGATATTTGTTAAAAACTAAATGCATGGATATGATGTCCATGAAGCCCTCTACCAAAATTATGAAATTCATGGCCCCTGGGTCAGGGGTTCAGGCTCTAGGGTGGGGCCAATATGGTCATATAGTAAAAATGTATTAAATCTAAGAAAATCTTCTTCTATACTCCCATATATATTTGTTAAAAACTAAGTGCATGGTTATGATGTCCATGAAGCCCTCTACCAAAATTATGAAATTTTTGGTCTCTGGGTCAGGGGTTCAGGCTCTAGGGTGGGGCCAATATGGCCATATAGTAAAAATGTATTAAATCTTAGAAAATCTTCTTCTCTACTCCCATATATATTTGTTAAAAACTAAATGCATGGATATGATGTCCATGAAGCCCTCTACCAAAATTCTGAAATTTTTGGTCTCTGGGTCAGGGGTTCAGGCTCTAGGGTGGGGCCAATATGGCCATATAGTAAAAATGTATTAAATCTTAGAAAATCTTCTTCTCTACTCCCATATATATTTGTTAAAAACTAAATGCATGGATATGATTTCCATGAAGCCCTCTACCAAAATTGTGAAATTCATGGCCCCTGGGTCAGAGGTTCAGGCTCAAGGGTAGGGCCGAAATGGCCATATAGTAAAAATGTATTAAATTTTAGAAAATCTTCTTCTCTACTCCCATATATATTTGTGAAAAACTAAAGGCCTGGATATGATGTACATGAAGTCTTCTCCTAAATTGTGAAATTTATGACCCCTGGGACAGGTGTTTAGGCACTAGGGTGGGGCCAATATGGCACAGGAAGGGCCCAAATATCTTGAAAACGGTTAACATCCCCACCCCTAAACCATATATATTCTTGTTCCTTGTGTTAAGGGCCATCAAATGGTATGTAGGCCATGGGCCTCAGGGGTGGTTCCTGACCCCCCTCAAACAGGAAGAGCCCAAATATCTTGAAAACGGTTAAGAACCCCGCCCCTAAACCATATATATTCTTGTTCCATGTGTCAAGGGGCATCATATGGTATGTAGGTCATGGGCCCTGGGGGTGGTCCTGACCCCCCTCAAACAGGAAGTGCACAAATATCTTGAAAACGGTTGAGATCCCCACCCCTAAACCATATATATTCTTGTTCCTTGTGTCAAGGGGCTTCATATGGTATGTAGGTCATGGGCCCCAGGGATGGTCCTGACCCCCCTCAAACAGGTAGTGCCCAAATATCTTGAAAACGTTTGATATCCCCACCCCTAAACTATTTGTTCCTTGTGTCAAGGGGCATCATATTGTATGTAGGTCATGGGCCCCGGGGATGGTCCTGACCCCCCTCAAACAGGAAGTGCACAAATAACTTGAAAACGGTTGAGATCCCCACCCCTATACTATATATATTCTTGTTCCTTGTGTCAAGGGGCATCATGTGGTATGTAGGTCATGGGCCCTTGGGGTGGTCCCGACCCCTCTCAAACAGGTAGTGCCTGAATATCTTGAAAACGGTTAATATCCCCACCCCTAAACCATATATATTCTTGTTCCTTGTTTATGTTAATAGTAAAGTAATAATTGGCTAACTAAATTCACTGATATATAAAGGTAAAATGATTTTGGTATATATGCCAGATGGTGATTCTGAACGAATGTTGAATATTCAAAAACTGGAACAGGAGAAGTGAGTAACTCATGATGGCTTTTATCGATAAAGCTGGGTTTTTTTTTCATTTGTTTAAATGCCCATAGGGAGAGTTTCTGTCTGCCCCGGGGGGATGGGGGATGGGAGGTTGTTTTAGATAAAACATGAATAATAGCCACCTTGTTATTATTATTAAATTATTTTCTATCAGAGTCTTGCACCTTTTCAATATCAGGTCATGCACTCTTTTATGATCTTTTAAGTTTTTCGCTAAAATTATAGGTTTAATAGTCCTTTTTTGAAAGATTTCAGGCAGGGAGGTGGTCGTCATTACAAATTAAAAAATTTTCTATTCCAGAATAAAACTTAACTAAATATGCATATATGACACTCCTTGACAAGTTTGTGTATGGGTTATGCTACTCAGGTGACCGTTAAGGCCATTTGGCCTCTTGTTTCTCTCTTAATAGCTCGTTCACAAAGGTAAATGAAACATAATTGGGAAAACATACTAAGACAATTGCAAACTCTAGACTTCATCATCATCATCATTTGAAACTTTCAAGTTTTCAAATGTTTAAAGTTGAATAAGGGTTTTTCTATTCTAAAAGATTAGATATGGTAAAACAAAATTTAAAAAAGACCAATAACTCACTGTATTCAAGATAATATATCCCTATATTGAGAGTATGCCAATTACTGGAAGATCATTCATTTGATCCCCTTTTTGTATTATAATAAAATGCTCTGGTTTACATTTTTAGCATTCTAAAACATATGGATTCATTTACTATTATCTTATCCAAATATAAAAAACAAAAAACCTTTTCTGAAAAATTAGGTAATAAATTATACTGTATGTAAAACCTTCAAAAGTTTCTGATAAAGAAAGATAACTCTTGCTAAACGAAGCAGTTTTTGTTACAAACCTACACAACAAAGTGCTATTCTGAACTAAAAAGCAGCGCTTCACTATGTTTTGTAAGATGATTCGACATTGTATATAACTATGTATTATTTTCATATGCATTTAATATTTTTAATTTTATGCTGCGATGGTAAAAGTTTGGTTTTTTTAATCACTATGTCTAATTTTCTTCATATCATGATTACACACATTCTCAATTTTTGAGAAATCTAGCAGCGCTTCATCACTTTAACTTTGTTTCATTGGAATCTGTTGGTATTGACTTTGATGAAAATCAAAACGATTTTTAAAAAAAAATATATGGTAAAATTAACAGCAGAGGGATATAACACCTTAAAATGCTCTATCAGGTTTTAATACACAGCTAGAAATACTAAGTCTACGATGATTTTGCTTTGCAACAGACATGAAAGTCCCGAATGATAACGTTGAAAAAATGTGCGAGGTATTCCGAGTGAGTGACTCCCAAATGGAGAAAAAATGTCAACATTTCATATTACAAATCTTCGTAAGAAATCTGTTTTCGTTTCTGTGAATATTTTCAAGTGTAAAATGATAATGTGTTAATGAAGAATTGTTCCCCTTTCATCAATTTCAATTGTAGCCTACTTCTTTAACCGGTATGTTTATTACTCCCCTACCGGTTTCACCGGAGGGGACGTCCCTATAACTTTCCTCTGCGTCCGTCAGTCCGTCTGCCTGTCTGTCTGTCCCACTTCAGTTTTCCACACTTTTTTCTTTCTGCGTTTAAGGAATAATATAAAACTTGCTGAACAGCTTAAAAATGTCAATCAACAGATCACGTTTACACTTTTGTAGCGCATGGTTGACATATTTTCGAGAAAATAATTTTTTTATATTCCAATTTTTTAATGTTCGGGTTCGTTATCGCGTTCAGTGTGTACTGAATATCAGTAATGATATAGTGTGTTGTTTGTATCATTACTTTTATCATTTCTAACCAAATACGTTCTGTAAAATAGTGTCAAGTATCTATACTTATAAATTAAGGCATTTTGCCAATAAACTTCGAAATGCCTGCACCCGAGTAACTGCTCACACCTTTGGCATTTCAACATGTGTGAGTTGATGTCCGTAAGCTATAATTGAATTTTACCTGATAAGTAATTATTGTAAGATAAATTAAAAACCTACTTTCATTTTCGATAAACCAGCCCGAAATAGCAAATATGTGAGTAAGGTGATGGACACGCTTTGGCGGATCCAAGTCAGTGGGAGTTTGCATAAAAAAAATACTTACAATGAAATAATATTGAATGATTATGTAAAGAGTAAATATATATCCTGGGAACCTATTTCGGGTATACATAAGAATTGAGATTTGAAAAATTTTTAATAAATAAAATGAGCCAATTCGTTTCCTGAATGTGCGATTTTTGTTTTGATGAATAGAACTTTCCAGAACGGGGTAACCAAGAACGCGGTTTGGCTAATTAACGTCATGTTGGAGAACGTAGGATGAGTCACCATGCTTTGTGGGCAGATCGGACATCTTGTTAATACAAAAAAGTTAATAAATAAAATGGGCCAATGGACGCGATTTTATTTTTGATGGAAAGAACGGGATGCCAAAAATGGGGTTGACTAATTAAAACTATGGCGAAAAGTGCGTACACGTTTTTAAATAACATATACATTTTTTATACCACGACAGATTGGTAGTAAACCTTATAAATTAATTTGCTGACAGTGTTTTATCTAAATTTCTTATTTTGGGCAATAAGTGAAATTTGACATAAAGAACAAAGTTCTAAAAAGAGATACCACGCACTATACACCCACACTCTGGTTTGAAATAAGATAATAGTCTATTTTTTCCAGTCAGCTGCAACAAAAAGAATTAAGGCCATGTACATGTTCATGTGTATATACTCCATTTCAGCTTAGATTTTCATCCCTGTCCTCTCCTCTAAATTTTCAGCCACGCAGTTGCTTTTTTATTTCAATTTTATAGAATATTTCAAGAAAAGCAATTAAGAAAAATTTTGGACACAATACATAGAAAAATGAACAAGAAAACCTGGATCAACATATTAAGCATTGTATTATAATATAATATGTGAATATAATATAATATGTGAATTATTGTTAATCCCCGCGCTTGCGCGGGATATCATCTAGTTGTGTTGTAAAAAAAATCGGCAGGTTTTTTATTATATTACTACAATCGAATTCGTTATCGGGTTATGCTGTTAAACTGTTTGGTTTGATTCGAGGTACAGAAGACGGTAAGAAATGATATTTTGCATAACAGTGCATTGTTTTCACAAATACATGTACTTATGGACGTGGCGAAATTACAAGAGATATAATAAAATGTATTATTTTACCCACTTTGTATTAAATTTCGATATCCGGCGCCCTCGATATAATTATAATTCTGAAATAGTTGTATGATTCGAAGCTTTCATAAAATAATGCAAACTGTTAGGGGACGTGTATTGCTTATGCAGTACTCTCAGAATGCTTGTGTTCATTAAAAACCGTTCAAATGTGACGGAAACAGTTACAACTTGGGACATACTATACTGTAGCAGTACAGAGACTATGTAAAGTGATCAGATCATGGCGAGTTTGCATACGGATTTAGTATCTCGTATTTCCGTTTCTACTTTAAACACTGTATAAGTACATGTATGTTTACGTGTATTGAAATATTAAACATATCTTTAAACAAGATTGCATCACTACCCAAAACAACTGTACAGATGAAGTCGAGTTTTACTAATATTTCATAAATCCAATCAAATGTTAAATTCAAATAAAATGGTGGATATAGAAAATGTCTTGTTTATATGTAACCATGACGCCGTATGAACAAATGCCAATAAAAATGTAATATAAAAGTAAAATACGAAGACATTTAATACAAAATAATGTTTAATTTACAACATGTATTATTATACAAATGTTGTTTACATGTATTTCTCTGAATGATATTGAATACAGATTAGCACCAGTTATCAGACAGTACGAAAATTCACAGATACAGCCATCCTTGTAATGCGATGCGAGATGACATTTATCAAAAATATTTTATAGGTAGAATTTAGCGAAGCCATTGTACAATAAACACAAATCCTCCCCGAATTCCTTTGTCACCACCTCGAACTTATCATCTCGGTACAACACAGCCAAATCTGAAATTTAGAGGAATAAATTGAGAGTAATTGTTGATATAGAACTAATTCGTATGCATGTTTAATGTTATTGTACGTGTAATAGTATATAAAAGTAAATGAATTCATTACTTTTAACACAGGTAATGAAGTTAGCATATATATGAATAGGATATCTAAATTAGTCCATATTCAAAAATAATTAAGATTTTAAATATTCCTTTCAGAGGTGCAACATCAAAATATGCATATTTATTATACCTCTGTAAATATTTTCTATGTAAAATTACAATGAATAAACATGCTATCCTATCTAACCGTGAAATAGTTTCCGTGCTATCTGCCCATGGTGAATAGTCATCGAAACTATTCACCGGCGGCATTCGATTTCCCTCTTCTTTAAACTCGGAGCACCTCTGACGTAATCCGATCGCTGCATTAAATTCAAAGTCCGATAACTCTAATTTGTTTATCATCAAGAAATTCTGCATCGCCGACAAATTAAGTTTTCTCCGGTATAATAAAATACCTATTTACTGACTATTCGGACGATAGCAAGTTTATTGTCCCCCTCGACAGCAAATATATGCATATATATTTAACATTTTATATTTTATTTTTTTTTTATTTTCTGCTTTTCATAAAAAATCGATAGAGCTCTGAAGGTTTCTGACTCCTCAATGTGGTTGTATCAAGAATTTATTGAGAAGTATATCATTGAAATCTGTTGGAAACATCCTTAAAAAATACAAAGTTAGGGGATATTTAGTTTGACCTTTTGGGACTTAAAATGCAGTTTTTCATGCATCCATATTTGTCGCCAGTATTTATAACTTAACGGAATATTTACATCAAATATTGTTTTGAACTACGCACTACGATAAGAATGAATATGGTAAATAAGGAAAAAAATGTATATGCCGCATAATTCTTTTGTGATTTTTTTTTGCACTTTTCAAAGTATGAAGTTAACTTGAAGTAAAGTTTTCTCAATTATATCAATATTTTATCAATCTAGATCAGTTTGTCTAAATATGGCTTCAGTTTTAAATGACGTAATAAAACATGAGGGTCAGTGATGTAGTCCTTTAAAAAGAGTACTTTAGTTTAACGGTAAAATAAAATTAAAATCTGAGTGAAAAAAGACACGTGTTTTTACGCTAAAAGTCTAATATTGATTTCCATAAACCTTTAGGTAAACTTTTATTACAGAGAGACAAGTTCTTGTATATTTGCGAACAACGTTAAATGAAATTTATTGATTATGCATGTAATAGTACTATATAAGAAAGCGAGTCTTAGGTTTGGGGCTACTTGGATCCACACAAGCCAAAAACTTGCTCCCGATAACGAACCCATTCATGGTAGGAATACTTTTGCACACATTACATAGAAATACTCATAGTTATCAAATATCACAAATATTGTTGTATAGATGATATACAATAGTGTACCTGTGCCCCATGGTTTCAGGAAAAGTTGAACGGCAAGATTACAGGAATTCGTTGATATGAAGCTTTCATCCTATCAAAAAAGAGGTGAATTTATTATTGTGGTTTTTTGTTGTTTTAAAATTAATGAAATTGTTGGGCTGGGACAATGATAATAAAGACCAAATTCCTATCCATTATATCGTGTGTTGTATATGTTTTTGTAAACTGTTGGACCAAGAAATTCACAGTAAATAACTAACTAACCGTCTCCCCACAAGTTCTTTTGTTGCTCGGATCCATGTTACACGTTCCCTCTAACAGACATTGGCATTAAAGAGATTTTGTAAATTCTGTTTAAATATATGTGAAGGCAGGAATCAATTTGTCTCAAACAAAAAAAAAACAACTTACACTTTCCATCTAACAGACATTGGCATTTAAAAGTTTTTGTAAATCATGTTAAAATAATATAAATATGAAGGCATGAGTAAATTTGTCTCAACCAAAAATCGTTTTCTTTTCAAAATCAAACACATAATTTATGAAACCATTCAAAATAATCACACCTCCTTTTAATAGAAGTACGTGTGGGTATCTACATTTAATACAAGTGTGTGCCCTTGTAAATGTACTGTAAATATATTATAGTCAATTTAAATTTAATAAAAGCTTTACCTGTGTCGATAGAGGCTTGTCCTGAACATTCCAGCTGTTTAAAATACGTATTGGATCCAGGATTTTTCTCCTTGTTAATGAAGGAAACAAAATTACGTAACATTTTGAAATAGAATCAAAATTTTTTCCACTAGGTTGGTCCGATGCCTTTTTTCAGTACTTTGTGAATTTAAAAAAAAATTTTGGGAGCAGACCCTCTAATATCTGACAGTTTAAGTACTGATATCCTTCAAGATCTAACGGTATGTAAGCTAAATTAACACATTGATAATGAACTATATGCTTTAAAAATAACAGTTTAGTATATGCCATATATATATATATATATATATATATATATATATATATATATATATATATATATATATATATATATATATATATTAGAAACAACTTACTGTAAGTCCGAACGTTTTCTGGTCGGTGACACCCAGATACAATTTGTCGTTACTCTCAGACCGGAATTCGTATTTTTTCGCATAATTTTCCACGGTTAAGTGTTCCGAAAAATGACCTACCAGTAAAGAGATGCCGTACATTGTTATTATATTTGTTCACAGTGACATGCAAGAAATCATATTTAGTTTTAAATATTTTGCGTACAGTTTTTATCTGTTTGGAAATCTACTTTTTCTACTCTCAATTGTCCTTTATCGTTGACTAGAAATCTGTCGCTTTTAACGGGACGGAACACAACTATTTTAGGCTTTTCTTCGGACTCACTGGTATATGTAAAGATAGGACAGCAATGGCAATACTTTGCATCTATAGAAAGAAATAAGTGAAACTAATAAATACATGTTTTATGTACACGCGGATTTCATTTATATGCGAATTACTTTAAGCGTATTACTTAAAGCAATATGATCTGTATTTTTTAAAATTTTATTTGGCTGCAAAAACCTGCTGGTATGATAAGTCTGCATGTAACTTAAACTTTTATGATAAATAAGATTTGAGAAAATTATTAATTTTCATCAGAGGAAAGATTTCTCTTCTCAGGAATATATAGTAGATCAATTTTTGTACAGGACGACAATAATTCAATTTTGCTCCATTTAAGGCTTCTTAACTGTCTTTTCCACAAAAATATGTCTGACAGAATATTAAAAACCATGATATTTTTTGTCAGTTTAGTAGAAAATAACATTTCCGTAAAAAAAAAATTCAACATGAAAATTGCAGCTCATATTGCTTTAAACGCCTAAAAATGTTTTTAAAAAATTACGAGAGAGAGAGAGAGAGAGAATGCTTACACATTTTATCAGTTCACATGTAAGGGGGGTTTCCAATGATTTGTAATATCAATTCTGCAGCCTTAAAAAATCACAATATGAAATTACATAATGAATGAAATTAGCTACTAACTTTTATGGATAGTTTTTTTATGCCTTCCAAAATTGATACGAATCAAAAACAGGCACCTGACGTTATTCATTTTTCAGTAATGCAAAAATATGCACTATACATAACAATAAATGATGAAAAAAAGACGGTCTTGTGTATTTTTTAGGCAGGAGTATATCTTTTTTTTCATTTTAAGACAAACTAGTAACGTTGGGTGCTTGTGGGTTCATAGGCAACTATAAATAACATTTAATTAAAACACTGCTGTGATGTCATTCCTTTGTTCAAGCAGTAAAATATTTTACCTGTGACAGTCCGATATTAGTGAGTTTCTTAATATCAGACCGTTACCAGTGGTTACAGTACTGATATCCTTCAAAATCGGACTGTCACAGGTAAATCAACAATGAAATTCAATGGCAGTGTTTTAAGTACGATATATGCCTCAAACAGTTCTGTATGAGAAAATATCAGACAGTTCTCGACCCTAACGGGCCTCGAAACTGTCTGATATTTTTTCATACAGAACTGTTTGAGGCATATATCCATTGCATAACAGTGTACGATTCTATGTGGTATGTTCATTTAGCAATTTTTAATTTCCGTTAAAGGGACTTGGACACGATTTGAGCTCAATTTTTTAAAACTTTTATTTTTCCAATGTTAATGTCTAGAATGGTCAGTACGGATGTTTTTAATGCTTTCTCAAAATCAAATATCGAGTAAAAAGAAAAATACAGAGGTTGGAATTCTTTGTTTTGTAAACAAAGCTCGAATCCTGTTACTGTTTACATATGTGTTTTATTGGTATAAATTCTAATCTAATGTTGGTTTGGTGGGGTTTTTTTTGCTGTTGATAAATTATTTAGAAACACATTTAATCAGTTTATCATTTTAAAATCATTTTAGCTCACCTGAGCTGAAAGCTCAAGTGAGCTATTCTGATCTATCGCCTGTATTTTTTGATTTTCACGTATCAAATCAAACATAGACTTCGGTATTTAGTGCACGTTTCTTCTGTTTAATTGTTTACAATTTCTATTTACTATTACTGGTTTATATTTGAGTGTTAAGCTTCGAATTATAAGCAAGATGCAGAGCTTTGCTCAAAATTCAGTGTTTGTACACAAATCTGAGGCCATTTTTGTCTGTTTCTGTTTACATTTTAAATGCTGAATAGGAGATACCAACCAAGGATCTTAAGCCAAATGTAATAAACTCATGAGAACAAAATATGACTCAAACCTAGCAGAATCGTGAGCTCTGTATCTTGTTTATAATTCTACAATTGACGCTGAAATTTTGGTTGATCATTAGAAATGTCTCGCTAAACGTAAACGTACAAAAAAATTAAAGGTTGATATGCTGTAACTACTTTCTGGGGCCCCCTCTTTATACGATGAATTATATGAATTTTACATCAATTTTGATAGTTTTTCAGACACGAGTAAATAAAAATGACACCGATAAAACAGTTTCCATTGTTCTGACACAGTTTGTTACGGGGATAAAGGCATTATCGCTATTCCTAAGAAAATATTACAGCGGAAAATCATCCTAGTTTGTAGCCATTTGTTGTTTTTTAATAAAGATGAAAATAATGTATATGGGTGGGCCTTGGTAAAATAGAGTGATATGCCTGTCAATACATTGATTATAATAGCTCTTTAACATGTCACGTGACAAATGTATTCATCAATCAAGTGAGTAAGGTTATAAAAGTAACACGAGTTTACGCTAGGTAAACAACAGTATTCATCAATCAAGTGAGTAAGGTTATAAAAGTCACACGAGTTTACGCTAGGTAAACAACAGTCGTTTATAATGGGGAAGACCAATTAACTTTTTGAATGTTTTTAATTTGAGGAATTGTGCGCATTTAGGTACTATTTTATTCTTCACAAATCTATCGGAATAGTTTTAATAAAATACGATAACTATTATAATAATTTATTTCTCAAAAATACAACAATAACTAGTAAGTAGTTGAATGGAAAAAATGTACCTATATGCTCTCAAATATTTTGATCGCTTTATAAAGTGTGTGGGGAGGGGGAGGGGGTAGAACGAAAATATAGGGAATTGGAAGTAAACAGTGTACCCCAAGCAAAAGTTTAGTTTTATATCTTGCGTAGGATTTTTTTATTTTCGGTAAAAATGGTATTCCATAAAGATACAATGTCAAACATTAAGGTAGTACAAAACAGATAGCGAAAAATTTTCCCATAATTCATTTTTTTAAAAAATTGCATCAAATGTTAATCATATTAAACTGTATACATGTACAAAGTTTAAAAAAATTTCCACCATTAGTTTTCTTGTAATCTAGGTCACAACTATGGCTTCCGACACCCTGTTAGAAAAGGGCTAGGCTCATCAGAATACATGATTTAAAAGAAAAAAATTGTCAAAATATTTTTTGGGGGCAAATATCTATTAACAAAGAGACTAAGACACGTTAAACGTTAAAATATAATAATCATTGACTTTGATATTTTTTTGTACCAATAAAATCAGTCCTAAGTATATGCAAGAAGGCCCTATTTTGGAGCTATTCGCCATACTAAATACCGTTTTTATTTAAATTCCTATTATTCAAATTCCACGAAAAACTATCATATAAATTGTTGAAATATGTAGATAATAATATGTAAATACCAAAACAATTCCACCACTAGATATTTTTAAAAAGAAGTTTAAACCTCCCTCCCCCACTTTGTTACAAAGTATTATTTGAACAGTTCTTGCACGGCGTGACGTCATAATAAGACGTTTAGAACATGACGAACGTCATTTATTTGTTTCTCGTAAACGTTTGACTTGCGCGAGGATTTCCGAAGTGTTTGTTTTTCGGATACTGTTTTGTACTACCTTAAGTGTATGCAAAAGTAATTGTTAAATTCAATACAATTACTTTTTAGGTTAGTTACTGACTCACTACTGAAATATATTGGGTGATCAATCTCATAGATGGCGAGGCGAAGCCGAGCCGTCTAGGAGATTGATCAACCCAATATATTTCAGTAGTGAGTCAGTAACTAACCTAATAAGTGTTTTGTTTTCCCGAGGACTATCAAGTGACATATTTATTCACAAAAAGCGATGATCTACGCAAACCTATGTACAAGTTGCCTTACATCTCGTCCAATTTAACTCATTTAAACTCTTCAAAATTATCAATCTCACCTTTCAAATACTCTTTAAAAATGTGTTGTTGCTATTCAATTTTAAACGTTTTCACCCTTTCCTCTGCAGAGATTTGAGCAAATTTCGACGCTGTCATTTTGTTCTGCTCCAGACAAAACAATGTGACGTCAATATTCAAAGTGCAACTACTATAATTTTAAAGAATTTCAAAGGGCAACTACTCCAAATATTTAAAGAACTTACGGCAGTGGTTTCATATGAAATGTCGAAATGAGTAGGCAAAGCGTCGGATGACGGCCATATTGCCTAATATTAATTCTTACCGAACCCACATATAGAGATGAGGCAGTCACGTGCCATGTTTAAACCAATGAAAGTGTAACATTTAAGTCCGAAGGAAAACAATTTACAATATTTTTGTTATTCTACCGAGGGGCCATATGGCACAATATCCTTTGAACTCCCATATAAAATCATTTATGCTCAGGTGAGCGATGTGGCCCCATGGGCCTCTTCTTACAATGTTAAGGTATATATGATGTCGATTTTGTTGACCACCAAGCCTCAGAGTCTTTGAGATTTCTGTAATAGAAATAAATGGAGTGTTTCCTTTTTTTTTGACTTTTGCGTCTTTATATTTCTAGTAAATTGTTTTATCACATGTCATCGTGTGGTCAATTCCAGTTGACTTCAACTTTCCATCATTTTGTTTGTTTTAATTAAAACTGTCCGTGAATTACAATTCACTTATATAAAGAAAACACAGATATTTTCCAAATAAAGTGTGTTTGTACGCAAAAACTAATAAATTTACGTATTCTATGAATAAAGTACAAGTATGGATAGATAGAATTCATGACAAGTTGTCATGTTGTGAATTTTGTTGCTTTTATTTTTTTTATTTTAAATACAACATTTAAAACATGACATACCTGTAACGATATGGAGTACTAATTTGTGGTGACTGCAATCACTTATATATATTATGAAATTTACTTTAAAAAGTTGCCGTAGCATACATTAAATGTCAATTCTTAATGATTACATATAATTTTATGAGAATTACATATAATATATCATGTATTTTGTAACGTAAAGTATACAAATAAATGACAAATATGACATAATGTACATGTATAGAGGAAATGCAGTTATTTTATTATATATGATGCAGTTACACAATAAGAAATACCTAATTAATATAGATATCAACTTACCTCCGTCATGTTGCAATTGATGTTAAATTTCGAATATAAATTGACACATACCGGTATAACCGATTTGTGTAGTTCGCCTTTATATATGTAACATAAAGGTCAAGCCGGGGATTTCCAACCCCTTCTTCACGCGACTTATACCGGTATTGAAGAACTGACACTTAGACTAATAAATCATGTGTTTGCTCTTCATATATCGTGAGTTCATTATATGTCTATTTAAGGATTTTATATCCTTGTGGAAAATTTTATTTGTATCCGGTTTTCTGTAAGTGCAACTCCTCTTTGATCGCTGCACGTAATTTCGAAGGTGTGCTCCCGAACGACTACTCGCCAATTAAGCAATTATACAATTATGGGGTCATCTAACGGCCACAGGTATAGAGTATACCTATGTTCACCTGGATAGAACAAGAGTTGATTATTTGTCATAATGTTGGATTTATTTTATTTCATTGTTTAAAGGTAAAAGGAATAGACACGATTTCTTAAACTAAGATATTTCTGTCCTTGTTAAGTGCATTTTTATAAAATTATATTAAATTAACTTATTGATTTATTAATCATTATAAGCTACATACAAAAAAGATGTCTACTTCAAAATTTCCTTAATGATTGTATTAGAAGGAAAAACATTTTTATAAGAAAGCTTAGATAAAAATATGAAATTATTATGAAAATATTAATTGAAAAACTTGAGCGCAAAATATTTTCAAAATCAGGGGTATAATTTTTAATTTTTTTCATAGTGAAATTTAATCTATTTTTAATTATCATTATAAGAAAAACAACAAAAAAAAACCCCCAAAACCAAACAAATGTTTTGCCTTTGTTTTAAATCTTAATGTAAGAGATAGAAATGCATTAAATTCCCTTTACAATGATTGCATATTGGTCAAAATTACTAATTGGAAAAGAAACCAAACTTTCTAAATTATTCTACAACTTGGCCTTTTATTTTAACCAAGAAATTGGTAAAATTGACTGGCTTGACTGTATAAAAACAACACTAAATCATTGTGGACTCTGTAATATTTGGCTTGAACAAAATATCAAAAAAAAAAAAATATCAAAAAACTCCGGGCCTCGAACAGTTCTTTCTCTCACAGAATGGACAGTTTGAGGATTTTCTCCTTTACTTAAAACATGAGGCTACCTTTCTTTATACTTGTGTTTTCACGTATGCCGCTAGTATTTAATTAGAAAATCTTAAAAGTTTATGTATTTTATAGTTTCTTTATACCATTGCAAAGTGGTCTTGAGATTGAAATAAATAAATTTGAATCTGAATCTCTGAATTTTCTTTGAAAATATAAAACTGAAAACTAAGGGGATATCTGGGTAATTTAAGACAGTTATTATTCAGTGCAATTTACATGTACAAATATTTTAAACAAAAATTGACCAGCTAGTATTTTTTTTCTTTTGTACATATGTCAAATTGCGTATGTTATGATTCTTAAGACAAGTGAAGGTAACATATTATTTTTCTCAAGATTTTATTTTATTAACTAACAAAACAAAAAAAAACTTTCACAGAGAAGGTTATTTAAAATAATATTTCAGGACACAAAGCTGGTAATTTCAGACAGTGTTAGAAATGTATAATATACGAAACGGAGCAAAATTTCGTTAGGAGTTCCAAATAAGCCATACTTATCCCGTAAAGTTGCTTTTTAGTGATCAAGTTAATTAAATGTAACACATGGATATTTAGTTCTGGAGAGAGACACATCACGAGAAAGCATGAAAACACCAGAAGAGAGAGAGAGAGAGAGAGAGAGAGAGAGAGAGAGAGAGAGAGAGAGAGAGAGAGAGATAATGGTTCGAACTAAGGTGGTGGGGTTGATTATAGGTGCTGATTCTGATATGTTAATCAAAGTAACAAAAAATTATAACATATACATGGATAATTAAAAAGATTAATTGATTGGTATCCTTCACATTGGGACTTAAAATTGAGTATTTCCTATATAAAAAGGTACTAAATTATAGCATACTAGTATATTTACATGTAATGCATGTTGTTGAACTTTAAATTTAAAAAAAAAGACTGAAAACTGCACTATTCATGTAGGTTTTAAAAAAATTGTATTACTTCATTTATGGAAATATGCATTTATTTCTTCTGAATTTATGCTAATTTAACTGATGAGGGGACTCCAGGTGGACACCGGTAAATTCTACCTGTGCCCCTTTAGAGGACCCCATAAGTGCCTAAAATAATTAGCTGTTTGTTTTGTCGAGTAGCCGTTCGGGGAATAAACCGCAGGTATTTATGACACGATGTATAAATGTACATCAGATTCCATTATTTTTCTGGGGATTTCGGCTTTTTTTAACTACGAATTTTGGTCGTATATTGATTATACTAGTAGTAATGAACAATTTGTAAGCGCTACTCCTCTTTAACCGATCGACGACCTATTATCAATTAACAATACTTACGTCGACTCGATATATCCCAGTGAACATGAAATAAATCGCACTTCGGAACCTTTTTGATTTTTATATTAAAGAAAAAACCCGAGAACGTCTTAACTACGTCATTCACGGAATTTTAACGAGACCTGCAGGCATGTTCACGAAGCTATCTTAGGACTGCCTTAGTCTAAGTCTGTTTCTCGATGCTCTCATTAATCTGGGAACTGCCATAACTTTGTCCTAACTTTAGGACATCACTTACTTCGTCTTAAGACCACCCTAAGGCTGTAAAATCACGTTTTGGGGGATATTGGGTATGCTGTGAAGGTTTTTCTTAAGACCGGTAGAATAAAGCAATATTTTCTACATTTTCAGCATTTCCCACAAACCTCTAATTCCCAATCAGAGAGAGAGAGGGGGGGGTCATAGTCATGTATTTTATCATGTATGTTCATTTTAACAAAATTATTTGGAGAGGGACCCCGAACTCTCACCACCTTCCCCGTGAATACAAGCCTCTCTGGAAGCTGACAAATTAAGCATTTTTTTTTCGCAAACACTGGCTCTGTTTGACGAATGAAAATTATTCACTTATTTTTAATATCTACATTTTACACAAAATGAGTTACATCCATTTTTTACTACTCTAGGAAATTATTCAAATGTCCTTGGCTAAAAAGTAAATTAACATCGTCATTTCTAGAACTTCATTCCGAAAAAAATAATCTTTAAAAAAATTCTTAATGTAAAATAAACTGTACATGTATTTATGTATTTTAGAGATATATTACAACTTATTTCTTATTTTAAAACATGATCGTGTATTCTATATAGTGCGGATTATAGGGAAAATAATTGTTGTGTTTGTATATGTGTGTTTCTACATGTAACGTTAAATTCTATAAAAAGCGCGTGTTTATGATGAAAAAATTACAATAACAAACCGTCAACCATCTAAAAAATCCAGAAAACGAAATACAAATTCAAAGCAGAGCAACACGGACCTCCAAAAAGATAGAGGTAGGATCAGGTGCCATGGAGGAGTGAGCATCCTCTGCTGACCGGTCACAACCGCCGTGTGCTCTTTGTCGTAATCGGGGAAAAAACGGAAAAGTCCGTAGAATTGTTACATGTACTTAAATGACATTGATTATCAATTGTTAATTTACTTAAAGAATGGACACATGTTGTTTAAATAAATATTAGCCTGTAAGCCAATTCTTTCCGGATACACATTTCTTTCAAAAAAGCAGTCATTTGAAATTTTTTTTGGGGGGGGGGGGGGTTATTTTGTCTTTTTTTTGTTTTTGTTTTGATTTTGGTTTTTAAACTAAATTGCTTTTGGACACTGATATATATATTCAGGTAAATGAATTTTTTAAAATTTTATACATTAAATTTACTGGTTTTAGGCCCATTGTGTTAACTACCGACACGTACAATTTTCTCTGGCAAAATGTTTAATGATTAATCCCTACAAGTCTCTATATTTGATATGAGTTAAATTTGGCCCCGATAATTCGCCATTTTTAAAAGTGTTTCGGGTACATTAAAATGTTATGTTATTTTTTAGAAGAGTTGATATTAAATATATTTTTCCCCTTTTTATTTGATTTATTTGCACTCACTTGCAGTATATGACGTCAGAAGTGGCGCTATTTCTATAATTCAATCAAAATCAGTCAAAAATTGACATTTTTCTTATCTTTTTACGAATGGGAAATATAGAGCGCATGCTTGAACAAGAAATTTTTTTTTGTCACTTATGAGTCTTGGCTAGATATATCTCTGATTAAAATATTTTGTTTGTTCAAGTATGCGTTCTATGTTTTCTGAAAGAATAACTGTTGGAAAACAAGCTGTTTTATGCTAAAAATGCAAAAATGGCGGGAAAAGGTTGTCTTCACGATGTCATATTTCTAAATTGTGGGCACTTTAATCAAAATAAACATTATGTAAAAACATCATTTATATATATATATATATATATATATATATATATATATATATATATATATATATATATATATATATATATATATATACACACATACACAAAGAAAACAAAGAATTGCAGTAAAATTATGATGTTAGGGGGCCATTTTACATTTTAGGCCCATATCATATAGCCTATAGTCCTTTGATCTGTCCGAATAAATGTGAAAAATAAGAATGGTTGTAGAAGGTTAGAATATCCTAACTTAAGATCGAGCTACATCTTAAAACGTATCCTTAGTTGATCTAAGGATGGTCCTAACTTTTTTCCTAAGTCATATCTTAGGAACACACTTAGGTCATAACTTAGGAAAGTTTCGTGAACATACCTGCAGTTCGAGACTCTTGCTAATCGAGAGAGGAGTTTAGATCGAAAAAGTAAGTAAAAGTTTATGTTTGTATACAGCAAACATTTTTAAATTATTTAAAGTTGCAGAACAATTGTGTATTAATGTGAATTCGAAGTTTATGGGATAAGCCTTATCTCGTTAAATATTGTTCAGCATGAAACTGTCTGTAGAGCAGTTTTCGATTTTGTCAACAATCTGAAACGTGCTAAGGGGTAGGAAATGCTAAAACGTAGAAAATATTGCACAATATCGGTAAGAACATACTTACAATGTTAATGTTAAACTTAATAAACACCTTTTTTAACCTGCAGTGCATTACATTGTAATTCCACTATACACGTGTTACCAAAATGTTAATAATTAATGGTCGTTGTGAAATATGACTTGAAAGACATGTTTTGATATAAAATGTACATACAGGTGCATTATAGTCAGTTGCTACACATATTGGTAACTAGCATCCGTTAAAAAATATGGTATATTTTTTCCCTAGAATATTTTTACAGGCTTTTTGTGTTTGTCAATCATGCCTTCAGTCATTTCCATACATAATTTCCTCGACACGTACATGAGGTTTTGATACATGTACATGTATCTCTTTTAATCTGTTAAATTTATGTCTTAATTATCTATTAACGATGAAAGTGTTTATGATTGTTTATGAATCAAGGGTCTGCATTTGTTTTATAAATATAACATTATACAATGGAGAGAGAGAGAGAGAGAGAGAGAGAGAGAGAGAGAGAGAGATCATGAAAAGCTATTACAAATTTTATAGTTACATATCATTTCCCACTCAATGAATTGTGATGGTTGTAATCATGGTAATGTTTTGACCCATGTCTCATATATTGCATATGCAAATAAAAAGTGTGATCAGGGACAACCCTTTTGTTTTGATGTAATGACAGCATTTAGCTTTGTAATGATAGTGTATCTTTTTTCTTCAAATTTACAGGTTTACATTCTGCCTCCAGATGATCTGAAGATCAGGAATATTGTCAATTTGATATTGCTAATGACCCAGTCAAGTCTGCTGAAGCCCAGAAGGTACTGCTTTGTCATGTGATAAACTTACAACGTGTCCGCTATATGTAGATATAGTTATTTGGTTTTAGCTGATTGACATCCAAGCACTGTCATCTAAATAGCTATAACGTCTTGTGTTAAAGTTGTATAAAGGAACGGTTTGCGTGGGCATGTTGGTGCAACACTAGTTATCTGTATATGAAGTGGTTGGAACCTCCGAAAGGAATTTCCAGGAGTTCTAAAATATAATAAACTTAACGAAATGTCTTTTACTCTGTCTGAGAAAATGGGGTTTGCAGAAATCACATCAATTTTTTATGCTGGAAATATGTTTTTCAGATTAGTTTTTATTATTGACTCAATCTTAGTATGGTGTACATAGAATGTTGATACACACCCAAATTTTCAAAAAGTAAACCCAAAGTAAACCCCAAAAGTAAACCCAGGGTTTAGTTTGGGTTTACTTTCTGTTAGGTTGGGTCTGATCGGTAATGTACATATGTGTTTCTAACTTTGATCAATATATTTGATATCTTTCAAAACTAAATGCCTATAAAGTAATACCAGTTGGTAACAAAGGCAGTTGGTTTTTGGTGATTTTGTTTGAACTATTTTGATTCATTACATTTTTCATGTGTGTGCAGACTTAATTGACCCAGGTTTCCTGATTGGTATACATGTAAGTTATATTGTTTTAAAAAGTATGAATTACTGGTATATTAGTACATATTTCATTTGTAAAATCATTTGACAAATTTGCAGCGTTTTTTAGAACTAAAATGTTTTTTGTGGCTTTTAAAGTAACTGAAAATACATGTCCATGATGCAATTGTAACTGACCTTTTGACATTATATTTATAATACAAAAAATAAAGAATCTTTGAGCTGGGTTTAAAATTAGTAGCAAAATGATGTTTTATGTACAATAATTGAAACGATTATATCACTTTTTAGTACATTCTGAAAATAACGGCATTGAATTTATATTTAATGAATGCACAAATTTTGCAAAAATGGATTCTTTTAACACTTTATGTTTATTCTATTTTAGTTTCTAGACCATGACATTAATGACTATTTCTTGAATGGTATGCATGATAATTAGAATGGAACCTTTTTCTGCAATTTTATCAACTCAAACCTACTTTTGAAGATTAATGGAGCCAACCACAGAAGAATATCTTCTAAACAAATCATTTATAACATTCTAATTTCTTTTATATATATAAGGTTTGGGCACTTTAAAGGGACCTGGACACGATTTCAGATCAAAATTTAATTTTTAATTTTTATATATTAAATAGTTTACTTGTGTATTTTGAATGATTTACCAAAATTTGAATGTTAGAAGTCGTGTTACAAGCGAGATACAGAGGAAAGAAGTCGTTGTTATGTAAACAAAGCTCGAGTCTTATATTTGTTTACAAATAATGTAAAGTAAAGAAATTACCATTTCTTTGACAAAATAACTTGTGGAAACAAGATAAACTTATTAAATGTGTATCAACAACAAAATGCAACATTAGATTGAAACTTTTACCAATTCAAGACATATGTAAACAATAACAAGACTCTAGCTTTGTTTACAAAACAAAGAATTTTTACCTATGTAACTCGCAATATGACTAATTTAGGTCAAAATGGTCCCTGAAGACAAGCCCAAAACTGCTTTCTCCATACCTGGAGGTGGACACTGGCAATTCCTTAACATGCCCTTCCGACTGTGTAATGCAGGTGCGACTTTTGAGCGACTCATGAAAAAGGTCCTCTCGAACTTGGCTTGGAAGATATGCATGGTCTATTTAGACAACATAATCATCCTGTCAAAAAATTTGATGAGCACATTGAAAATCTAAGACAAGTATTTGAAAGGTTATAATCTGCCAATCTCAAAATAAATCCTAAAAAATGTTGTCTCTTGCAAAAACAAGTTTCTTCTTAGGGCATGTTTTAAGTGAAAACGGCATATCCACGGACCCCTCAAAGCTGGAATCAGTTAAAAACTGGCCAGTCCCTAAAACCATTAAAGATATCCGAAGGATTATTCATCCTTGACACCGATGCTTCTAATAGTGGCGTAAGTGCGGTTTTATCCCAAGCTGAGAAAGTGATAAGCTATTACAGTAAGACCTTTAGTGCATCTGAACGGCGTTATTGTGTAACCCGTCGAGAATTATTGGCAATTGTCAAGTCCATAAAGAATTTCCATCATTATCTTTATGGCCGAAAATTTAAGGTTAGGACTGATCATGGTTCTTTGACCTGGCTCCTAAATTTTAAGAACCCGGAAGGTCAAATTGCTAGATGGTTTGAGTTTCTCTCAGAGTATGTGTTTCAAATTGAACATAGAGCTGGCCGAATACATAACAATGCAGATGCCCTGTCCCGGAGACCTTGTCAAGAAAATTGTAGTCATTGCAATAAGGCAGAAAGGAATTCAGTTTGTTCAGAACCCTTCCCATATCTGTTGTAACAAGGTCATGCAAAAACCCAGTCGCTAATAAAGATGATCACATTGTTGATCCTACCCAAGTCCCTGACCCAACATAAGATAAAGATCCTATCCTATGTACAGTCAAATAATGGGTAATGAACAAAGAAAGACCCAAATGGGAGCAAATATCACACCTCAGTGAAGTACATAAATATTATTGGGTGCTATATGACTCCCTCCAAATAATGCAAGATATCCTCTATCATAAGTGGGAAGATGCCCAGATGAAATATCAAATAGTTCTCCCTAAGTCTTTGAAAACCGTAGTCCTCCAAAAACTACATAATGGTATTACTGGAGGTCACCTTGGTGTCAAAAAGACTTTATCCAAAATAAGAGACAGATATTTCTGGCATCATATGTCCATGATGTTCAAGAGTTCTGTAAGCAATGTGACATATGTGAGTCAAGAAAATCCCCTAATAAGCTACACAAAGCACCATTACAAAAATACATAGTGGGAGTCCCCTTAGAAAGGTTGGCTATTGAAATCATGGGCCCCCTTACCCTCACTTAGAAAAAAGAATAGCTATCTGATGGTAGTTTGTGACTACTTTACAAAATGGATTGATGCCATTCCCATTAAGAATCAAAAAGCCAACACAATTGTCCAGAAACTTTTAGAAAGAGTCATCACAATGTTTGAAGTCCCTATGGAAATTCATTCAGATCAGGGAAGTTCCTTCGAGTCAAAAATATTCAAGAAAATGTGTCAAATCCTGGGGATAGAAAAGACCCGAACCAACCCTTATAGGCCCCAATCAGACGGAATGATTGAAAAAGCTAACAGGACTATACGCGGGTATGATAAGGCAACAAATCGAGTAAAAATTCTTCTGATCGATATGTGTAAACAGATAGCCATGATATGACCTTGAATTAATATCATTACATATTGGTCACTATGATACTTATGTATACTTTTATATATGACACTCTAATATTGCACCCAAGCGATGCGTCATATTAAGGCGGGATACCCATAGACTGCATCCCAATACTGTTTGTCATAAATGAGGTTAATTAATTCTGGCACAGTAACATAGTTATCAACAAATTGTCATATTTGGCGATCCTGTGTCTGTAATGAAGGCCCTAATATTGCAAGTTAGTCTTGTAATGATTGTTCATCTATTTAACCTTTGTAACCTTGTAGCCATGTATGAATGAATGTATTATGAGTAAGCGATGCATCATACCCAGGTGGGGGACTCAGAGACTCGGATTCTGAGGCTCAAACCCCGCATCACAATATTCTTTCTGACAGTTTTGACAGTTTTGTTACTTTATTTAGAAATAAAATTTAACTCTGGAATTTTGACACTAAATGTTCACTCATGATCATTATAGATGGGCTGGACTGGTCAGAACTGTCAATCATAAGCAAAATGTTATATATACTCATGTAAAATGATGTTAAACGTATTCTAGATTCTTTGATTTGGGCTGCTTTCAATTGACTATACGATAACGCTGATTAATAAACTACTTGGTAACCAACAACTGGACTTGGTCATTATTCAGGAGGAAGGCTTACACAAACTTTCTTGGTGCCCGTGACCAGGACTAAGCGAAGTTAAAGAAAATAAGGTAAGAACCATTTCTATATGTCTCTTGTAACTATCTCAAAGTAAGCAGCTTTGTCTTAGCAACCAATATGGCGACAGGTGATGAGTTTTATAAAAAAGAATTAAAAAATCAAATGAAAGAATTAGAACAACGAATCGCGGGGTTAGGTCAGAGTAAAGAAAATAAAGGGCAAGAAACAGGTCAAAAATCCTTAGAACAGATTAAACAAAACACTTTGGAAACGGAAACATATTATGACGCTAGGTTGTATGAAACTCGTGAACCTCGACACCGAGTCCCAAATCAGGATGATGATAAAGATTTTTTAATTGGTCAAGTTAAAGCTATGACAGCCGCACTCTCAGTGCCCCTATCTTCTGTGATAACTCCTTTTGAAGGAGATGCTAAAAAATTTAAACAATGGATAAAAGAAGTTGAAAAGTACAGCGTTATGTCTGGGAAACAAGGTCATGAGATCCCCATGCTTGCATACATAACGAGTAAGGGTTCAGTGGGGGATTATATTAAAAGGTATTTAGATGAAACAGATGCGTCTGAAGAAATCCCATCTTGGAACGATCTCAAAGAATCCCTTAAAAATAGATTTGCAGAAATAACAGATCCCCAACACGCGTTAGCAGTAATGCGTAGGACTCGACAAAATTCAAATGAAAGTGTTCAGTTGTTCGCTGAGAGACTATTACAAATCGCGGAAGACGCCTACAATAAAGACAGACTAAAAGACCATTTGGTACAACAACAGTTAGTAGATATCTTTTGTGACGGGTTGACATTCGACTACCTCAGAATGAAAATTTTGCGAGAAAACCCTAAAGATTTAGAATCCGCAATTCAAATAGCAATGCGAGAACAAAACCTGAGACAGAGGCTAGCGATAAGAGGGTCAAATATGACAGAAATTGTTCGAAGTAATGACAACGGACGAACTCTTTCAAATTTTGATACTACTCTTCCCTTATTAAAGGATAGAGCAGATAATCTTACCTCAATAGAAACAAGGCATGTAGAACCAATGGAAATTGACCATGCGCGAAATAGTAGGTGTTTTAAATGTAAACAAACGGGTCATAGGGCTCGATTTTGTTCTCAAAATAAACCCCAAATCAGGTCCCGTCCTCAAATGAATAAACGACTCAGTCAAAACAAACCGGTACATAATATAGAGCAGAATCCCCAATCACCTGTGGAATGTTGGAATTGTGGTAAAGTAGGTCATGTACGTGCAGATTGTTGGAGCTCGCGTATGTATCAGAGAACGCAGCAAAATCGGGGCAGATCATCAAATCGCCAAGGCCGAACATATGATTTAAGAAACCGAGTAAATGAGGGACCATCTCAAAATTTCAAAGCGCGCTCTTCTGTTGATAAACAAAAACAGGAAAACTAAAACGTTCTTCCTTCGTTGAAGCCCGAAGAAAGAACTTTAAACAAAGACCTACTTATGAAATTAATTTTACTAACAACCCCAGTAGCTGTTTATTAAAAATAGGTAAAAATAAATTCAGGGCTTTGGTAGATACAGGTGCAGCCGTATCTCTAATTAGTAAGAAAATGTATAATAATCTATTTCCCCGCCCAAAGTTGTTTAAAAATGACATCTCCTCTCTACAAGCAGCAAATGGTAATTCTTTAATTGCGATAGGGTATGTAAATATTTCCTTTAAGATTTCAGGATTAACTTTAGACCACAAACTTTATGTGACAAAGGGACTCAACCGAAACATGATTCTCGGTCGTGATTGGCTCAAGGAACACAATGTTCGTTTATACTTTGATCTTGGACTCATGCGTATTGATGGCAAAGTATACGCGGAACTTAAAGAAGATTTACACATCTCAACTATTGTAAGAACACCTAAGAAACTTATTATGAGGCCACACACGGTGACAGTATTCTATGGAAAAATAAATAACAATTTCTCTCTGAAAGAAAGTGACTTAGTTGAAGTGAACAGCATAGACAATAACTGCATTATGGAAGATCCAGGACTATATTTAAAAGACACCGTTTGTAGAGTTCGAAAGGATAAGAAACTTCCAATGATCTTCGTTAACCAAACTAACAAAAATTATAAAATTCCGAGAGGCTACATCGTAGGACGCGTTACCGCATTAAAACAGAAGGAAATCTCAGAAATACAGATTACTCAAGACACAAAAGAAGAAATTGATGTACCTAAAAGATTCGAACACCCAATCAAAAGACTTGTGAGCAAAAACAATGATTTATTTGCAAATAAAGACAGTGATCTTGGAGTTACTGATACTGTTAAAATGAAGATAGAAACTGGAGACCATCACCCAATAAAGAATAGACCCTACCGTGTACCCTTAAATAAAAGACAGATAATTGACAAGGCCATACCGGAAATGATGGACGCAAAGATTATTGAGAGATCACAATCACCTTGGTCATTTCCCTTAGTAGTTGTGAAGAAAAAAGACGGATCAGACCGGATGTGCGTTGACTTTAGAAGTTTAAATAAGATAGTGAAACCAGTCTCATTCCCGCTACCGTTAATTGATGACATCCTATGTTTACTAGGTAAGGCAAAATATTTTACTGCATTAGATTTAAAGAGTGGATATTGGCAAGTGAAATTAGAAGATTCAAGTAAAGAAAAAACGGCCTTTGCATGTCACAAAGGACTATTCCAATTCAACCGGATGCCATTTGGGTTGAGTAATGCACCGGCAGTCTTTCAAGAGCTGATGAACATAGTTATTCAAGGACAAGAGGAGTTTGCCATCGCATACCTGGATGACATTCTTATATTCTCAGAGACACCGGAAGATCATCTTCGTCATATTCAAGACGTTTTTAATCGCCTAAGAAAGCATGGACTAAAATTAAAACTTAAGAAGTGTAGTTTCTTCAAGGAACAGACTGAATATCTTGGTTTCATCATCAATGAACATGGCGTTACACCTGATCTAAAGAAAGTCGAAGCTATAAGAAAGTTACCTGCACCCATTACAGTTCGAGAGGTTCGTGGCTTTATAGGTATGTGTAGTTATTATAGGAGATTCATACCAAACTTCTCAAAGATTGCAGAACCATTGATTGACTTAACCAAAATGTATTCAAGGTTTAAGTGGACACCATATTGCCAAAAAGCATTTGACTTTATTAAAGAAAGTTTAACGGTAGTGCCTTTGCTAGCATATCCAGATACTAATAAACCGTACATCTTGTACACCGATGCCAGCGACAATTGTATTGGAGCGTGCCTCACCCAGAGAACAGATGAAGGAGACGATAAGCCAATATATTACTTATCCCATAAGCTGAGTAAAACTCAAGAAAAATTGTCAACCATAGAAAAGGAGGCATTTGCCATCAACTACGCCCTTCAGAAATTGGACCATTACTTACACGGTGCTCAGTTTACTATAAGAACAGACCATAAGCCGCTAAAATATATCTTAGAATCTCCAATGCAGAATAAGAAAATTCAACTATGGGCATTAAGTATCGCAGGATATAACTGTAAGGTAGAGTACATAGAAGGAAGATTTAATTGTTGTGCAGATCTTTTATCCATATTACCAACAGTCAATCCTGAGTGTGAAGAGGAAGAGCAGTCAGAGCATGATGAACCAGATGTTAAGGACAATTTCTTTGAAGTTAACGTACTTAACTCAAATGCCATTTCCCCTAAGAGATTGGTCAAATGTGAGGTTAAGCAACACGACGAATTGATAAAACCCTTTATTGATCTACCAGAAGAAATCAACATCAAAGAAAGTCAACAACACGATGTTCAGATCAAGAAACTAAAGAATCGGTTAAATAAAGGAACAGCAACGGTAACCGAAGAAAAGAAGTTCCTGGAAATTGATGGTTTGATGTACTATCTTTCAGATGGAGACTCTGAAGGCCCAAGACTTCGACTGTATGTACCACGTGAGTTAGAACTTTTAGTAGTGCAACAGTATCATGACGGACTTGGACATATGGGAGTAGACAAAACATATGACGTAATCAGACAAAAGTACTACATACCAAATTTATATAAAAGGTTATATTCTTACGTAGAAGGATGTGTAGTATGCCAAACGAGGAGCAATAAGAAAAATCATCCTCCACTTCAAGAGACAGATATACCACCTTTTCCAATGGCTAAGGTAGGACTTGATTTATCAGGACCATATCCAACATCCTTGTCAGGAAACAAGTACATAGTCTCTTTTATTGACATTTACTCTGGTTGGCCAGAAGCTTTTCCTGTTCCCGATAAGTCAGCTGACAACATAGTACATCTTTTCTTAGAAGAAATATATCCAAGATATGGCTGTCCTCTTCAAATTCTCACAGACAACGGAACAGAAAATGTGAACAAGAAAGTGGAAGAAACCTTAAAAGAATTGAACATCAACCACATCAAAACATCTTATTACAGCCCTCAAGGTAATGGTAAAGTAGAAGGGTTTCATAGAACTCTTCATGACGTAATGGCTAAAAAAATAACAGACAACGCTCAAACATGGGATATTCATCTTAATCAGACATTGGCAGCCATTCGCTTCCATCCTAACGATTCGTCAAAGTTTTCTCCATACTACCTTATGTACAACCGAGATGTCGTGTTACCTCTTGATACGTTAATGAAACCTCGAAGGAGATATGCAGGAGTGGACCAACACAAGATTGCTCTTCAAGAACAACACAAAGCTTTCATGCTAGTACATCGCAATATGAAGGAAGCCAAAAAGAAACAGAAAGCTCAGGCCGATAAGAAAAGCAAAGACGAAGATTTTCAGGTTGGTGATCCTGTCTACCTTAAAAACAACAGAAGACAAAATAAGATAGATAAAAAGTGGCTACCATATTACCGAATCATAGAGCAGAAAGGACCAGTTAGTTTCGTGGTGAGAGATCAATTGACTGGATTAACCACCAAATGCCATGCACGACAATTAAGATTGGCAGACATTTCGCACTGGTCCCTTTCACAAACTACTGAAGATGGTGGAAGAACTCTAAGAAAAACTAACTATGTGGTGCCACCAGAAGATGAATCGGCATCGGAAAATGAAGACATGCAACCAGAACCATTAGAAAGAGTTATACAGTCCAAACAATGGGAAAGAGAAGGATCTTCAGACGAAGAGGATATTCCCCTAGCAGAACTTCAAAGACGTATAAGAGCTAAGAAAATCATGGATGATCAACAGTACAAAACCGAGAGTGATCAGACCGTAGATTCAGAATCGGATGAGACCCCTGAGTCAAAACAATGTGATGAAAATAGTGGTCAAGACTATGAAATACCCTTAGATAACACAAATGTATACTTAAATGAAGATATGGAAATAGATGAAATAGTCCATAAAGTAGGTCTAGGCTTCAAACCAATCCCCAAACCGCGTAAACCAATCCCTAAACCCCGTAAGGAAAATAGCAAACAAAAGTTTGCTGAAGATTGTTTGGCTCTTATGAAGGAATTAGCCAAAATAATAAACTAAAGAAGTTATATGCTCGTAGTTGTAGATGTAAATAATCTTGAATAAGCTTAGCTTTGTATATTTTGCACGCTTTTAAAAAGGTATGACAGGTTGACTCCCTGTGACATTAAAACAGATAATGAGATACGCCGACTAGCAATCGCGGACATAGCACCTCGGTAATTCGTATATGCGGAGTAGAAAAGAATTTTCATATACTCGAAATACATGAGACAGCGTTTAAGTAAAGAAACTAAACGACTGATTTTTGTAAGTGAATTAATATTATTGGTTAAAACAATCAAATATTGCGATCGACATTTTTAGTATGGGACAAGGTTGCTCGGGTTTCATGGTTCATTATCATTACTTAATATTAAAATCAAGAAAGTAATTTCAAAATTCAAGACAAATTAAGATTTCTGACAAATTAAAAGATATTAAGGTTTTCCCTATGAATAAACTTATGGCGGAATTGCCAGTCACTAATCTGCAACCCATGGAATTATTATCTTGGGTGGGAAGTTCTTGGTTTTATGTGTGTTTGACTTTGGCAATAACAATAACGTTAGGACTTTGTATAAGTAACGCAAAACTATTAAAAAGTGGGGAGGTATATGCTGTGGTGGTTGCTGGTCAGGTTGTCGAAAAAGGGGTAGTGACGGAGATAAGAAAGGTTCTTCCAAGGACAATGCATTTTGTTGTGTGAATCCAGAGAAATGGACCTCTAGTGAAACCATTGAACTTAAACCAATCCCGAAAAACGTTAGGATCCAAGAGAAACCCCATAGGAGCGGAAGACTCGAAACTCGCAAAATGACCAATAGTACGGGGAAAATTTCGACCAAACTAGCACAACAATTACTTGGAGAGAAGAAAAATGAAGAATCTCCATGGGCCAAATACTATAGACCGGACCCAGAGCTGGCACGTAAATACCTGGAAGAGAAGGCCGCGATGTCTACGCAACAGAGGAACGCAGGAGATGCTCCGCGAGAAGTCGCCTCGCCATCCGCGCCGATCCTCTATCCACGGGTGCCGATGATGTGTGAATAATTAAGCTGCAGCCATGAAAGAGGTTGTGTATTCCTTATAAAGGAATTGTGAAAAATTGTGAAAATTATTAATGCAAAATGTGTAAAAAGTGCTAAATTTTCGTATTCGCTCTGGAGAACTACAGAAAGAAACCGATGGACTCCGAACCTATGAAGCTAGTACATTAACTGCACCCCTTAGAAGGAAGAGATATTTTGTGAACTTACAAGCATGCCTTAACTTTCTATATATATGTGACATTAAGCTTAACCATACTTAGTATTACTTTGATGATGAATTACGATTATCTTCAGTTGTGATTATTTCATCGTGGTCATTATTGTCATACTTTATTCATTATTGTTTTCATGATTGTAATGCGATATAATCCAACTGCATGTATATGATTTTATGTATACATCCTGGCCACAAATTTGTTTTTGTATATGAATGATGTTTCAAGCTGGATGTGGAAACGTGTCACTTGATACTATCTCTTAACATAGATGTTCTGACTGGTATGTCACTAGGAAGTTCATCTGACCAAGGGGAGATCAAGGACGCTTTCCTAATCCGGGCGCCAGACATGAGAAATCTCCCTTCGGGATATTTCTTTTGTTTGGGGGACGTATGTAAACAGATAGCCATGCTATGACCTTGAATTAATATCATTACATATTGGTCACTATGATACTTATGTATACTTTTATATATGACACTCTAATATTGCACCCAAGCGATGCGTCATATTAAGGCGGGATACCCAAAGACTGCATCCCAATACTCTTTGTCATAAATGAGGTTAATTAATTCTGGCACAGTAAAATACAAACTGAAGATATAAAAACAAGTTATCAACAAATTGTTATATTTGGCGATCCTGTGTCTGTAATGAAGGCCCTAATATTACAAGTTAGTCTTGTAATGATTGTTCATCTATTTAACCTTTGTAACCTTGTAGCCATGTATGAATGAATGTATTATGAGTAAGCGATGCATCATACCCAGGTGGAGGACTCAGAGACTCGGATTCTGAGGCTCAAACCCCGCATCACAATATTCTTTCTGACAATTTTGACAGTTTTGTTACTTTATTTAGAAATAAAATTTAACTCTGGAATTTTGACACTAAATGTTCACTCATGATCATTATAGATGGGCTGGACTGGTCAGAACTGTCAATCATAAGCAAAATGTTATATATACTCATGTAAAATGATGTTAAACGTATTCTAGATTCTTTGATTTGGGCTGCTTTCAATTGACTATACGATAACGCTGATTAATAAACTACTTGGTAACCAACAATTGGACTTGGTCATTATTCAGGAGGAAGGCTTACATATGACGTCACAATAAGCAGCATGATGTCATATTTTACTCAAGAAATCTGTCAATTTTAACTTTATCTCTGGTCCAAATTATGAAAACTACAGGCGTAAAATGTCACTACAAGCTCTTTTAACAGAATATATCTTCGATTTTTCTGTGTTACGTATCGTTAACATTGATGACGTCACAAGCATGTTTAATAGAGAAGATCATTGTCGGGAGACAAATCATCGGAATGCAGTGTAAACAATGCCGAAATGAGACTTATTTAATACAGATACCCAAGATTTAGATGAGTGTCAGTTAGGATATAACCAGGATAATACAGGCATGGATATTTTGTTTTATCAGCGAGTGTTATAAGGTAATCAGATAGACTTTATGTGGCTTGACCGGCCTTTCCTTTGTCAGTGTGTACAAAAAAGACAAAAGTGTAACACTACCCCGAATATTATGAAAGATGAATTTGGCAAATATCAAAAGCCCATGACCTTAAATACTTGAAAAATGCTGCTAGAATCCTTTGGTTTGTTGTTGTAAATGAAAAATACGTAGTATTTTCAATGAAATTGAAAAAGTTGAGGAGGTTTCCGGTAAATAATGACAATATTTATTTTATGCGATTAACTATAGGATTCTAGCAGCAATATTAATAAACATGAACTTATTGCCGATCGAATTATTGTATCATACATACAAATAAACTTCGGGGTAGTGTTACACTTTTTGATTTTTTGTTAAGGTACAAAAATGATCTATTTTTAACTGTCACGTGATACCATGGCTAGGCAGCTTGATTCCGAAGTAAAATTATAATATCTTGTTGAATACATTCACTTGATATTAATATTCAGCACTGGTTTCATAAAAATAAACAATTTTTAAAATGACCATAATATCGGCGATCATTAAACTCTGAGTTGCCTTAACCTACCCGCGTAGAAACTATGCTAGCCACTTTTGTGCATCAAAATCAAAAAAACTGGGATGAACTCATACCCTATTTGATGATGGCATATCGTTCCTCTGTACATGAGTCTACAGGAGTCAGTCCTGCCGAAGTGGTTTTTGGACGTCCCATCAATCTCCCCATTGATCTTGTCCTGGGTACCCCTACTTCTGAAATAGAAGAATCACGTGCTTCAGAATATTCAGCGCAACTTCAAAAGAAAAGCAAAACAATTCATAATTTTGCCCGTTCTAAATTGCGTCAATCCTCAAAGAATATGATTAAAGAGTATAGTCGAAAGATACGTCATAACAAGTACAATGTTGGTTACCTTGTCTGGTTTTATTCCCCCAAATACCCTTTACATGGTCGAAAATTGTGTAGACCCTGGACAGGTCCAGGTCCATTCACTGTTGTTAAGAAAATGAATGATGTGATATACAAAATAAAGAAGGCCCCAAAACAAAAACCCAAAACAGTGCACCATAACCTATTGAAGTCCTACCGTGGTGTACAGAAACCCCTTATGACTCTGTGATGATTGCGCTTGCCCACTATACTGGTACTTTATAAATTTTGAAATGATCAATTTCATTAAGACTTTCCCTTACCCCATATATATTTATATATTTAATAGGTGCAAAAGTACAAGTGCGGAATGTGCGATTTCGAATTTACCTTACCCAGTCATTGCGAGAGACACATGACAGCTGCCCATTCTGGTTTTGGCCATCTATGCTCCACCTGCGGATTATTCTTTACAGGGAGAGACTTCAAGCATGGGTGCAAGAATCAATCTTTTCAAATTGTGAAGAGATCCACTGTTACATTTACCGGGGAAGAAGCCGTGGAGTTTGAAAACTTTCAAAAATCCCGGTCAAAATTCTGTATCCCTTTTATGAAGACCCTTCCACCAAGCAATCATAACCTATTCAATAAGTCGGCCAAGAGAGCCATTTTGACAGAAACTATTATCCCCAAAAAGAAAAAGAGGTATGCTGCAAGGCCCCAGCAGCTACAAACCCAGATTCCAGCTTTCATGGATTTGGAACTCCCAAGGATTCCAGTAGCATACCAGAAAGTTACAGATGTGCCACCCACGTCTTCCTGCTTGTCTTCCCTCCAAAATGAGCCAACAGCCATCGATGAGACTTCCAAGCCAGCTGACTCTCTCCCTGAATGCCCGGCAGCATGTGAAGACAAGCAGGAAGAACCCACTCCTCTGGAAAACTTAGCCAAGGATCTCCACCTCAGCGAATCAACCGAACCAAGACAGGAAGATGAGATCTCGCTGCTAACCAGACGAAGCAACAGACACCTTTAAACCAAACGCTGTAGACAAGCCGCCGAAACCTTCTGTGCCAGCGAAAATGTTGTCCCTACAATCTCAACAGCAAGAAATTGTGACCCTGAATGTTGGTGGAATTTTGTTTCAATCTACGAAGACCACTCTCCATCCTTCATCCATATTAGCATGCATAGCGTCCAACTGCAAACATGGGCCATCAGGCAAAAACTATGATTTTTTTCTTAGACAGAAACCCAAAGCATTATGGCTTCATTCTAGATTATCTTCGAAACAATTGCAAAATTGTCCCTTCCGCTTTTCCACGTGACGTGTCTACTCTCAAAGAAATCTTTAACGAGGCCAATTTCCTGGATCTCGAGGAACTAAGAAGTACACTGGAAATGAATGGAATCTCCTAAATCCTGTGCGCGACCGATAACTGACTTTATCCTATTTCGTGCGAATCTCCTGCAAGACTTTGTGGACAAATCATTCAAGGATGGACTGGTAAACCTATTAAACATAAAGTGATTATTTCTACGTTTTATTACTAAGAGTAAAGGTATGTCTTATTATTAATCGTATTATTGTTATATCAATGTTTTTCATGTTCATAAACTGTTATTATCTTACTCATAGAATTGAATGTATTATTGATTGTATAACTTGTTTTATCATCATCTTTTGTACGAAATGCTATTCTTTGAAATTGATTTTTAGGTGATATTCCCTTAATATTGTTACCTATGACATTCGGGACGAATGTTCCGATGAAGGGGGGCTCTGTTACTTTTTTACCCACAGCTGTGATATAATAAATTCTATATATGATATTGTACATGATTAATCATCTCTATTATGTTTTTATCGGGAATATCACCATTATGCCACGAATCATTGTTTATGTTTGTGTATTAGTGGAGAACCAGAATTTCCTCTAGTACGAAAATTAGATCACCCACACAAGTATGTTATTGAATATATAAACTTTTTCCCTTATCTTTATTTACTATGGCATCATTAATCAAGTCCCTTCCATGATTTATCCGTTATCTATCCACCCATTATACTCCATTTTACGTTTATTTCCATCTCTAGGCCGAACGTCTGTATACACGTCAAACATGGCGCTAAATCAGGCGGTACCGCTCGATTCGCGCGTGGTCGTATTCGGTCCTAGAGACCAAAACCTTTATAAACAGCCGTTTTGGACCCAACCGTCACTTCTAACCCCTTGCCCATACCTGACAGTCATACCCAGATTTTCTTTCATATTTCCATACCCATTGACACAGGACCCAAATAGAAAGGTAAATATTATTTACTATCTGTTGTAAACCTTTTTCCTTAATATTGTGTCTTACCTTGAATTTGATGCCATTCACCCAACTCCCAAATATTTGTCTGATTTTTGTAAATTCATACTTTCAGGTGACCCGTAAAGATCCATATTCCGTTGAATAATATATGTGGGTGACCCTTAGACCCTTATACTTTTATATAGATTCGGGTGACCCATAACTTATCATCTTTTGTAACTTGTTATTTGTTATTGCTTATTGTTGTACTCTCAATAAACGTTATGAATTTGAATCCTGACTTTGTATTTTGTCCGGGTAAAATTCAGAAACAAGAGACCCACAAAGTTATTCATTGTAACAAACTCTAAAAGAGGTTAAAACGTTACACAAAATTTTGAAATTCATGGCCCCTGGGTCAGAGGTTCAGGATCTAGGGTGGGGCCAATATTGTCATATAGTAAAAATGTTTTAAATTTAAAAAATCTTCTTCTCTACACCCATATATATTTGTTAAAAACTAAATGTCCAAGAAGTCTTCTACCTAAATTGTGAAATTTATTACCCCTGGGACGGGGGTTAAGGCCCTAGGGCTTAGAAAATCTTCTTTACTTCCACACATGTAGGAAAAAAACTGAATGCATTGTTATGATGTCCACAAACTCATCTACCTAAATTGTGAAATTCATGGCCCCTGGGTCAGAGGTTCAGGCTGTAGCGGGGGGGGGGGGGCAATATGGCCATATATTTTTAATGCATATAATGTTTAAAAATCTTTTCTCTACTCTCACACATCTGTAAGAAAGACTGACTTCATAATTATGTTAACCAGGAATTGTAAATTGTATGTCTCCTAGACAATGGGGATTGACTCTAGGCCGTGGCAAAAATGGGTGTATAGTGTAAATGCATATAATGTTTAAAAATTCTCTTCTCTACTCCCACACACCTGTAGGGAAAACTAAATTCATAATGTTGTAGACCAGGAAGACCTCTACCAAAATTTTTAAATTTCATGTCCGGTTCTCTATCTAGATCGGGCCAAAACACTCATATAGTTTATAGGGTTGGGATTCTTAATGCAGGGTGTGGCCAAAAGCATGATCATTTGGTGTTAATGTATAGAGAATGTTTAAAAAAGGTCTACTGAATGAAAACTGACTGCATATTTAGAAAAAAAACCCATTAAGCTGTCATCTTTTATAGTATTTCATGCCACCTACATGTAAGGCAAGTGTTATGGCTGGGAGGGGGGTATATTTGTTTTATTATTTTATTCTGCTCAGGAATTTCAATGAAAGAAATGAGATAATTCACATACATGTGTATTTAGAAAAGAGAAAGAATGAAGCTGTGTATCAAAGTTAAGATATTGTGAAAATTAATTGAGTTATTTTAACTTGCTTCTTCATAATGGAGTTATCTTCCCTTGCTTCTTCATAATGGAGTTATTGATCATTAAATATAATGTAATTAAAAGTTGTATGATAAAAAAAACTATGCAAGTCTATTTATTTTTTGAAACAAAAACAGTTTTTGAAGTCCTTAAATAAATAAATAAACTCATTAATAGTAAAGTATTAATTGGCTAACCAAAATCACTAATAAACGTTACATGTAAATTGATTTTGGTATAAATACCAGATGTTGTTGTAAATTCATGTATGGTGAAAATTCAGAAGTTGTAACGGAAGCGGATAGCATGTTTCTGTGGGTGTTTTCTTTTGTGTTTTTTGTTTAAATGCCCACAGGGAGAGTTTCTGTCTGTCTCTGGGGATGGGGGATGGGAGGTTGTTTTAATCAAACATGTCTACTAGACACCTTGTTTTAGTTTATCTATCAAAACATATACACATAAAACCTATCTTGAAAGTTAACAAATATGGGAAAATTATTTTCGACTATTTTCTTGTGCCTTTTCAATATCAGGTCATGCACTCTATTATGATCTTTATAAGTTTGTCGCTAAAATTATAGGTTTCATACTCCTTTTTGAAAGATTTCAGGCAGGAAGGTGGTCGTCATTACAATATTATAATTTTTTACCCCAGAATGAAACTTAATTAAATGCATGTATGAGACTCCTCGACAAGTTTGTGTATGGGCTATGGTACTCAGGTGACCGTTATAAATTATAAGGCCTATTGGCCTCTTGTTCTATATACCCAACTTTTGTTTCCAAAATACAAACTCTTATGCTCACGAGAATCCTGTCACAAGACAATCATCCATCACTTTTAGACACTTTCCATCGGCTGCATAAAAAGTACACACTTACACTCATTCAATATTACGTATGTATCCATTTGCAACTAACAATCTTATTATCAAGTTTAATTGTTATAACTATATATAACTCTTAATTACGTTAAAAATGTCATCCTGTTGCAAAAGTTCTAGTTATTTTTACTGACAACTATTTACGAAATAGATACATCGACATACCGTGTTGTTGACATTTACATAACCAAGCTTTAGGCCTACAATAATGCTATTAATAATTTCACTACACTGCTTAATTAGAATAATCTAACTGTGTCTCGGGACAGGCCTTCACCACAGTTAAAATGCGTCCCATATACCCGTAATGTAGCAAAAAATTGCAGAATCGCTCTGAAACGATTTTGGAGAAAATTAATGAAGCTGCATTAAAAATAACAGTCTCATTATTCATAACAAACCATTTTGAGGCTGTAAATACCTTTCATCTGAAAATTTAATTCATATTAATGAAGAATTCACCACTTTTTCACCAACTTTTTTTCACATAATGTTGACGTTCGGAACTCTTGGGATTTTTATATTAAATATTAAATGCACTGAGTTAGAGTTATCTCCCGTATTTTCTTTGATGAACAGTATAGCAAATTTCCAATGAAAATTTACACGTATTTGTATTGTCGTTTCTGAGTTTAACCATGCAAATGTGATATTGTGGAAACATGAACTAAAGAGCCTCCCGTGATTAAGCGTAAATGTAATGCGCATGCGCAAGATTGTAAAATCCAAAAAATCCAGGTGATTTCTGGATTTTTTAAAGGAATTTTTGTTGATTATTAATTAGCGAAGCTTGATTGAGGAAAAATAAAAACAAATTGGTAATTAAAATATATAAAACAAAAGACAGTACTTCTCCGATTTCTCGGTATTAAAGCCCAAAAATTCGAGTCTATTATTTTAATATAGTAGTATAGATTAAATATACATATGCAGAATCCCGATATTTCCACATCAGCTGTTTTCCTTCTTACAGTCCCCCGAACGCAAATAACTTGGCTTTATGAATTCACGACATCATTGCTATTTTGCTTAAGAACAATCTCCTTCACTACATCACAGTTTACCTTCAAGTTGGTTACTTTCCCCCGAAACTTCTCTGGAAACAAATCCGTTAAAGAAGCAGTAACCAACTTTCATATTGACTCACGACGCCAGCGGATGCTTTCTGACCCAGAATTTTTACCTTTTCAGTTAGATAAAAGCAAGAAGACCACCTTCTGCTATTTGGAAAATCCCGCCTAATGTTTTCGAAATAGAACTCTGTAAATATAAGATAAGATGCTAAGATAAAAGGTAAAGAGTCTTCATGTTTTTTTTCATGTTTTTTTTCTACAATGCTATCAAAGACTGGAATGCATTGCCTTTGGAGGTCAAGGAAATTTATTCTAAACAAAAATTTTAAAAAAGCTGTAAAATCTCTCATGTCTACTAATGCTAGAAATACTATATGACTGCTTGTCGAAATCCATTTTTATCTTATTTATTGTTATTTCTTTTAAGATATAAATGAATAATTAAAGAAAACATGTCATATTTCAAAGCATTATGCTATACCCTTTTTCAGAGTCCTGCCTACATTCCATTGTGTAAATTTATAGTGTACTTTTGTTGTTATTAACTTGGACCCCATTGGAAATATTAAGCTTTTTAACAAGGCTTTTATGGGCTATCCTTAGGTAATAATTATCGTTTGTGTGTCATGAAATCTATATAATAATAATAATATTGAACAAATTGATTCTTATGAAGTTGCATAGTGCTGTGATAATGTCTGTTTTTTCTATTTGTTATATTTTATATGTGTAATCATGGCATTCTGTGATATTTTTACCTGAATAAAATGAAATGAAATGAAAATCTATTGTTAAATAATGGACACTTCCTGAAATTTCACCGGAAATCTGTATCATGTGCAGCAACCACTTTACCAACGTCTTCGAGCACATTTCTACCGTTTGCTCAGGGACGAGAAGCTTGGTGAGATACAGTCATCGAAGATTTTGACATCTCTCTTAGTGGTCTCTGTCCACGTGACATCTACCTCTTTTTGCTCAGGTCGAGGCTTATCTCCAACAATTATTACAAAACAGTGAAACTAGGGTGTGTCTTAAAAGTCTTCTCAAGAACCCCTGCACAAGAAATGCCAATTTTTAAACGAAAGCTTGTATGTATAGTGAATATTCTAAATTGTTAAAATTGTGACTCCTGGACCAATACTGGGGCCCCAATAGGGGGTTCAATGTTTAACATAGAAATATATAGGGCAACGATTTAAAAATATTCTTCTCAAGAACTACAATGCAACAATTTGTGAGATTTCTACGCCAATTTTTAAACGAAAGCTTCTATATATATAGTAAATAGTCTAAATTGTTAAAATCGTGACCCTCGGACCAATACTGTGGCCCTTAGATGGGTTCAAAGTTTAACATAAAAATATATAGATAAAGTGCATGTTTAAACATGTCATAAACTATGCTACTTCAATTTGTGAAATTACTATTCAAGCATCCTCAGGTAGTCTAGATACTAAATTGTTAGAACTAGGGATGTCAACGAGTACTCGACTATCGCTCGGTCACGCCGATCATCGACTAAAATATTCTTAGTCGACTTGTTGAAATGTTTAGATTTTGACCAATATGAAAATTCCGATATTGTAAAATATCGGATCCGCCTTATTCAAGTCTTAACACATCAGTGTTTCCGTGAGTAAAAATCATCTAGCGCAAACTCTAAACCGGTTTAAGGTCATGGCTTTAAAAGAAAGCGGTTGCTTGTCGAACATCAACCCGTAAATGTGTCTCCAAAATCCGAAGTGTGTAACTTGTTTAAAAGGATGTTGATGGAAACTGTTTCTATAACAAACATGATATTAAAGACTGTCTCCCTCTAAGTGCTATAAATGGAAAACGCTTTAAGGAACATTTTGGGTTACTTGCTCTAAAATTTAAAATTCCCACTCAAAACACAGTAAGATCACGAATCAGACAACAGAAGTGGTCTACAGATTTCATTAGACAAACAAGTTTCTGTATAGATCACTACTGATATATGGACTTCCAAAACAACAAAAGAGCTACATCACAATAACGGAATACCATATTACTGATGAATGGAATATGGACTGTTATGTACTGTGTACTCAAACGATGTCCGAGAGTCATAATTATAGGTGTGAATTTGGCTTCAAAAACCAAAGCTGTTTTTAACTAATTTTATCTGATCAACAAGGTTGAAGTCCATGATAGTGCACGTAATATGGAATGCGCATGTGACCTTTGTGCGGAATGTAGTGATCTTGGCTGTTTTGGTCACACAATACAACTTTTTAAAAGCCAGCAATAGAAACTCAATCACTTTCCATATTACTTGCAAATTGCAGAAAATAGGTCGGTCACTTTAAACACTCGACAACTATAGCTATAACTGCAGAGCTACACAAAAGCCAAAAAATGTTCGATTTTCCAAACCATGAACTTACACAAAATATATTGACCCGCTGGAATTCATTTCAACAAATGCTGGTACGCCTCTTAGAACAGTGCAGAGTTATCATGGATATATCCTTGACCCAAAAGTTACAAAAAAAAGAACGACTCAGATATGCTTTTTAAAGACCATGAATGGGAAATGTTGTCCGACATGTCCAACGTATCAAAAAACTTTTCAGAAGTAACCATTTACATGTGTAGTGAAAAGTATGTGTCCGTGTCGCAAATTTATCTCATTATTTGTGGACTGTGCGGACAAGTCTGGTAACAAACTAAGATGGTAATTCTTCAGTTCGCCGAACCAAAGACTCAATTCGAGAGGAATAGAACAGTCGATACAAGCCACCAGAGAATGAAACGGCAAGACGTGTCCCTGTACAAGCATCCTTACACAACTTTAAATCATGACCCCCGGACCAAGACTGGAACTTTTGGAGGGGGCTCAAGGTTAAACATACCCGGTAAAAATATATAGAGAGAAAATGTTTAAGAATTGTCTTCTTAAAACTACGATGCTACAATTTGTGATATTACTATCCAAGCATCCTTATATAGTGTAGATTTTAAAGTCTTAAAACTCTGACCCCCAAACCAATACTTGGGGCACCAAGAGGGATTCAAAGTTCAATATAGAAATACTATTGTGAAAATGTTTAAGAATCTTCTACTCAAGAGCTGTATGTACCAACAATTTTATAATCTGTGAGATTAAGCAAGCATTCTGTGATATTGTAAATTGTTAAAACCGTGACCCTAGGACCAATATTGGTGCCCCAGAGGGATTCTAACTTCCGTAATAGAAATATTTAGAGAAAATGTTTAAAGCAATATGAGCTGTATTTTTTAGAATTTTATTTTTCTGCAAAAACCTGCTAGTATACGTCTGCATGTAACTTAAACTATTATGATAAATAAGATTTGACAAAATCATTAATTTTTGTCAGAGGAAAGATTTCTCTTCTTATGTAGCCCTTATATAAAAAATACATGAAATAAGATAACATACGCAATATTATGAATAAGCCTTTAGTTTATTAATCTGATTTGAATTATAAATAATTCTATATTATAAATGTTTAAGACCTTTTATCATAGCACCTGATTTTAAATTACATTTCTGTTGTTTCCTCCAAAAAATATTTGAATCTATACAACAACCCATCAATATGCAAGTAATTAAATTGTCTTAACTTTGTTTTCAGACAGAAGCAAAGAAAACGATATAAAGTGGAACGCTTTGTACAAGATGTTGTTTCAAGATGTTCCTTAGACATATTCAAGACTTTCTTTCCTGTTTCAAAAACTACATTTGAAGCTATATTGGAAAACTTTCTTTCCTGTTTCAAAAACTACATTTGAAGCTATATTGGAAAATATTCAGCATAGTCCAGAACTACTAATAAGAGACCAAGCTGCTGGACGACCTCAACTTTCACATTAAAAAGATTTACTGCATGATGATGCTGTGGTACATAGGATCACAAGAAACAACACAGTCAGTCTATTGCAGATCGACCCAATCTTTCTTAATCGGCATTCCATTCCCACAACAGATGGATGATAGATGTTTTCCAAAAATACTTTCTTAAAAAATTGAGTTTTGGCCAAATGATGTGCATACTGTAAATAATGAATTTGGGCTTAAAAAGAACTGCCCTGGTGTGATTAGAGCAACTAATTCAGCACATATACGTACATGTATAAAACCCCCTAGTGGACATTTATATGTCACTCTGTTATTAAGAGATTCACAGACCTTTTCTGTGGATGGCCAGGACGAGTGAATGATGCTAGCGTTTTTTAAAAGTCTCTAATGAGGCAAAGAGACCCAATTTTTGTGGTCAGTGCCATTTGTTAAATAAGGGGGGCATATCCGTGCAAGCGGTGGCTGATTACTCCATACAGAAATAGAGGAAACCTTACTGGGTATAAAATTAATGTCAACCAAATTTTAAGTACCAGAGTAATCATTGGAAATTCATTGAAAGGCATATCACCGACTCTAATTTGTAGAAATAAATGACATTTCTTATGTTGTCAAGGCTTTTATAACAGCTTGCATCCTACATAACATTTGTATCCTGAACAAAGATGAACTTGATGAGCAGTTCGACAATGACCTTCAGCAGATTCCTTTGAGTATTCCAATATGTGAAAATGATGCTGAAGGCCAATTAAAGAGACAATTACTAACACGACAATTGGCTAACACCTAGACCGATTAATTAATGGAACAAACCAAGCTGTCATCTTTTAAAATGAAGCAATGCATATCTTATTCATGTAAAAACTGTTTTATTATATGAAAAACATATAATAAATGTTTTATTTAAAATAATCATCTTTTTTATGCTTTATGAACATACACATAAATATATATAAAAAACAAGAGAATTCAATGTAATGGAAAACACAAATCACATATTAGCTTAATTAGCATCTGGATTATGGATAATAAAGAACATCACTTGAAACTTGCATACATATTAATGAGAAGTGTCTATGGTTTATATAAGCAGCTCAACTTCTGTTTCATAGATGAAAAAATGACAATAACAAACCGTCAACCATCTCAAATGAAATATTTTCCAAATAAGGTTTTGTGAAAACAATTGCAAAACCAATGTCATGTAAAATAAAATCAATTCCTGAATAGACCATTTTACTGAACTTACAGCGACTGAAAAATCCCACTTGGCATGTAAAGTCACCACCTTAATTGTTCAAGCTCCAAATAACGAACATGTCAACGCCATCATTGAGTACTTGCTCAGTTTATTAATACCAAAGAGGAGCCATCAATACCTCAAAATAAACCAAGAAGCTAAACATTTTTTAACAATCATTTAGAAAAACAGAGAGTAAAACCTTCTGTCAGGTACAAGATGGTGCTTGGGAACCAAATCAAGTATTTCGTGTCCAGAACTGCACTTTAAAGCATGTTCATTTAAAAATAATTGCCAACTTTTGATAATCTCTAGAAAGAGTCACACTTATAGCTTTAATACACTTCAGATTTTCCATCAAAACTTGAAAAGTTTCTGGCCTGGTCTCTACAGAGTTACGAATTTGTAGATACTCCTTAGATAATGACAACAGACCACCATTGAGATGGTTGACGGTTTGTTATTGTCATTTTTTCACCATCCTTACTCAAGTTTGGTAAATTACTTAGGAAGAGTTTCTCGATAAATTTGCCCTTTGATTTTTAACAATGTTTTCATTGCAATTAAATGTTTTCATTTTTGGAACCCCTGACATCCAAATATTTCAAATTTTGGAATCTACCCAAAACATTACAATCTTGCAGAAGTGTTGCATCAATGGTAGGGTTAACACAATTTTCAAAAAAAGTTTCAAAAATTCTACAGTGAATATCTCTTTCATTCGTTCATTCATTGAACAAATTCAAGTAAGTTATTGAATTCCATACAAAATCACTCTTAAAAAGACAAATCATGGATCTGCAAACTTTATATACAGAATGGTACAATTCTGGAATTGGAATGTACAGTGTGTTATTTTTGCATATTATTTCTGGAGGCAAGTGGCATAAATATGCATATCTTGTAAAAGAAAATAGTAAACCCATCAAATCGTTGCACCCAACACAGCAGTTCTATAAATAACAGATTTCGCATACACCTGTGTTTGAACGGAAAGAACCTGTTACTAAAAGTAGCTTCAGGTACCTGTCACAATATGATTTTCAAAACCTAGATACTGATTTTATAATGGTGTCTGTAACAAACGATTTATCATAAGTTCGGGAAACTCTGTATATAATGTTAGTTGATATTTTGAACCGTGATAAGTTCAAGCAAAATGCAATGAATCTAAGTGTAAATTGAGTACATGTATGGTGTTATTGAAGAGCTATGTTTATATTCAGTATGCTTATACTTAGACTGAATAAGACTGAATTAAAAAAAGATAATTTGAAAAAAAAGTCCACAAGATTAGATACATGTAATTTAAACTTTTTATTTTCTTCATGCTCTTCAATTAAGTGGAAAAAATATTTACTACTTGGTGGAACCCAGCGACTACAAAGTCTAAAAGTCATCCGCGTTACCACTAGGCCACGCATCTAACAGTTTCATGAAAGTATTTTCAATATATATGGCTATATACATGTACATAATTGTATTAGAAAAGTCAATAATTGAAATATTTGTCTAATTTTTAGTACAAAGTTCACATTAACCAAAAAAATCAATGTAAACGTGTACTAAAACACATGTAGAACATAATTTTAATCGGATTTCGTTGGTTTAGAGAGGTTCTGATAGTCAAATATCCAATTTGTTATCGCATTCTAACAATTTTCCTATACATCCCCAACTAAACCTGACTATCTTAATGATGTCGTGTAAGATAATATAGACTCTTTCAGTATGGTAATTGTGTTATTTGCGTTTCTTTAAATATATTTTAACTAAATATTGTATAATATTAAAAATGTCTGAAGCCATATTTTAGGAGAAATTGTATTTACTGCGCTATACTCAAATTGTTAAGTCTTGAAATGGAAAGTCAGTTACTGCTAAATAACTAAATATCAGTCAAAAAAATACAACAAGTTTGGAAAATCAATATGAAATACTATATTTGAAAACAGTATGAGTAAAAAGGACCATATAAAGCAGAAACAAATCCAAACATTACATCAAAATTCACGGACCGACATGTCGAAGTATAACAATAGATTTGAAGACACTAATTTTTTTCTTTCGTGCTCTTTAGAACTGAGAGGAAAGCACTAAATATTTCCATTTTTTCAATATAAATTTTCTCAATACTTTTTTATTCATGTTTTCTTCATTTTTTTTTTAATGTTGATTTTCAACATAATCTTCCAAAAAATGGATATAAACTTAAGAAGAAGTAGATTTGGAAGAAATTTTCCTTTCCTTTTTGGGCTGGAGATTAGTGATTCCTGGCTCACCAGAGCCTGAGCTTGTGCAGGGCTCATCTTGAGTGAAACTTTCACTATCTGAGCTCAGGATAAAGATGAAACCACACACTTTGGATTTATATCATGTCGATCATTTAATATATCCTGGAATTCCTCTTCATACAGAAAATCTTTCCTTTCATACCCTGACTTAGCCTGGTCGGTTTGGTGGCGCTTGAGGGCAGTAAGTTGTGTTTTCCATCTTCCTTCAACTTGAGTAACAGAAGATTCAGTTTTAAAAGGTTTGTGTAAGTCTTCTGTGTTTTCTAGCCACAGTGCTTTTTTCTTGCGTGTGGGCGATAAAAACTTTTATATTTCTTTTCTTGTACCCTGAAATTAATATGAAAACTGTTTGTTCATATGTAAAAATACCAGATAGTGTTGGCGTCGGTGAATTCTCTGGGGTCTGTGGAACATGCAGATGGAATGTCTACGAAAATGACAAGAGAAAAATCAAATAAAAAACTGAAAACAGATTTGTTACAGATATTTATACTGGGAAATGTTGACATCTTTTTTCCATTCAGAAGTCGGAATACCTTGCACAATTTTTCAATGTTATCATCCAGGTATTTTTATTTCTTTTGCAATTCAACCTGACAACCTGAAGGCGCGTTTCAAAGGGAACATCTTTGGATTTTTCATACTATTGAATGAAAATCGTTTGAATCCAAATGTTTTTATAAAGAAAGAATAATTATAGAAAATGTGCGGCAAAAATATTTGGAATAGACTTTAGGATAGTATGCCATTTTAAAAAGGCGAAATAATGACTGAAAAAATACCTGGCAATTCTTCATTTTCAGCTTCACTGCATGTATCTTTCTCCATGACTGCTTGTACATGATTTGACAGGCGAACTCTTCAAAATTTTCATTCTCTCCTTCCAAATTATCTTTGAAAATCTTTGTTGCACCCTTATTCACTTACAATATTTTGTTGCTATTTTAATTTTCAACGTTTTCTCCCTTTCCTCCGCAGAGGTTTGAGTAAATCTTGATGCCGCCCCACTGTGACCAGACAATACAATGTCCACACAACGACTCGTGGCCTTTGTTGATGTCGTGAAATGTCGTGTAGGCGAAACGTCGGCCGTATTTCCAAATATTGATTCTCACCAGACGTACAAAGAGATATATCAGATATATCCGGCAGTCACGAGCCATCATGTTTAATCATCAGTGCCGCGATTTTATTGTTTTTTGTGTCTAGTTTTTGTTTGTTTAATTGGTTGTCTTTTGTTGTATTTGTCTAATTATTTAATTGTTTGTTTATATTTATTTTTATAAATAACGCACAGGCACCTGCCGTTATAAATTTTTCTCATAATAAAAATAAATACCCTAGATATAGGGTATTTATTTTTATTATGAGAAAAATTTATAACGTCAGGTGCCTGTGAAATAACGTTATATAATTAAATCTTGTTAGCTTTTTAGTAAGATCACTTCTTCTATAAATCTTCTAAATACTTTAACATTGTATATCATATAAAAAGACAATTCACCATAGCCTATAATTAATAGTATACACAGTACATTCTGAGCGCGCTTGATTAAAAATATGCGATGAAGACGTGTTGTACGAAACCCACCGAGGGCCTCAATACTGGGAGAATATGTTTGTTGCCTTATTTGTAACCGGAAGTGACGTTTCTCCCGCCATGATGGAAAAGTGAATGTGGAACTCCCTTATACCTGATTCTGCAGTGGTGCTATCGGCGATCTGTCTGTCTATATGACGGGAAGGTTGGTATTCATACACAGTTTCTGACCCAGTTCAAAGTCCTCGTTATACACATTCAACCACAAGCAGGTCGTCTTAGTTTCCATACGTAAGACTGGTGTTCTGGGGGGGGGGGGGGGGTTAACTCTCCGATAGTGTACCCACTACCCAGTTTTCTTTTAATCTGAATACATATGCTGAGGAACTAGCAGTAATGGATTTGAATGACAGGGCTTATTTACAATTTTGTTAAAGTCAGCGGAATTTGTGTTACGTTGGTTAATGCTTCAATACAAGTTTCATTGTTTACAATTATGTTGATGAGCTATAATAGGTATTTCCTCTGCTGGGGTTTGTTCATATGAAGGACTTAACTGATCGTGGTTACAAGTTAACTAGTAGGTCCTTCACATAATCACATTGTCAACTTTCTCTGTAAAGAGTTGTCTCAAAACTCGCTCAACATTCAGTTTAGTTCTAATGACATTGTCATATGAATAATGCAAAGGATATAATAGGGTCCTGTCCCCAGGCCACCTTGTTGGGATAATCTAACTGTGTATTGGAACAAGCCCTCATCACCACAGATAGAATACATCCTATATACGGTAGTTGCATACTTGCAATGTAGATATTTGGAGCAGATTTGCTTAATTGATACAACTTTGAAGGAAACAGCATAAACCTTTTAAAGATTGAACATGCATTCTACCCCCAAAAAAATCCTTACAGATCATTTCACAATGTCTTTTTTGCTTTGAAATAACATGTCATGACTGATGTTGACTTTAAAAACTCTATGGATTATTCGTTGTTAAATGTTAAGATTAGAGTTATCTGCCCATTTTTATTTTGATACATTGACAACTCATGATCAGATTCGATCGTTTAATTGGGTCTAAGTGGCGCAGACCACAAACATATATTTTAGTTGATGTGATCCAACAGAATTTAAAATATAACTGCTAATTAATTCTTCACAAAATGTCTGTTTTAGTCAGATAATCAGAAAACTGGAAAGAAGTTTTCATCGTAATAATTTTGTAATTATTGCATGTATGTTGTTTTTTTTAATCGGTGCTTATAAATAATATAGGTGGAATGTTGCAATCTTCTTCAAAATGTGTAATTTACTAGATTTAACGTCTGATCCATATGAATAGATGATTATTCTTAGTTTTAGAAAACTTTGTAAATTAAAGGGTATTAATGCATGCAAAGTCACATAAAAATTTTAAGAATGTCTCAAGAAGTTCTGAAAAGGAACAAAATCTTCAGTTTCTCTTATGGTGCTAACTGATAACACAATTTATAAAAAAGTTTGCTGGTCCTAGCAGACATTGAATTGATTGAACAATCAACTATTTCAAGTCATTGTGTTGGTTAATATATTCCTGCAACCGGCTCACGGCCAGTGTAAAAAGCGATAGGTACTCATAATCTTGCTGGGTCCAAGTTTTTTTGTGACTCTATATCTGCAAAAATTCTGAAAACAAAATAAAAACAATAATTACAAAATCAGATATTGCACATTTACTTTGTACGTCTTTAAATCTTTGTCCGTCTCATTGCAATAATAGTGAAATGTGTCGTATTGTACATTTAAAAAAAATGATAAATATAGGTACTTCAGTTAACCACATAAATTGTACATTATAAAGAGTTCCTACAGTTTAGATGTGTGTCATTGATATTGAAAATGTAAAAATATTTTGTCACACTTTAGTACTGGATTGTTTCTTTTGTATTGGAATGCAGAATATGATGTGTACACTGTACAGGCTTATAAATTCATGAGTTATTAGGTTAGATGAAAAGGCCTTTTCATAATCATGCAATGCCCAATTTTCTGATTGAATTATCAGATTTGGTCACAATTTAAAGGGCTTTCACTAAAATAAATCAAGTGCAACATCTGTAAAGAAACAAGATTGGCCATTTGGTATCGGTTTATAAGTCAGGGTTATATTTTTAAAATTAAGATACTGTATTCTGATCATACAAATTTAAGAAAAACCCCAGAAAAACCCAACATGGTCTAAAATTGTTGTACAAAAACAATTGTGTCTATATATAATTGATATAATTGCATGGTGTCATCAAGTGAAACCTAACTCAATTTATAATATATAGTATAAATGACATACTTTGTTTAGTCAAGTGGTAAACAATGAATTACTGGTGACTAATGGTTGTCATTTTTGATTCAGACACATTTCCTTGTTAAACTAAGTTTAACACTATACACTTGTATTAACATGTATATCACTTGTGACATGAACTTAAATGGTGACCTGTTTATTAAATGTGATGAAATGCCTCAATATTGGTGAATTTCAAAAGTTCCCTCCTCATGTCTTATGACTGACCCCGAGTCTGTATTATCGGAATACATAGTTCTCCTGTCACATGAAGCTCTGTGAATAAATCCATTGCTCTTGTAAAATGTGATTACATTTAAAAAATACATCATAAGGAAGGCACATACATGTACATGTATTTATGTGAAGTTTATCATGTGTCTGTTTATTGAGCTATATATTAATCTGGAAAAATGATTTCAAAAGTGTTGATTATAACTTTATATATATATATATATATATATATATATATATATATATATATATATATATATATATATATATATATATATATATATATATATATATATATACACACACACACACACACAATAGTTATGTCCCCCAACCATTAATATTGATCATTTATTAATAGAGGTGTAATGATACGGCAATACATCGATCGTATTGATTGTGAGGGTCCACGATACGCGTATCATATTGTCACGTGTATCGTGATACACAGTATGAGTTTATTTTCATTGACACTAGATCTCTAGAATGGTCACATGATGTAAATAACATGAAGACATCAAAAAATTTCAATTAAAGTTAGAAATAATTTGTAAATTTTGTTCTAATCAATTGAATTTTCCCAATATCTCTACAGTTTGTCGTTTTGTAAGCAGTTGACATATTTTCTTTATGCAATACTATTTTTTATAGACGTAGGCAACATAGGTTAACAGTTAATTAATAGTTGACAACTATATCGTGATACATGATGTATCGCATTTATATATTGTGATACGTATCGTATCGTGAGGTCACTGGCGATACTCAAGCCTATTTATTAAAGGAATAAGGAATCATTATTTGAGTATTGTGGGGTGATCAAATACAGTAGGGGTGATCAAATCCAATAAAACCAGAAGGACTTTAAAAGATTTGATCACGCCTGATGGTATTTGATCATGTCATTCAAAGAATGATTCCTTATTACTTATACATGTACATGTATTTATATAATTTTCAGCAATTGTACGATTAAATATTAGAAAAGTCATTGGTGAAATGTATTGGACTATACACTACAAAATTGATTCATAGTATTATCACAGACAACTACCTTGGAAAATATATTAAATACTGGTATGATTATTTTGTGTATGTGTACATTTAATTCTTAACAATTACATGCATCAGCTCTACATATTGTGACCAGCCAGCTAGGTTAAACCACTTTAGACAAAATTTTGCTGACAACAATTACAAACTAAATAACATAAAAAGAATTTTAATGGCTGCTGAAGTGAAAAATACCAAGCGTGAATTACAGGAAATGAACTTACAGCATGTAAACTAACATTCTGGACCCATTGCTAATCGCAGCAAGGAGCAGGCAGTGTTAAGTATTAACTCGACTGCATGGGGTCTAACCTGTTTGTGTTTTGATGGTACAGTGAGAAAAAAAATAAGTTAATTCTGAGGTGGATGACATATCTGATTAAAGATTTTTTCCCCAACTGTCTGTTCACGAATCATGGCGTTAAATGAGGTACCGATAGATGGAGGAAATATGAATGGGTAAGACTCCTGGGTCGATTTATAATCAGTTTGAATTTTCAAGTTGTCAAAATATTTATGCATACATGGAGTGAATAGGGTACATGTATCGAAAACATTTTTAGTGTTTAAGTATCGCTAGGGGTATTGTGATTGAAGTATACATGTGAAACATAAATCAGTCTTTTTTTGAAAGTCTGATTCAAACTTTGGAGAGTTTCCATGTGTTTTTTGTTTTTCCAAATGAATGGTGATAACTGGCTATTTTAGGCAATTTCTGAATTCCTGTCTTATTTTAGTATTTGATGTAGTTAAAGATCCAGAAATTATTACCATTGGCGAAGTGTTTTTGCTTACTTATCTGCCATGGAAAAAATTACTCGACAATATGTTACAATTTATAAGCTTTAGAATTTATTCCCAAACTGAAGTTCAATTTATTACTCCCAAAATCTGACTTGTAGGGATATACACTGTACATGTACATTGTATTAAGTGAGAAACAGATTATATTTCAGTTATATTATTTAATTATTGTACATATGCTCTTCAGTTGTAAACAAAGTTTTGGGATTTGTTCATGCTACCAGCTGCATGAATTTAACAATTTTAAATGCCGGTACAATTGCAGTTCCATTTTGTTTGCAAGTTTTCATGTCAATCATAATCATGTCTCTTTATTGATAATAGACTCGTCTATGAGGATATGATAGGCCTAAATGCAAGCTAAATTGGATAATTTTTTTTTTTTTAAATATAATTTAATTCTTTGTTTGACCATGACTTAATTCATTAAAATATGTCAAGTTAAAAGATATAAGGAAGGATAACTCTTGCTTTACTTTTTAAATGGAAAATCAAGAAAGGTAACTCTTGAGTGCTACAGGAAATGATTGTGGTTCCCACAAAGTGCACTGTGTGTGTAATACATGCATCATCTATGAGGAAATGATGAATATGTAAAACATAGGGACCAAGATAAGGCTGGGACTCCATAACTAGGCAAGGTAATGTAACATAACAATGCAACGAAAACCATGCATAACTATCTTTATAGGTAATGCTGTCACAGATTTTTCATGTAACTATTATTAGTCAGCTAGCAGTAATATAGGCATATTATGAAGGCAGGGAATGATATTACTGGTTGTTTCCTGCACTGATATCAGAGTTGTCCATTGTAATGTATAACTTGGCATTGCAATACATGTTCATTTATGTACCAGTATAATGCTTGTGTACGGGTAAGTTAATGTACGTTGTGTACACACACATGTACTGTACGGGCACCACCTAATGTTGCTCCATATTGATGTGCCCTAGGAAGGTGTTCAACAATAATGTATATACATTGTACATGTATGTACACTGTAAGTAGTGTCCTGTCAGAGGAGGGCTGTATTGATTGAATGGCATAATAACATTATAACAGCGTTGTGTGATGTAATGCAGGCATATACGATGTACTGGAGCGATTATACACTCGCAGCCAGTGTTATCTCTGCCAACCAGGGCCAGGGATAGAACTTAAAAGTATTGTAAGAAACTCAAAATGTTTAAGTTTGACTTTCATGTAGTCTCAATGAAAACACTGTTTGAAACATCAAATGTAAACTACATTTACTGTTGAAAAACTTGCATGAAGTATGCAGTGAATGATACAGTTTCAAATACACTTTTATACCTCTACTGTTCCCACCCATATCCCCCTGCCCATTTAAATAATAATTTTATATTGCCATATTTGTACAATGAGAATCAGTGGCAATAAATCAATGCTTCTTAATCATGTTAATGACTGATAAATACAAAAGTTAATTTTAACTTTGAAATAATTTAATATTTTTACGTGGCTGAAACTTGATCATGAAAACTTGTAGTAAAAAAATCCAAGAATATAGACAAGCATCATAGTAATTACGGTAACTACTGCACACTACACTCATGTAGATGGGAATTATTTGTGTACAGAGGAGAATAACAGAACGGTTTACAGTATTTGACCAAATCTGATTCATATTGGCATAAACACTTACGTTCATTTCACACCACGATCTACAATGTACGTACGTGTAGGTGTATTTTATATAACCTCAGAAATACGTGGAAAGACAATTTTTCAGCGACCTCAATATGAACTTTGACTTTATTTTGATATACCCTGATTGGTTGATTTTAACTGTACACACATGTACATGTACCTGAGAAGCTTATATCCCATTTTACCTGTGTGTTATCAGACTAGACAGTGCTGTAGACAACATTTGAAGGGTGTTGGAATCTTTTTAAAATACAAGTACATGTAAAAATTAATTAGGGTTTAGAGAAAATTACATTATTGGTTTACTTGAAAAAAAAAATTTTAAAAGATAATTATACTTACATACACAAGTGAGGCATTTACCTGTGCGTGATTCTGTAGCCTCTGGTGTGAAAAATGAAAGGTATAAGGTGTGAAAACTGAAAAAAAAATATATTAAAAATGACGCTAAGTAATTGAAGAAGCCCCATATTAAATGACAGGGTAGCTAGCTCAGTTATGCAGCAGTAATGGCACCCTGAACTTGATTTTCTTTTCTAATCCCATTTAGTTTACTGCCCCTGAGGAAAAATTTCTATAAGCACATTACGTTGACCCCTTTGTAAAAGAATTGCTAGTTAGGCCAAGTTATGTCAATAATGTATTTTTTCTTTCTCTCTTTTTTGTGGTCGGATAAATGTTGGGGTGTTTCTGCCTTTTTTCTTTACTTTAAACGTTGGTTGGGCCAAAGGATTTATATAGACTGAGATTTCTGATGGGCCGAGGAGATTATTATTTTTAAATGTCTTGGGTTGGACACCATGCAAAACAAAAAAGTTAGAACTTTGTATCATCTTACACGTTACAGTACTATGTATACAGGTGTGCTGACTTAGAATGCCATTAGGATGAGCCCAAAACACCTCAACAACAGAGCAAAAATGTTGTACAAAAAGGAGAATTTGGGAGGCAGGATTTGATTAACCATTGACTTCTATATTGCATATGTGTCTGAAGATTTATGTGTACCTTCTGTGTGCAAGAAAGCTTTAAAGGAAGCAGGATTTTATTTGCATAATTCAAATTGTGTTGATATACATTGACATTAGACAAGGTGTAACATTCTGTGGTGGAAAAAATGATCATGTGGGACTTTTGTCTTTGAAGAGGAGCTTTTTGTCTTTAAGGAGTTCTGATTTTTTTATAAAAATTACTCCACATCTAGACAATGAATGAATTTTTCATATCATTAAATTTCCGCTTGAGTAGGAACGTGACGCTCTGAATACCTCCAAAGAAAATACATACATGTACTCTCCAGTCGACGGCCTGTTAAATGGACTTAAATAGTGTATTGCTTACAATTAAGTGACACCAAAGGAGATAGGAATTTGTTTAAATGCACTGAAATTGATGCGTCGAGATAATTGAGTAAAGAGACAACTTTCTGTGTCAGTCTGATGCATCTGGGGTCACGGAAGCCGTCAATATTGATGAATCTGTGAACACCTGGCAGAGTTTTGGTCACCTATTAATTTACCTGTGTGGCACATCGGGGGTAGGCAGGGCGAACTGGGAGAGATTATACCTGCTGAAACAGGACACTGGAATTTTACAACTGTGTACTAAGTCAGTTACAGCCCAGAGATGACATCTTGATATTTTTAAAGTCAAATATTTCACCGGGCTTGACCCCATTTGTGGAAAATAGACCTGAATTGCATGCTGCAGGTATATGATATATACATCAGACGGGAACACACCTGTGTATTGGTGATTCTCTAGGTGAACTATACTGGTCATATTCAATATTCGTGTCAGGATAATTTGATGTCAATTTGCTGTGGGCCGTTTTTCAGACTGGGAAGCAGTGTGGTGGTGATGTAATGGTTTTTTTTTTGTGTTATCCAATTATTGATTTTTAGTTAACTTGTACTGCATTGAACACTTCTGCTGGGAGAAAATCAACCCTCTCCCTCCAAAAAAAGGAGAAAATATTGATATCAGGAATTTTTCTGTTTGATGTGAGTTTGGATTCTTTTTGTCGAGGGAAGAATTTTGTGAACCATCATGACCCATCTCAAGAAAAAGCCAGGGTATTTAAGGCTCCAATCTCTAGGAGAGAACACCGAGAGCGAGTTATTTCAGAGGCGGCGGTTGCATTTTGAGGACGGTCATGATCCTATAAACGGCATGGAGGGGGTGTACCCTCTGAACAGGTAATACGTACTGATAGTAAACAAAGTACCGGTAGTCGTTCATGATTACATACAGGAATTCTGCTGCACTGGGGGCATTCTGATATTTATGGCCATGTGAAATCTTCCGACAGGCTTTTATATCGTATATTTGATTTCATTTTATCAGAGCTAATGTAGGTCCTTCCTACATTCTGGTAGCATCTCCATGATAGTTGATTTTGTAAAATGAATTAATTTCAGGCCTAATAATGATTGAAAATAGCATCAGCATCTATTGGTGCAACTTTGGGTGTGCATGCACTGATTGGTGCAGTTTACCTGGTTAATTTAGATCAATAATCGATGGATCTTACCTGCACATACAAATCAATGCCTTATTTGTTGATCTCTCTCTTTGTTCTCTTTGATATTTGTTTAGAAATTTTTGGATACATTTTGCATTAAATACTAGTTATAGAATGTTGATCTTCATTCATGCTTAACAGGTTTGACAAGATTATATGACAAGGAACTGAAAAATCGGGTTTATGAGTGGAATTTCCATCTTCACATCCTTAAGTTTTCAATACAGTAATTTTAAATTTTATATAAATTGTGCATAAACTTTTACCACAATTTGACAAACATGGGTGTTAAACACACATATTTTTTTATACTAGCTGTGACCTCTGTATTGTCACATTATAAACAATTAAACACACATGCAATTCCCATCCAAAAAATTTTCTTTTAATTAAAAAAAATCAAGTTTGTCCATCTTCTTTTGACTGCCTCTGCTAAATTTCAGAGAATGTGCATTCTTGGCTTGAGAGTTGTAGGAATTTGTTGCTCTGTAGTAAATCAGAGGTGCTTGAACCTTTAAGAGTTAATCAACCCCTCAAAGTAAAATACTTTTGGGGGAGCTGAACAAACAACACCAAACATTCTGTGATTCATCAGCATTTAATAGTGTATTTTATGTGTACCTATGGCATTGTATTTTGGAAGTCTGCATCAGTCAGTGGAAAAATCAACATGGGCAGTATAGTTTAGATAGATAAAGGAAGAGTATTTATGTATTTAGAGGAAGTGGGAGATTATTTTTGGGGTATGGGGTAGTTTGGGGTACATGAAAAAGGGAGAGTTGCCCAGTAATATATAAAGGTATGTTAGCTATGATAGCAAATTATAGATAGGGTACTTAATGCTTTATCAAATTAACAGGGGATTGTAAGCATTCAAACTAGAGGTATTTGTGAGATAACATTATGGTCCTTTATGAGTGGTATTGACTTGGGTTTGGAAAACTTCAGTAAGCAAACATATCACATTCGTTTAAAATCCCTCTCGTAAACAGACTTCTCTAGAAGTCTATCAGCTGCATATTGAATCTAGTGTAAATTTTTGTAAGAAAATTAAAAGATAGCTGGTATTATTACCTCATTTGGGAGATGGATCCAGATATTTTCTGAAGGAAAACAAAGGGAGGGATTGGGTAGATGGAGATATACATGTACATTGTATATGTAAATGATGTAGATGCACTACCAAATGTATTCCAAGTTATATGTTGAACAACACTGGTTCTATGGATCCATTCTTTGTCAAAATGGAACATCACCAAAATGTTAAAGGGGGAGGGGGGGGGGGCTAGATATCACATTTGATTTGTTTCCTCTTGTACTTATATAAGCTTTAAGGGATCAGTTTATACGGTTAATTTTGATATTTAATTAGATTTTTAGTATTTTATTGAATAAAAGTTGAATAGAATAACTGCATTTCAATAATTGCTACCTTGAATTGCACATATTTTTCATCATAATAATTTTTAAAGGTAGAATGCACCTCACCTTACAAGTTCAGCAAGGTGAATAAAATCATTGTCAAGTTCTTGTGAACAAAAAATAAAGAACACATTTTATGTACAAATCTTAAGTAAATACAATTCGACAGTTATGTTCAGGCAAGATTTCTGCTAACAAGGAGAAAATCTGCAACCCCTGATCCCTGTAAGTTTGCCATTATCAGCAAGTGCACATACACAAGTGTGTGAAGTCCCTGCAGTACGCGTTGTACTTTTTACTGAGTAATACCAAAAATTGTTGACTTTTGTGTCTTTGCAGTAGCAACATGTCGTATGGTAATGGGGCGTTGTGTCACAGATGTCACGAAGGATTCGGCGCCAATGAGGAAATCGTCAACTCCAACGGAGAGGTGTGGCACACCCAGTGTTTTGTGTAAGTCCTAATTCTCTGACCACCCCATTTTGCTATATTTCTATTAAATATCTGAAGATAATCATGATAATTAGCTTCTTGGAATTCAGCATTAGATAGGCTAGGATATATTGTGAATGATCGCTAGACAAAAACTATTTTATTTGTTACTTTCATTTTCATACATGTGCATGTTTATAGACTTCCTGAGCATTTCCTATACTCAGAAAATAAAAAAATGTTTATAAGTAACAATTAAACAGAATATGTAACCTACATACAATGTAGACTTCAAAAAAGTTTTTGTCTACACTCCATACATGCATGAAGACAAATTTTTGCAGTACAATGTACATGTATACACATCTGCAGTTGATTAGCTTTGGAAAGCAAAAAATGGTCCATTACTTATGGTTTTTTCCCTTGAACAAAGAGCAACAAAAAAAAAGAAGACAAAACCGCATATTAATTGTATCCTGAATCTAGATCATTCATGCATAAAGAATTCTTACCATCAGTTAGCAAGCATAATTTATTGCATGAAGCATGATCATTATGTTAGAGAAAAGAGAAAAATAAATTTGCATAGGGTGAAGGGATTAGAAAAAGTCAAGTAGATGTGCAAGTGCATGTTGAAAGATAATTTAAAAATAACTAGTACATAATTCAGGCCCTGCTGTCACAAACATTTCTTTTTCTGATTGAGTTAATTCAGAATTAAAAATTGTTGGTGATGGAAGGACTTTAAGTAGATTTGCAAAGAGAGAGAGAGAGAGAGAGAGAGAGAGAGAGAGAGAGAGAGAGAGAGAGAGATGGAGATGATTTAACCTAGATCAAGCTTGTTTTAATAAGATTGATTTTTGTTTTGTGCTGTGAGAAAAGTCAGAAAGATTAGAATTTAATCTCATTGTCCAGTAGTTTATGTTTTAAGCCTTTCATACCAAAATATATCCTCCTTCTGATTCACAGACTGTAAATAATTATGAACTGCTTGTAATTTAATTTGTTCAGAATAAAGTAACCCGACTTAAAAACTGTACAATATGTAACCTCTAAGTTGGATTTTCTCCAGTAATTTCTTCATTGTCATAATCTGAAAAAAAATATAAGGTAACAATTTATGTTGTACTTCATCATTAAGACAATGCGTAAATTACCTGGTATGAGGTATAAATGAATTGCGTATAACCTCTCTTTAATGTCAAATTGTAAAGCAACTTTGTTATTGATATTTTTGTTGTATCGATCACTCCATCATGACCATGATCATCTATTAATGTTTGATAAAGTTGCAAAATGTACATGTTTATGTTAAGATAATTTAGTTCTAAAAACAACATTGATTTATTTGAAATTTATGCATGTTACAAACATTATTATTACCTTTATTTTGTTTACATATACTTGCTAAAGCATGTGAATAGATCACATTTGTAACTTTCATTTTAAACAATACATGTATATATTAATTAATAAAAGTTCCTTTGCCTTCTCCCTTGATTTAACTGTTAAATAAACTCTCTTTAATACACCATCTTTTGCTTGTTGCACATGGATATGCTTCAGCAAGCTTGTTAAATTTGTACAAAATAATCTTTTGTTGTTAACAATTAACTGATGTATCCTTCTAAGGAAAAAACTCAAAGTCTAAGATGAAGCTTTTCTCTACTGCTTTTAAAATATATCAGCAACTGGAATGTGGAACTTTACTTTAATTTACCTAATACGCTTCATTTTAAAACTCGCAGAATTTCTCTTTTCTTTTATTCGGGGGGGGGGGGGGGGGGGGGGGGGGGGAGGGGTTACCGGTAACTTATTAGTTAGTAAAGGTAGGGTTGTCAGATTTTTTTAATGTGAATGGTAAAAGGGGTACATTAACAACAATGATGGTAAAATTCCACATTCCTGGTACTTGCGAACATGTACGTAATCTACAAATGCTTCCTATATTCATGCTGTCTGTTGCGTTGTTCCGCGTAGAAGTCAGAGAAAAGCAGCTACTAAGGCAGCCCAGAGCTACGCATGCTCAAAATGTCACGAGACTCTGTCTCCGTGGGAACAGATGGTGAACTTTAACGGTCGGGTGTGGCACACAGCCTGCTTTGTGTAAGTACTAACAGGGTCAAGGTCAAATAATTGATGGGGTCAAGGACAAAGAACTAGTGGGGGCATGGTTTTACATAAATGGAATTGGAGGGTGATGGTTTGGTAGAAATTCTAAGCAGATACTTTCGTCATTCATTTTTTTTCTTGGTCTAGATTTTTAAAAGGTTTCTTTTTCCCCCAGTGCAAGTTTGCTGTGCAGAAAACATCATTGCAAGCATCTTCCCTTTGTGAGACCGCTTCATTAATTTGCATATTTTGGCAGTCAATTTTGCTTTATAACTTTCATTTATATACATGTACGTCATATATGTATAAAAAAATATTCATGCAGCCTTTTGCACTTTTATCTTGCATTCTGACTAGCTTGACTCAAGTTTTAAGTTGCTTGATTTTTTTTCTTTTATTTCAAAACATTTTTGCTTCTATATATGCTACTTAATAATAAAAATCAAACAATTTCATAATCTCCTTATTATGATCACACTGCTGCAACCTTAGTACTTGTAAGTAATACACTTTGTAACACTCAAACATATAGAATAGATAAACTGGTATATGCATTTCATTATGTTAACCATTTTAATGCAGAATTAAAGCAAACAAGTTTAGGATAAAAATACTTTGAAAGGAATTTGTGAACAAAATTTGAGATTAAACTTTGATCTGGCCTGTTTCAGCTGTGCTCAGTGCTTCCAACCATTTCCTGAGGGAGTATTTTATGAGGTAAATAAATAATTATGAAATTTTTACTTGTATGGATATGTAAACATTTTAATGATTACAACAACATTTGATTGGGATAGCAGGATCATATCAAGTTTCATCAAATGGAACGAGACATGTTTGTTCGATCTGTTGATCTGAGTCTGTTCACCAGTCGTTATATATATATATATATATATATATCCTGGTACATGTATTTGAATCAAGTTGAGCTGTATTAAGCTATAGAGACCTTGGGATTTCACCTCGTACAGTGGGAGCAACCAAGTGATGATAAATGCATTTTGTTGTCTGTAAAAATTAACTATTTGCATTATTTGATATATGTATGTAACTGTAAGTATGAGCTAGATGTTACTGTATCTTATTAAATGTTTTATGATTTCTTCCAGTTTGAGGGTAGAAAATACTGTGAGCACGACTTTCATGTTCTCTTCGCACCATGCTGCGGAAAATGCCGTAAGATATTTTGAATTACACGTTTTTGTAATACACAACTGGCTCTAACTGTTTAGTCTTAACTGACACACAGAAATGAAACATTTTCACCTTGTGTCTGATATATAGAAGAGAATTGCAAAAATGAATAGTATAAAGGGAGATAATTGAATTAGAAATCTGTTAAAGTTGTTATGCCGTTCAGCCTTTGGTTTTCATGATACTGCCACTTATTAAAATGATAATGAAAAATTCATATTTAACAACCTCAGTTATGTCACACAAAATTTTGTTTTGTAGCTGTTGTGTTCATACTGCAGTCACTTGACAGACTGTTTACCATGGCATCACTGCTTCATGCTGTGTAGTCCCTCTGTTTATGCTGTGTACTTCCAGTATTTATGCTTTGTATCACCAGTGTATTTCATGCTGCGGTTGTTTTACAGGGGAGTTTATCGTGGGGCGAGTCATCAAGGCCATGAACAACAGCTGGCACCCCGACTGCTTCCTGTGTGAGATCTGTACCGCCCCGCTTGCTGACGAGGGCTTTGTCAAGAACGCTGGAAGGTACGTCACAGCCTTGCCATTTATCGTTGAGGAACGCAGCACATATTATTATTTTGGGGGAGGATTTTACTTTACTTTTACATTTTTATGTAGTGTGGCAGACATTATATTAATATTCTAGCTGGGTAGGGGAATGATTTTCATCGATTTATGAATACATGTACATATGTTAAAGAAAACACTTGTGTCTAATTTTGAAGGAGAGAGGGACTATTTTCTTTAAAGTTCCTTTGCAGTTTAAGGACTTGCCAGATTGCAAGGAAATTTATGTTTATAATGATAGACTGATACATGAAAACAATACTTGCAACAGATGTAGATACAGAATCATGGACTGTCTACAACAGACATGAAGTAAAGGAACAATTTTTAACAGAGTGGTTTATATTTTGTAGAGCCCTGTGCCGTGAATGCAATGCCAAAGAAAAAGCCAAGGGGATGGGGAAATATGTGTGCCATAAGTGTCAGTAAGTATGGATATCCTTATGTCTGTACATGTTTCTTCCAAGTCAACTTACATATTTAAAAAATATATTTTACTTGTATTCTCAAAATAAATTTTTATTTTAAAAGCACTATGGTTTATTATCCCCTCGCGCAACTTGTTGCGAAGGGGATATAGCATCGCTACTGTGCGTGTGTGTGTTCGTATGTGTGTATGTATGTATGTATGTATGTATGTGTGTGTGTGTACTCCATTTCAATTTTCTAAATTCCAAGAAAACCCTCTCATGAATATCCATCAAACTTTGTACACTTCTTTGGCATGGTAAAAGGACAAACCCTGTTGATTTCAAAATCAATTGATTAAGTATTTTTTTTAATTATCGTAAAAAATGAAGTTAAAAACATGAATTTTATGTACGACTTGACAATCGACATTTCCGGTAATTTTATGTACGACTTGAAGTTAATCGCTACCGTATACAGTTCAAATCAACAACTTGACATTTTTTGGGATTTAAATCTAGTAAAGGTAAAAAAAAAACGTTTTGTAGCATTTGAGTGTTAGACTAGTGCCCATAGTTAAAAGTTGAAGCGGGCAAGAGATTTAAGTCTGCCGACTTACATCGAAACAAGCAGTCGACTTTCGGACAAATTTTCCCGTATTACTTACAATAGAACTAGTCCAAAATTCAGTAGAGACTTTGACAGATATTGCACAATTATCACGCAAAAATTGTTTTATATTAATAGTAACTGCATATATATCTACTATACTATGGGTTAATTTTAATACGACAACTAGCAACTAGAATTTCCATCAGAGCAGACTCCAGAGCGCTTGATTTTCAGAGACGTTTCATAATGTATACGGATCGTTTATGTATGCTTATATAAAAATGAATGTCACTAAATGAATCTAAATTATTAAACTTTAAAGTATATGTGTTGAGTTTCTGCTAGGAATAGGAAAACTGTTATGTAAACCCCCTCCCCCAATTTATACACCACAAAGCTTAGGGGATTGGGATTAAATAGATATTACATGTATGTATTCAAAGTGGTTTAAAGAAATACTTTATCTATTTTGATCTGATAAATTTACATGTATTTTCCTAAATAACGTATTCCCCCGTACAATAAGTCATGTCGCGAGGGGATGCTCCGCTTAGCGGTGCCCTTGTTAAAGATGTAATTTTGCATCAAGAGCTACATTCTAATTTGTGAATGTATTGTAAACGTTCATCGGATATTTTCACTTCTTATTTTCAATATAATTTTTTTCTTCAGTGCCATCATTGACACCGGACACATCAAGTTCAGGGGAGAGGCCTACCATCCTTACCACTTCAATTGTTCTTCTTGTGGGTAAGGGAAAAACATTACCATACACTGTGATATGTCCTGGATTTTATTTTCATGTCCAAAATTAGTAAGAAATGGGAATAAATCTTTAACTTTTTCTATTTGCACAAGAAATACCATGAAAAAGAAATTTCATGTTTTAGAAGGCATATGTAAATTGTACACTGCATGTTAATGTTTTACAAATAATTTTACAGCCAGGAGCTTAATGCTGACGCTCGAGAGAAGTCGGGAGAGCTCTACTGTTTACGCTGTCATGACAAAATGGGTATCCCTATCTGTGGAGCATGCAGGTAGGAATTGGTCCTCTATCTGGAAGTGATGTGATGTTTTCCACAGACATTTTCTTTATGCTTTTATCAATTTCAAACTAATTGGGAGGAGTTGTTTGATTTGTACGTGTTTCTATTCTTAACGTGTTTCTATTCTTAACAGGCGTCCTATTGAAGAGAGAGTGGTACATGCATTAGGGAAAGCCTGGCATGTAGAGGTAACTATAGCAACATGCTGATATATTCTAAAACATTTTAAAAGTACTGTATATTCATTTTTTTTTCGTGGGTCGTGAAAATGGGGAAAATGTGTAGCATTTTTATTTTGCATCTTGCGATTTAAAAAGTTTCCTATAGAAAATGATACATGATATAATTTCTGTGTAATTTAAAAGAGATTGCAAAAAAGCGAAAATTAGATCATTGCTAAAATTACCGGATATACGGTACAGTAACTGTATTCATCTGATAGAGACTTTTACTGAATACATGTATTATCGGATTTGGAAAAGGAATAGAAAATTTTTGTTTTTCACAAGAGATTTCTTTGAATTCCAGCATTTCGTCTGTGCCAAATGTGAGCGGCCATTTTTTGGAACTCGCCACTATGAGAAGAAAGGGCTGGCCTATTGTGAGACTCATTACCATCAGGTTTGTTTCCAAAATAAACTGTGTTTAGGGAAGTTTGATTAGAGAAGTTGAGAACGATATTTTAAGTTATTTTTTTCACACTGTAAGAGTTTATATCGGAGGCAGTTTCATAGAAATACTATATATACATACAGATGTACTGCCAATTTATTATGGTTGAAATACATGTAGGTTGGATCCATCACAGGCTTTCATTCATTTACTTCTTTTTTCTTAGCGGGTGGGGTGTAATAACATGGTAAAAGGGATGTGAATGGTAAATGAATAAAATTCTGCACATATTTTTGACAATGTTCATGTATTAATTGTTATACTTACAGCTGGTGGGTAAAGTAATTGATGCACTCAAAGCAGACAGATAACAATCTATTTCATTATTTTGTTTTCTTTATTATACTTAAGGATTTCATTGGGCTTATGCACAGTGTATTCAGATATTGAAAGTCACTAACAAAGCCAGTATTTAAAGTTTTGGGTATATTTAGAAATGGTTTGAGTACAGAGTGAGTAGTCAGAGAAAAACTCTGAATCAATTTTCCCTCTTAAGATGAGAAATAGACTTTTATCTTTTGTCCTTGCAATATCGGTTAATCAAATGATATGTACCAACCAAATTTCACACTTTTCCATCAAAGAAAAAAAAAAGAGGTTTAAAAAAAAATTGCAGGTATTGGAACCCATATGTGGGATATATGATTTGTATGCAAAATGTGTAAACAGTTAACATAAATATATGCATTGATTCCAAACAATTGTCAGAAATGTCCTTAATCTGAGGAAATTTTGCAAATAGGTAGATGTAATGGCAAAGCTTGTTAACATTGCATTTTATGTATATTACATGTATCAGGTTTTATCAAAGAATCTCTGCAATCATAAAAGAATGCTTTCAATAGCAATGCAAATAGTAAACAGATCTTTATTCCTGGAAACATTATTTAACCATTTTTGCTGTTTTTTATATCAAACATTTATGTTGTTGCATATTAATATAGTCGTAATTTAAAAAAAAAAATGAATTTGAATGTGAAAAAACTTCCACGGAACGTGTTTGTTAATTTGATATCTTTCATCTTTATTTTCCAGCTGTTTGGGAATATTTGTTTTGTCTGTAACAACGTAGTGACGGGAGACGGTGAGCTTTATTTCTCCTGTTATTGATATTTATTGAATCACATTGAGTAAATTCAATATTTATTTTAATTAAGTTAACTCAATATTCATTGATTCAAGAGTGAACGATTTATGATACCAAAAATATTAATTTGTAGTTGATAAAAGGTGATATATGCATATCATATTTACGACTTTAGAAGGAAAATTTTTGGTATATCGTTACAAAAAGATATTTTATAGTTGATTTTATGTCACTTGAAAAAAAATCTAAACAAATTTCTTTCTCTCCAAATCAATGTTACCAACAATAGGTAATATGGGACTTTGTTTTGATATTTATCTTTTTAATTTTGTTCACAGTGTTCAGTGCCTTTAACAAGTCATGGTGTGTCGGCCATTTTGCTTGCTCTATTTGTGACAGGAAGATGAGCCACAAGTAAGTATATGTTCAGTATTACATACAGGCTTTATTCAGGATATGTCTGTTTCTGTGCTTTCAATTTAGTTTCACTTTCTAAATGATTTTACAGAACATGAAAACCAATTTAGGAAAATGCCCTTGATCTGGCGGAAATTTAATGTTAACACATGCCGAAAACTTTTCAAACAATCAGGTCCGTCAATCCCTTTGATTTGGGTCTGATAAAAGGACCCTTACCAATTGGGAAAACCTCCAAAAATTCCCAATTTACTGATCTACAAATTCCCAATATCACAAGTTTTACAATATATGTATATATAAAAATTGTGTTCAAGTAAAATTTGAGATGTAAAACTTCAATTTTTAGAAGTTAAAAAAAGATTATGCTATGATATTTAGATACCTTTTAAGTATCTAAAATTTTCCCAATTTTACGATAATTTTCCGAATTAATTTTCCCAATTGGGAGGGAACCGTTCCCTGTACCAAAAATTGCTGTGACAGCACTGAACAAACGATGATGGGTGAATTGTGGTACATGTATTGATTGCAATGAATTGTGATTTTAGAAGGTAAAGAAATATCAGGAATTGTTATTAGTTTTGAAAAAATTGTTTGTTGTCATTGAATTTATCGGTCAAATTGTATTTGGTATTGGAACAAGTTTTTGGAGGCCTGTGTAACATGAAAATAATGTAAAGCCTATTTAACATGAAAATAGCTCAGCCTGTGTAACATTAAAGTAATGGAAGCTGATTTAGATTGAAAGTAAAACGAATCCTGTATAACATGAAAGTTACTATGCAGGGAAAGTGATTGACTTGATAAATAAAATTTGTTTTGTTCCAGGACCAAGTTCTTTGAGTTTGACCTGAAGCCTGTGTGTCGTGTGTGTCACGAAAAGTTCCCAGGCGAACTGAAAAAGAGGCTGAAGAAGTACCACGAGGAGGTATCCAAGAGACAGATCATGTCCAACAGTTAGGGGTTATCTGCCGCTGTTAGCAGTGCAGGCCAGCGCTAAAGCATGGAACAGAATTGTGGAGGGAACAGAAAGGTCGAATAAATACTACATACAGAGAGAAAACGATGTGCAAGGATTTGATTTTAAAACTGAAACTTAACGTCTGGAATATTATAGTTTTTTCTTGTTTTGAAATTTGGGCTTTGTTTTGTAATTTAATATACCATGTATTTGAGATATTGATATAGCTGATGTTGACTGTAGCTTTCACAGTGTCCTGTGTTAACTAGTTGGTAGTAAACCTTGTTGGCACATTGTTTTGTATCTTTAGCTTGGCAAAGACGGATAAGTATTGATTATAAAGTTAGCAGCTTTTTGAAATTAGGAGAATTTTTGAAATTATTTATCAGCATTAGTATGATTATTAATTAAGCAACTTTTTGATGTTATGAGTATTATGAAAATGTACATCACCGTCTAAGAAGATGTGAAAATTTGTTTACATCTTTGTTATACATATTTGCTGAGCAGACTAATCTTTTTGTAGCATGTATAAAGTGTCCATATCTTTACTCTTTCAAAGATTTTTATTTTTTATGAAATTCGGCTGGAATATTCATGGAATCGGTGCTTGGTTTATATGCTGTGTGAATAAATTGTGTGAATTTCTGAAGCTTATCTCCCTTTGACAGTGAAATCTGTGTGCTGATTGTCATTGAAAATTTTATCAGTTTTTCTCATATCAGCATGATTTAGAGATGTCGGAGAAATTGTATGTTTGTAGTTGGACTCGAAGAACTAGAGAATGTTTGTACATGTATTCAGTTCAAATCATTTTCCCTGTTGTAATAGGTTTATAAATGACCATGATGTGTGACAATCTCTTATTGTTTAGGATGTAGTTTTCAAAGATATCCCAAGATGTTCTGTTTGCTATAATGAAGTTTTACTCTTAATATACATGTACTTGTGAAGGGGAAATATTTTAGAATGATATCATGCTATTTTTGCAAGAGAAGACAACTCTGCTTTGCTTACAAATCTTGCAGCTCTACCAAGAAAAAGAACATACTTGTTTTAATTTTAATATCAGCTATTTTGATGAATTGTTTTAATTATATTTTTTTCTGATTATATACCCAGTAGGTTATTTAAATTGCATGATAAATGTCTGTGATGGTCCATTGTATGTGTATATTACTTTATAATGTTTGTGTACATATGTGTATAGATGTCTATTTATAAAATATATTCTGCAAACACCACAATTTAATCTGATTTTTATTCCCTGCCATGTAGAGTATGTGGCCAGGGCATGTAGTGTGTACAATGTGTCTCATCCCTCTGTCCCCTATCTCTCCATCCATCACACTGAAGCTTTATGTGTGACTTTTCAAAGAAACTTCAAGATTTTCCCCAATCTACAAACAAATATATTTTAAGCAATGCAGTTGATTGTAAATAAATAGCGCCTGTTTGGGACGGTACCAGTTGAAATTGACTTCCTCGAAAACCATTGTCAACCTACGCTTCATGAATATTTACAAACTTAAAAAGATAAGTCCCGAAGTTTATATAAGGGCTGGCATTTGTCAAATGTATTATGGGTAATAAAAAAAGAAAAAGCATTGTGAACATTTAAAAAAAAATCTTTGAAGTTTGTATGAATATTCACTGCATAAAATTATTTGATTTCGAAGTGAATCAACACAAGCGATCGGGAAAGAAAATTTAAATGGGTTATTGTTGCTTTAATTTTCAAATATATACATGTAATTTTGTTTAACCTAAAAAAATAAATTTTTAATCACTTAAATAGTTCTATCAGTGACGTGACTACCTACTCTGCAAGTGTTGATATGAAAGAGCTTGGATTGTATGGGGAAACTTTGATACTGTATTGCCCTAAAATCGGACCAAGTAAATTTAAAGACACACCATAGGAAAGAGCAAATTAATAATGTCATAATTCTCTGACCTTGACATTGCTTAATGACATTGACTTTACTATTTCTAATTTTGCGTTTACATTAGCCTCGAGATATTTTAGCAAAATGAAAAAAGTTGAGCCCCGCTGTCATGCTGCACGCTGTAGCCTGTGCAATTTTTAGAAGAGCCAAAGTTGCACTGTACTTGGTTTTATAATGCAATCATACCTTTATAAGGTGGTGCATTTATGCCCCGTGGACATATTTCTGGCTATACTTATAACGTTTAAAACCTGTGTTTTGGGTTAGTTTCATATATATGTTCTTTCAACCTTTGATGCAGTATAATTAAATAAGTCGCCCATCTAATGAAGACTTATAATTGTACGTGTGTGATTGGGGGGGGGGGATACGTCACTTTATACGGGTCTTTATTTTTGGTACAAGTACACGCTCAAGGACTTACTAGGGTATTTTCCATGAACTTTGATCGCGTGCTCGAACGTGCATTTAGGCATTCGCTACTGTATACGAAAGTGTCCTACATTGTACCCGATAAAATAAATCCATGAATTATAACAGGTATGTGCATACGTAAGTTTGCTTTACTGATCCATATTTCAGGGGCCGAAACAGAACGAAGGTTGCATTTATCTGTGTGCAGTGGTTTATATACAGTGGTCCTCTGCAGGAATGTGGACCTTCATATGTTTGTTGTTTTTGAACAGCTGTCAAGTATGGTGACGTATACTACCGAACAAATGTGTTTATTGTGTAACGAGTTGTCAAGGCCGAGTTGCTTTCAAATATTTGCTTTGAAAATGACCTTGCTTAAATAAATTTATGATCATTTAGAATCGAGGGAGGGGTTTAGTGGAATAAAAGCTCTATACAGTGAGATCGAAAGTAGCTGTTCTGCCAGGCTTGAGGAAATATTGGTGGGCTCGGGATAATGTAGTGGCATTACAGGGGAATTAATTTAAGTATTTTTGTTAAAAAGTTACTTACTCAGTATAATAAAAGTTTTTGAGGGAAAGCTGGGTCTTCTATTGAGGGTTTAAATCATCACTCGTGAAAACAACATGCACTGGTCCTTTCAGCAGGATCCTGTAAATCGCGGGAGACTCTGTCAGGCGCTGAAATAAGATCCATTACTGGAGTCCTCCAGAAAACAGTTGAATATAAAAAACTAAAAAGAATTTGATAGAAAAAAACCTCCGAAGATCTTAATATCACATTACCATGCACCTGTCATCATTATATTTAAGGAATAAGGAATCATTCTTTGAGTATTCTGAGGTGATAATTTTGGTCGGGGCGTGATCAAATCCAATAAAGCCCGAGGGGCTTTATGATAGATTTGATCACGCCCCGACCGAAATTATCACCTCATAATATTCAAAGAATGATTCCTTATTACTTATATTTATATAATATTCAGCCATTGTACGATTTAATACTTTAATATGAATAAGTAAACCCCGCTGGCGCCCCAATCATACGTCATCTGAAGTTATTGGATTGTATAGTACAAAATCGATGCGTAGTGTTATCACAGGCGAAGACACTGAAAAATGTAAATTTTCTTATTTGGTAGCACTAACTTCTACAACACGTTTTATGGGTCACGCATGCGTCTAATCTTCCTGGTCAGACTTGGACTCTCGTAGTCTATAGGATTAACCCGTTCTGACCACAGGTGCTTGGGGACGGGACCCCTCCCCCCCAAACAATATTCATTCCCACATTTCCGAGTTATTTTTTTTCATCATTTATTTTTTAAATTATATGCTGATGTATGCTACACTAAAAATATTCACAATTAACGCGAAATAAGCTATGTATAAAAAATGTATATACCACTGGTATATACCAGTGGTATATACATTTTTTATACATAGCATATTTCGCGTTAATTGTGAATTTTTTTAGTGTAGCATACATCAGCATATAATTTAAAAACTAAATGATGAAAAAAATAACTCGGGAATGTGGGGGTGAATATATTGGGGGGGGGGGGGTCCCGTCCCCAAGCACCTGTGGTTCTGACCAGGTCATTCCGAGGTCAATCTGATTTAATTCAAATATTGAAATAAAGACCAGATTATCTATGTAAAGTTTCAGCGCACTTTTCATGTGAATTCGGTTAGAACCATTTTAACAAGAGCTTGGACTTTGGGTAGTTAGTGTCAAACAGCATTGTGACGTAATCCTGTCTATTTCATCGTAGGCCACTCAGCCATTGCTCATTGAAATCAACAAGATTTGTCTGGCTTTCAGGCAAAGACTACGCAATTGGTGTATATTTCACTTGAAACTAGCGTCAACTTGTTTTGACGCAATAAATAAAAAGTCACGTCGTACCGAAAGTCCAAGGCCTTGTTAAAATGATTCTAATTGTGCGTTGATCCATAGCTTGACTTTTCGAAAAGATATTTTATTTTACAATCATTCATTTACTTTTTAACGTAGTTGTTATTTTGACTACAAGGTTGGGGGGGGGGGGAGAGAGAGAGAGAGAGAGAGAGAGAGAGAGAGAGAGAGAGAGAGAGAGAGAGAGAGGTAATAAAAACAATTGCTCTTGAATCACTTATAAATTATTCATGATGTATTTCAAACAATCGTGAACTTATTTTAAAGAAAACCAAAACCACACTGCAGTATAGTGTTGGCAAACAAGAGGGGATAATTAATTCGGGACTTTACAAGTTAATTATGGAAAGTCAATTAACCTCAAGCTCGTCCATGTACATTTAGACGTTCAAAACACAGCTTTATTGTTTAATGTCAGTGACGTACTAGTATTGGAAAGGTCTGTTGTTTGTTGCATCAACTTTGTAATAAATAATGGTGACGTTGTTTGTTATTTTTTAAAATATTATTTATATATTTTGTTTCTGACACAAGTTTTTGAATGATACAATATATACGTGTGGAGCACATGGCTCAGTGGTTATGCAATATGGGCGTTATTAGCACCCCTGCGAATGTTATTGTCATTTAAATTTCGACCACGTGGTTTTATTTGACCCTTTCAGTTTATGCCTTCTGTTTAAAGTCTATTTTCTAGAGTCTAGGTACTTGTAATCATATATAAAATCTAGACGTTTATTGATTTTAAACTTTATCTTTATTAATTGGTGGATAAAATGAGTTCAAGAAATTAATGTGACAATAGAAAATGTAGGGTTTTTTAAGCTGTTGCAAGATTTAACAAGCACACGGCGGGCGTGACCGGTCAGCAGAGGATGCTCACTCCTCCATGGCACCTGATCCTACCTCTATCTTGGAGGTCCGTCTTGCTCTGCTTTGAATTTGTATTTCGTTCGTTTTATGGATTTTTGAGATGGTTGACGGCTTGTTATTGTCATTTTTTTTCATTAGTAGCGATCCCCATAAAGATCAATTTTCGATCCGCGCCTGACCTCGTAATAGCATCAATAGTGAAACATACTATACTATTTTATGCAGAATGTTACTTGAAAATTGCTCGATATACTAAGTTTTTGTACAAAACAGACACCAATTCATTTTTTAAAAAGCACGGTATTGCAAACCAAAAGCATAAAACATGACTATGATTTTATCAAGCAACCCAATGTTTACATTTTCAACCACGTGTAGAGTGGCTGAACACGAACGATAACTCTTTTCTTCTTTTCTGAATATCATCGTTTAGTTTAAATAACCGCCAGATGATGAAATAAGACATATCTTTTAATAGATTTTCATGTTTTAACATAAATCAAAGTAGAATATGATATGAAAAACGGCCAGTACTTACGTATTTTGAGAATATTATCCGAACACTTATACTTCCCTCGAATTTTCACAGGAACTGAACAAATCTCGGCGAAGTCTCGTGAACTTTCATTCGAGCACCTCTGGATTTATTACATATTTAGCAACGATAAAGAAAACATTCCGAACACATTCGCAGGGGTGGTTAGGCCAGTAAATGAAATGTCTCTGGTTCAAACCCTGCTGTGGTCACTTGATGTTGTGTGTTGTGCACTTAGACAAGGCACTTTATCTACATTGTCTCAGTCCACCCAGCTGAAATTGGGTACCGGCTTACGCTGGGGGTTAACCTGCGATGGACTGGTGTCCCATCCAGGGGGAGTGAATGATTCTCATCCGCTTAGCACCTCGGAGACGGGGGATAGCACCGGCCCTATGCACCTTGATTGCACAGAGAAGGATTGTTTGATAATGCTATACTCTCTCTCTCTCTCTCTCTCTCTCTCTCTCTCTCTCTCTCTCTCTCTCTCAGAATTCATTAGTTCAAGGAAAAGACATCGTCAGTTATAGCCACAGGTGAATACCTCTTTGAATAAAAGTCCAAAGATAAGAGATGTAAGAGATGTTAAAGTTTTGTATTGCAAGAACATGCCTACCATTTTCAATAAAGATAATGATTTGATATATATTTATTGGACTGATTTAAGGTGATATGACATTAGTATCCGATTTGTATTAAAACTAATTACACATGTACTAAACATGCAATGGTACTTTGTTCATTTTTTTTCTTGCACAAAAGGCGTCAAAGTACCAATTCATTTATATGAACCTAAAAATATTCTATCTGTTGATGAAATCTGGGGGAAATTTGTTGTTATGATAATTTGCCGTTAACCATAATCCCACTTTGATTCTTGGCTAATCGTACGTGCCTTTTATCATATTATAAATGACGTTTTTTACACTGCATATTGTAGTAATTAAACGTTTAACAAAACTTAAAGTATATGGTTTATGGGTTATACTCTCATTGCAGCCGAAATACATTTTAATTTTGAAAAGTGCAAGAAGTCTGCTTTTGCTAGCAAAATTTTAATTATGTTAATGCATTAATTAATTAGCACGCATAGACCATTCCAACTTCATGCTTTAAGGATAACGTTTTACATGCCTTCTTCATGCTTTATTTAATTATTGCACATACCCACATGAGCTAAGCCCATTTTTGCATGTGAGCTCCTCGTACCCACCACAGGGGACAATGGGTTAAACAGGGGCTAACATGGGCTAATGGGCTTTGCCCTTTCTATGGACAGGAAGCCTGTGCACACACACACGGAAATGAAAAGCAGTCTCGTTCTACCTTGAACTTCGATCTAATATTACATTAAGTTTTTTAACACACTTCAAAAGATCCCACTATATATATTACACCAGTCATTGACCGAGAGCCGAGACAGTTCAAGGGAAGTTCATAGATATTCAGTATATACATCCCTCTATATCAGTACGACCATGGAAGTTATTTAAATTCCCTAACTATGCCTGTCGTTGTTCAAGGTCATAAAATGGTTAATGGTTTTATTTTTGCAAGCTGTTGACTTTAGCTGCCCCAACGGCTGTAAATCAAAGTACTGAAAAGGTTCGCGGTAACGTATATTTGCTTAGTCTGCAGTTTATTATGTAATTATGTAGAGATTGTATATATAGTCTTCTTCTATCGGACGGTCCTCCATCGCCTCCGACCAATTTTAAAATTTGAAAATTATTTTGTAACATAGAGAGAGAGAGAGAGATATTAACATGTGCATTATTAATATAATACTAGTTTCGAGTCTTGTCTGCCGTCTGGTTGACTTGATACGATTTCTTCCTTGATTTTGATCTCTGTCGCACATAAAAAAAATAGAGACGTTGAATCATTGGAGATCTATTCAACCACTTATTAGAAGAAAAAAACGTTCTATGGATTATCACCTCGGTTAAGAATGTCTTAGTTTTGACTATTCATGTATAATACTAAACATGAATTACGATTTGCATGCAAATTTACACTATGAAGATGAAGGCACCAAACTGTGGCCATACTCTCAATGACGCGGTGCAGGGTATGGATCTGTGACCTTGACCGAGTAAAACTTCTGTGTCAGTTGTTACCAAGGTTACGGCGGGCTGTCTTCGTTGCATGATGTGCCGTCACGCCTGATTAATGAAGCGACGCGGTCGATGCTCGATAGGGTCAGCTTGACCATTCAACTCAGTCTTTATATATAGAATTATACATGTACATAAAAAGGAAGGATGTTAATGAGTTATAGATGGGCGAGGTTTAAGAAGTCCGCTCAATATGTGTGTCTTTATATAGATTTAAATATACAAATAAAAAGGAAGGATATTAATAAGCTTGATAAATGGAGAGTTTTCAGACGTATTAAGTGTATAGTGATGTACATGTATGTCTCATGACCAAAATATACTTTTTTTCAGAACAGTACGCATACATGTATACATGAATATGAAATCAAATCGGGTAAACAACGCTGGGATGGGTCAACTTGGGATTTGCAGACGAGTGTTGGGGATGAATGACAGGAGGGGTTTACATGTATTTCATCACCTTCTGTAATATGAACTGTGTTCCTTATTGAAAAAGCACTGGCGGGTGGGGATTTGGAGGGTGTCAGAATTTTTTTCTTTAAAAAAAAAAAAAAAAAAAAAAAACCAAATCCAAAAAATATAGGTGTAGCAAAGCTGTGTGCATTTTTTAGGACTCGATATGTTAGGTGGTCGTACTCACTAGTCACGTGACTGTATATATACATGTAATACCCGCAATCCTCGAGATTTAGACCCCAAAAAATGGGAGTGTAAATTTGGTCCAGAGTGGAGACGACATGTTTATATATATCAAAATACATATAATTGAAGAATGAAAAGACACGTATCAGAACTCCCTGGATAAGAAAAATGGTCATATGTCGACTTACAGGATAAAAAACCGGTTATTTAGATATCTACCAATGCAATGAATTGATTATAGTATATGCATAATTATATATAGTTATACAAAATGCAGTGTATAAATTTTTATGATTATGGTTTGTAACAATGCCCCTGAGTCCAGGCGACGAGTTTACTTATGATAAATGTACTTCCATATAATGAATTATCTTGTTAAAAAGGCACGCATTGCATGTGATTATTTGAAATAATGCCAGATTTACAAATATAGTAAAAAAGAAATTGAATTAATGATAAGCACTGTAATAAGCGCATTTTATGAATACATGATGTGTATGATATTATAAACAGAAATCTCAAAATTAATAGCAATGCGTAAAATATGTGAAAATATGAAACAATATACATGTATGTTTTGAGATTATTTGAGTCGCCTTTTCTGTTAGTGAAGATATAACTGTGTATTTAATTCAATTAAAACCCAACTAACTTCATCCCACCAACCCCCAATAAACAGAAATAAAAACAACAAAGTAAAAGAAAAATTAAACTATAAAAAATCCACAAAAATACACTTCATACCCATGAGCCACTGAACAATTGTCGTATTATTCTAATCAATAGACATTGAACTTCCTTTCTTTACATTTTGTTTTTGCATATTAATAAATTATAATTTATTGTGTATGCGTAACAGCATGATTTTCATAGGCGTCGGATCCGGGGAGGGGAGACTAGCCCCCCCCCCCACTTTTTTGCCAATTTGCTTCCGACACCACTGATTTTCATTCTTGAAATTGAAGAATATTTAAAAATCCTTGACGTGTGCTCCACGTGGGATTGTCAAAGCACGACGCTTTGTTTACGCCTGATAGATATAAATATCGCGCAAACACCTTATGATCAAATCGACCAATCAAATTGGAGCTTGGCTGGCCTGACCTTGGTTACTAATACATAAAATAATGTAACCGGCAAAAGTGCTGGCTGAGTGTGTCTGTAAGCTGCAATACTGGCAGAGAATGTGAATCGTACAGTTGTTACAAGATAAAGAGCTTGTTTTTTGTGCTCGAGGAATAGTGCATTGGTAAATCGACATTTTGTGGAATTTCTTCGTCCAGACTGCCTGATTATCTGTTCACGCCCTGCGGACGTTTTGAGGAAATAACAGTGATCAGGTTACATAGTAAGTACAGACTTCAAGATGTCGGAGAGTCGGATATCGAACGGCTCTGGAGAACAGAAGCCGAGCCAATCGCTGCTGACGGTTCTCAATAAATTTGTCCAGGCGGTGAATGTTATGGACGATACTGTGATGATCCCGAGTCGCCTCAAGGATATAGAAATGGGATCAAAAAATCCGGAAATCCGAGAGGAAAACAACAACATGGCGCTTATGCCCATTATGAATCCAGGAACCGATTTATATAGTTTCTACAAACTGTTGAATTCGATCAAAAAGGAGATCATCAGCGGGAGTCCCGGGGCCGTGGAGGAGAAAGCTGTGACGTCATCGGACTCGGAGGACGATACTTCGAATGACTCTTCCAACCAGACGGCCGAATTGTTTCGTCATCATTTGCAGGGACTATATAACGTCATGGACCAACTGACCAATACGGCAAAAGCGTTGACGGACAAATACGAGACTGAATTCGTTGGGGAGGGGTCGTCACGCTCGATGTCTTCGTTCGCTATCTGACACCCCCACGATGAAATAACGTGTAGGTGTTGTGTTTAATAGTGCCTGACTAAGAATGAGAGCGAGTGGGGTGTGAACGCGATTTTTCCACACGATTTTTGTTCAGTTTACTTATATGTTTCTGTTGTGTTTCGAAAAGTGTCCAGATTACATCATTTCGTCCCAAGTGCAATGAAGTTTGATACCAAGAATGATCAATGCACAATATGCCTAATTTTGATGTGGCAAAGCCCTTTACGAGCATGCGTTTTTTCTCTTTATTTAATATTTATTTGTTCTAAGTTTATTTTGCAAATAATTGTCGATTTGCAAATAAAAAAAATGTGTTCATTGCGTAATAATGTTTTTTAAAAACATTATTACTGATTTATAATTATGTATATTATTTTTTTTATAGTAAATGCCTACAATCTTTAGCGTGTGCTTTGTGTTTTGTTTGTTTTGAAACTTAACGAACTAAAGCCGTTACGGATTGGGTTCCATGGCGCTGGCTAAATATTATGATCTTTTATCGATTTAGAAATGTCATTAATTTTAAAGGGCTCAGAACGCACTTCATTCCCATAGTCTTTCAAAATGTTAGCCAAAAGTCTGAATGTGCAATTGCATGTAACCGAAAATCTTGCAATTGTGTATTTTTATTTTTCTGAAAGAATTAAACTCGACAAAAGTAATGCGTGAATTATAATGAATGTAAAGGGTTTATACTCGGTCATAAGGAACTTAAAAACGGACAAATCCCCTTTTATTGCTGTTACGTAATATTGTAATTCTTCTTTATGTTATACCGTGTTATATAATGCTAAGTGTAATTTATTATATAATAAAAAATCAACCTTTAACTGTCTCTTATTACGTACAAAATAATTCGTCGAATATAATTGCCACATAATTTTGTACCGCTCTATACCTGTTAGACCGAGCAAATGTTGAGGAAGTATGCCCCCCGCGGGGCCACGACCTGTTCATTCAGGAACGTTTTCTGTTGCATGGCCGATCCCGTGCGTCAAGGTGTATTCAGTATATCTCACCTGGACAGGTAAATCCCTTATATGATGTGAGTCAATATCAATACACTTATCATCTATCAACAAAGAAATGCTGACGTATTAAGTGTGGGAGTTCCATATCTTCTCTCTCTCTCTCTCTCTCTCTCTCTCTCTCTCTCTCTCTCTCTCTCTCTCTCTCTCTCTCTCTCTCTCTCTCTCACACTACAATTGTCTGCTGTATCAAGACCGACTGTACCGCACTACATGTACCTCTATAACATAGATGCCCATACAATACATACTCTTCATGATGATGTTTATATATATATATATATATATATATATATATATATATATATATATATATATATATATATATATATATATATATATATGTGTGTATGTATGTATGTATATATATATTTGTTTTTTTAAATGATGCACCGATTTTGTTAGCATTAGAACATGTGAATCAAATTGAACATTCTTTATTATGTGCATTTAAGAATATAAAAAATATGAAGAGACAGTCATAGACTTTATATTGCCATGTAGTGTCTCCCCTCCATATATTTCATATATTGTGTAAGTTTAACAAAGGAACCTGACGCTATTATTTTTACAATAATAAAAAAAGATTGTGTTGCGGGTATATTTTTCAAATGTCTGCATTGTTTATACATATAATTTCTTTATTTATCTTTCTGGCAAGTTAATTTTCTCTCCACCCGGAAATTGAGGAGGCATAGATGTTATAAAGATGTTCTCTTTTGAGAAGTGGACAGGCATAGCATACATCCACTTCTCAAAAGAGAATAGGTATAAAGAAAGAATCGAAACATTGTTGATAAAATTGAATAGTTTCCTATAAATTTATAAAGACCTTCTTATAATAGCATGTACTAATTTACATAAACCTTCTAATTTATACACGCAAGAAAAATCAAAATAAAAAAAAAACCTCTGCTATCTTACACACCGAGGCAACGACCTGACACGTGCACGTGAATTATGAACAGGATGTCTTAAAAATACACACAGACGTATATGTATATATCATTATCAAGCTGGCCAATCCGTGAAAGAAGGATATCGCAATGACGCGTCGAATGAACAGAGAACCAGAGAAATCTATAGGACATGTATACATATATGTAAGCAGATGTTTAACCGAAACGCCACACCCATATATATATATATATATATATATAGTGTATAAACATGTACCGAAGATAAAGAATTATCATTGAGTAGATTATTGATGGAAATCTGATGGTAACAGCCAACTTTATTTTGAGATTGTTAGAGACTATAAGCGTGATCTTTGTCTCTTTGCCCGACCCTCGACCTCTCTCCCCACCCCATATTTATCCGTAAGACTACTACAACACATTTACATATATTAACCGTGCATAAATGGTTAACATCCCATAAACTAGTGTGCAATGAATACACTAAACTAGTGTACTCTTAAGCACTTGTTATAAACAATCGGCTGTTTGCCCGTAAGTTCACAACCCAACCTCGCCCCACCACCAAACAACACCCTCAAACTCCTATATCATACCACCCCAAACATAATATTTTATTTTTTCAATAATGATCAAGAATGCAAATGTTAATTAACATCATTATTGTGTTTCAACCCTATCCTTATACCCCGATTAACCTGTATCGTGGCTTTATTCTAGGGGGACAATTGCAAGATATACCTGTACATTACCTGGGATAATACGTCTATGTACATGTAAGTAATGGTAATGGTGGGTTTTTTTTCTTTATTCCGACACTCATACAATCCACCAGGATGTTTTCATTGATTGAACTTGTTCTCAGACAGATGACGAAATCTCACAGGAACTGCTCGACTCGCGGATCGTCTGCTGTTGTTCCAACCGTGATGTTCATGTACATGTAGCTAGGATGTCGTTTAGTTCTGCTGTTTCTTATTGAAAAGTTATTCGCCAATGTTGTACATGTACATGTAGTTGTTTTAAAAAAAAAGATTTGTTTTCTTCATCAAACTGATTTTTCATATAAAAACTTAGATACATGTATAGAAATTATAATCCACTATTATCATAAAATGCACGTTCATTGTAAGTTTGAATAGAATTTAGACAAAAGTTTACGTGAAGTTCTCTCTCTCTCTCTCTCTCTCTCTCTCTCTTTCTCTCTCTCTCTCTGTGCGTGCAGGTGACATATACATGTAATATAAAGCTATACAAAATGATCTAGGCAATTTCAACATACGTAGATACATTTTACTTCGTATCATGCGTTGAGTAATATTTGTATTTCATGTAAAGTGTTTATAAATAAGTACTATTGGCACACGCACTATGTAGAAGGGTCACCGAAACTAGAGTTTACACCCAAATGACAGATAAATATCACCAAAAAAGTCAGCAGGCCAATTGGGATGTATACATATATATTCCCATTTCTTTCTCTATTTAAATATTTGATAAAATATTGAACCACTGGTTCAATGTCGGAGTTAAAGTTTATCGTGTGTTTATCATTGACATGTTTATACGTTTTTATATTCGATTTTTGTGACCCCCATGTTGGATAAAGAGGCACAACAAAAGTTTGCTCTAAAAACTTGTATGTATCTCTAATTGTTAGAATCAATAAAAACGTGTTTTTTCCCCTACAGTTTAATCATTGTCAATATTTTGCACGGGTAGGGGTGTGAAGTGGAAGGACAGCGGACAGGACAAAAACGCACAGACAATATATGCCGGCGATCTCGGGCAGCTGACAATATCGAAGAAAAGAAAGATAACTCTAAAAAGTATATAATTTCTATAGCATACCCACTGTGTTAACAAGGGGCATGGTCACGATTTTGGTCAAAAATTATTTTTCCGATTTTAATGTTTACAATGCTTCAGTAAGGCATTTTTAATAGGCAATCGAAATTTGAGTGTCATTTGTTGAGTTATAAGTGAGATACAGAGCTTACAATTCTTTGCAATGTAAACAAACCGTTTGTTTACATTTTGAACGTTGAAGTGAAAACTCCAGTTTTAAACCTAAAATAAATGTGGTAAATGTTAAGATCTGTTTATGTATGCTTCAAATGAATAAGAAGATGAAAAAATCAGCTTAAAAAGAACTTTTACCGATAAATTGAACTTATGTAAACAAAAACAGGGCACGAGCCTTGTTTACATGGTAAAGAATTGTGAGCGCTGTATCTTGCTTATAACTTTACTACTGACTCCCAAATTTCATTTGGTCATTGGAAATGCATTCCTAAAGCATTGTGAACAATAAAAACAGAAAAATAGAATTTGACCAAAATCGTGACCATGCCCCTTTAACAAGGCTTGTGCAATGTTTTTATTAACATAAAACCGTCTAGAAATAATTGATTTTCATTTTTAAAAAATCATAAAATGAATTGCGAAAATGATAAGAAATTGTTAATCTTTGAAAATAATTTTTTTTTTAGCTATAAGCTATATACTGAATTGAAACAAATTAAAAAACATGAAACATATAAAGCCTTAGTTAAGCGATTTGGATTTCATAGGTTTCACAACAACTGAAATTCATATTATAGTTTAGAATTAAGCTTACAACTATTTTTCTAATACTGTTATCATTGATGACCTGAATGTTTTCTATATCTTATGCAGTACTAACCTTTGATGTGAGTGCAAACTCTTGATTCTCTAACCTACACTATTAATTTTAGTATAAACTTCATACTTATGCCTCCTGTCAGCTTGTCGAAAATTTTACAAGTTGCGTTTTAGTACATGTGTAAACTTCATACTTTATGTATCGATAGTACTTAAGAAAAACGCGGGGGGGGGGGGGGTAGGGTGAGAAAAAAGAGAGAGAGAGAAAGACAGAGAGTGACAGAAAATCATTTTCGAAATTCATAAGTTGCTTTACAAAGCAAATATTCTTTATAATTTTTATTCATTACGTTTAATAAAAAAAAATAAGTGTCAGAAAAAGATTAATGATTCTATGTACGAATAAAAAAAAATCATTATAGTGTTGATGTTACAAACAATCAAACATAAAGTTCTTAAAACATCATTAACATCACACAATAGAAATGCGTTTGGAAACCTTTTCAAATTATATTACATCCCAAAACAACTTTCAATGTACATTTTAATCTTGGTTACTTGTATAATATTATACTGGTATGAAAATTTGATATATTTTAAGTTTTTATCTTGTTAGTACACCAAATGAATAACCAGATAACAATGCTAATTTAATTTATTAGTCTTTGGAAAGTCTTTACATGCACTATTTAAAATTCAAATATATAAATGTTGTGAAGTACGATCGACAACTCAGGAATAACTACCATACCGGAAGTCCTACACTATTTCAAATAAATATTATAATAACATCTCGGGCCTATCCGGCAGAGCTCGGTTAAAAAAAACATCGAATGTATCATTCTCTCAATAGATATCGCGCTTCACAAGCCTAGCTGAAACCTCTGTAAACGCCCGATGTACAAAATTGTAAGCGAAGCGAAGCTTGTATAGCACGACCTCTGGCGAGAGAATACGAATGTATTAACATTACCGGATGTCAGAAATTTTTACACAAAATGGAGTCGCCGCTTCTTATCAATTTAATAAGTATCGGCTAGACAGCCTTGTATACATCTCTTCTTTGGTATTTTTAGGGTTTACTATTGAATTTAATAAAGATAAGCTCACATCTTAACAGATCGTAAAATGTGTTGTATTGATATTAAGGTTTGATAAAAAGAGGGGGATTGTTGTCATGGACGCCTATGTAACACATTCGAAGGTTTTTTTCTGACCTCTGTCGGAAAGGCCCGAGAAGTTGCGATTGATAAATAGTGACTGTCATAAATGAGTTTCATGTGTACACATAAGTGTCAAATATATATTATGTATTTAAGTTATATGAAAAAGGAGTTTTTTTCTTTTTATTTCTTTCTTTCTGTATGTCTGTCTGTATATCTCCCTCTTCCTTCCTCTCTCTATCTCTCTTTGTGTCTCTCTTTCTCTCTCGGCAATAACAAATTAATGTCTTTGTAATAAATCATATTAATCGAGTATGAACGTGCAAATTAAAATCAACATGCTTCGTATCAGGTACCCTTTAAATAAGATGATCATTAAAAGCCATGTGGAACGGTACGTAAAACAGAAAATGTAATGTGTTGTAAACAAGCTGGAAATTACAGGTAACCAGCAGCTGAGTCAACGCCATCGACATTTTTTATCTGGGATAATTTCGTTTGCCGGGGGTGAGGGTGGGTCCGAAACCTTTTTTGGTAATTTTACGATGGGAATTTAATAAGGTCACCTCTAGACCCGCGCATGGTTATTGTGTAATATATAGAGAGTTTGGCTGAGTTTTATTTTTTTTTCCGGTGGGAAGGGAGTGGGGATGTATATAATGTTGATGGGTTGGGGTACGTTGTATATAAGGCAGTTAAAATGGATGGACTTAATGGGGTTCTGAATACCATTTTTGACTTGTGGCTTGAAGTTGTCCGGTTTATATGTGAACCAAATAACCTGTTCTACCGCAAAGGAAAAATTTCAATTGGCATTACAAGTGCTTTGCACGTTAACAAATAAATAGTATGGTACAACTTCAAGAGATAAAGCAATGATTAAACAATACTTATTGTATCAGAAGGCTACTAACCTTCCATTAGAAATAATCAAGGATATTGACGCAATCATGCATGTTAGGTGAAATTCATGATCCGTTTATGGCTAGTACCGGAGAAATTTGTGGAAACATGCAGGGAAATCCAAACCCTGCTCATTATATAAAACACCAACCACAATATATACAATATTTTACGTATTGAGTATATTAAGTAAAATACACGACGTGTTACAAAGTCTGAAGAAAAATACTGAAGATACGGATTAAAAAAAATAGGGACTTTGTTCAATTCATTTTTCACAAATTCGACAAATATATTTATTTACTTTCATGTTAAATGATGAAATCTGATTGTTTTAGACGCAGTTGATAATCCGTTCTATTACCCTCAGCGTTAGCAACACACTTGGCAACGGGTAACACAACGAATTGTTACATGGGCGTAAATTATGCGCGTACGGTTCGCTATATAATTTCTATATAAAAGCAGTAACATTTTCTCTAAAATTAAGACATTCAGTATAATAAAATAAATAGTGCCTGTTTGGCACATTCGCGTCAGTTGACAATGGTTTTCGAGGGGTGTCAATTTCAACTGTTACCCTCCCAAACAGGCACTTCTTATATAATAACCTTGTATTTTACCGAGGTACAAATGAATGCCGTGGTCTTTTGACCTTGGATAGCATATGAACAGATATTTATCAATTTTATTTTTTATAGGGGATGGTCACTAAAAGGACATGAGGCTCCATAGTAAAGATGCCGTGGTCAGATCCCATTGTTAACTTAATGGTCCAATAGGAACGCAGGCAAGTTAAAACGTGGATTTTACGGAATGTTTTAAATATGCTACAGTATGGTGTGCATATTTACTATTTCAAAATATCCTTTTATTTGTAATAGTTTCAAAACATTTCATCGTCATTTCATTTACCCCTTCATTCATATATATAATTTTTTGTTGTTAATATTTTAAACATAGATGTACGGTCTTATAAAAAAACCCCGAAAAAACGTGTACTATATAAATAAAAAAAGGTGGGTTTTTATTACATTTTCAGGAACAAATATGTTATACGGGTGGATTGTGGTCCTAGCCGCCCCCATTATAAGGATTCTGGTCTATGGAATCTCCTACACTTCCGGTGTAGTGTATGTCGTCATTTTTGATAACTTCAAGACGGGGGCTGCGGAAACATCATGCATTTCGTCATTAATCCATATAAGGTGCTAAGCAGACGAGAATTCGTTTGCCAAAAAGTTGTATTTACATTTTCATGTGCTTTGGTTTGCTTGATTGAAAAAGGTAAGCGTTCCACTTATACTCTGTCCCGAGTTTTTGCTTCTACTACTTTTTGCTTGATGTTTCGATGATAATAAATACCTATATTTACATTCTACTGTATTTTTCCATTAAATTTTGTGATCTTTAATTATAAATGCCTCTAAATGCAACAACTAATCACTGCGTATGAATTTACATGTAATTAACATAAATAGTTCCCAAACAGTGATTTCTATGTTATCGGTTAAAAATGTACTTCGTACATGTTTTCAAAGCACCATGTTTTACAATTATTCAATAAAAAAGTTGATTTTATTGTTAAAAGCAAAATTCAGGAGTTATTTTTCATGGATTATATTTTCATGATCATCGATCTCAACTCAACAGTCAATGTGATAACCAGTTTAAACCGGTTTTTATAAAACAGCTGTTCTTGCTGTTACTAATTTACTCCCTTCAGGGTCTGCAATTTGTATCAATTTATCTATGTAAATTATTGATTTGATCAGTAAGGGAATGTAAATATAAGCATTAAATGATTTATTTTTGACGTCGTCGTGTCAATAACTGCCGTCAGTTAAGCAGACAAATAATCATAACGCGCTAACGCGCGTTATTCAATTTGTCTGCTCACCTGACGGCAGTTATTGACACGACGACGTCAAAAATAAATCATTCAATGCTATATTGTGCTCAAACTACGTTCATCCACTAATATCACAAATGTCAAGATTATCTGTTTTGAAACGCCCCCTCTACCGCTTCAAATTTCAAAACACATTCCAAAATAGAAAGTCTACGGGGATTTTGCATTGCATCAGCCATGGTTAAGCCCGGATGATAACGTTGAAAAATTGTGCGAGGTATCCCGTTTTTGCAAAATGAAGGCAATCAAATCAGTTCTGATGTTGATTTTTGCGACCGGAGATTTGTAAGTACAACCAAACGACCGTGTTTTCAAGCTGATAAAAACCGATTTTCGGAAAACATTTTTGGAAAAAGAATATGAATGTAAAACGGTAAAATTGTGATGTTTGGTGCACACGTACTCACAACATTTGGTTAAAACTATAATAGGGAGCACATTTATTTATCCGGGTATTGGAAAGCAGATCAATCTTATTCTGCATGAAATGACTGTGTTTTATGCCGTTTTGTAAATTATTTCTACGACTCACCCTAGCTACTGCAACTGTAAGACTGAGTGCAAAAACCATGACAAGATTAAATTTTAAGATTTACATTTGACTTTGATCAAAAACCTTTCATTTTTATTACTTGGCATACTTCAGCCATTAAGGACAGTCAGAACCGCTCGAACTTTCATCTTCATTACTTAGTTCACATTAACCGAATAAAAACTTTGTACCTAAAACATTACTCATAAAAGAATCAACACAAGATACATGTACATGTACTTACAGGACATATTAAAGTTTAAAATACTCCAAAAGGCAACGTATTGCTATCCCTAATGGGTTTCACTCGAGCAAACATTTAAACGTCTGTAAATCTAAAACAAATTTGCATCTGCGTAATATGCTAAATTTCATTATGACATATTGCTTTAAAACACCTTAAATTTATACAAATTTAAATTATCTTTCAAGGTTATTTCAAGTCTCTTTAATCTCGCTCTCCTTTCATCATCTACCATCTAACTTTAATGTTATTTAAAAATTGAATTCATATGATTTTTTTCTTTTACACCGTTTAGAATCACACATAAGGGGGCCGTGTAACAACCGTTAATGATACAACGCCGCTTAATGATATAAATAGCATTAAGTGTTGCAATTGCAACGCTTAATGCAATAAATTCTTGCATTAACAGTTGACATGTCTAACTGTTAATGATAAATCGCCGCTTAATGATAGAATTGTATCATTAAGCGGCACAAATGCACAGCAGCCTTAACGCTTAATGAAACAAGCAAATATCGACACCCTCAACCGCTAATGATACAAACTTTATATCATTAAGCGTTGCAGTCGCAACCGTTAATGATACAAAATTGTAAAAATGAATGGAATTAAATCTTTTTATTTTCTTCAATTTGCTCAATAATCCTAATTTTAAGGTTTTTTTTAAGATCAATTCTATGTAGAAATCAAAATTGTATATAATAGGAGTTCCGGCACGCATAGTCACTAATTATCTTTATATTGCATACAATGATACATATTGAAGTATTCAGTAGCTAGATAATCGCCGCTTAATGATAAATAGTAATAAATGACTTAGTTGTGTATCCGTACTGTATTCATACTGGTATAAGAAAATTATGTATATAGACATAGTTTAATCTAATCATTTTACGTAATGGATTTAAACAAGAATGGTTTAATGATTCAACATTTCTCTTAAATTAACATGAAAATACTAATTATGATGTTAGCTGAAATACTAGTACCCTTATTAATTAATCCATATTTTAAACAAATTTTAACAAATTGTTTGATAAAATTTATACCATGTACATTGAAAAAAATTTTGAATGAAAAAAAAAGCAGATGATACTGTGACCAAATAACAGAAGCGAATGCATACACACTTCACATGATTGTCTTTATACACAAGTATATTAGCGCATAAAACTTGAATATTTAGATTGTTTAATTTGAAACAACTGCATGATTGCCTAGGAGACCGGCTGCTTAAAGGAAGTGGGATGAAAAGTGCTACAGACAGGGCTTTCCTCGTCATATAACTCACGGACTGATTAGTATTCTATTATTTATAAACTAAAGAACTATTTTTATGGATGGTGTTATCAAGGAGTTCTAAATGTTATCTTTGAGTCTTTGTTTATTTATTCATTCATTTATTTTGTTATTAATTTTTTCTTTTCTTTTTTTTTTGGGGGGGGGGGGGGCGAGGGGGGCTACATCCACGCAGGCACTTAGGCCAATGTAAGTGTGTACTCTTGTGCGAGATCTATGTTTTGGGTTTTCAGCCCCAGGCGGTTTGATAGAGGGAGGGGGTGGGGTTCTACTCGTTATGCTATACGGACTTATTATGAATTTCTATATCATTAAAATAACTATAAAGTTTTGTTTCATATTGTAAATTTTGAAATTACTATAGGCGAGTTTTAATTGAAAATTATCATATGATAACTGGACAAACAAAGAGTAAGGTGTTTTGTGCGGGGGGGCGGGGTAATTACGCGGCTTTATTAGTTAGAAAATTACAATTTATTTGTTCGATGTATGAATAAAATTTATGGATGAAGATAGGTACATGCATATGCATTGTATATGACGATGATGAATTGTATTGTACATGTACATATATATATGTGTGCGATGTAGACAATGTTTGGAAATTTCGTTAGAGTAGTTCTTTATACATGCCGCCAACAGTTAAAAAAGACTAAATTGAACCTCCTTTAAGATTTTATTCTAATTTCTGTCCAGCATTTTAGACGTTACAAGTGTGAGCACTATTACAGAAAAATAAAACAGTAATTCAGTTTAGTCCAACAATTATATTATACAAAACAAAAATATTGAGACTGTGCAATCAAATCATTTACCTTTTGTCACCCCCCCCCCCACACACACACACACACAAACACGTCAATGATGAATCGGTCTTTCAACGCTGTTCGAAATCGCAGAACAAAAGTAAACTATATTTTTATTATTGTTTGCATGTAATGATGATCATGCACGGTTTTACACTGTACATGCAATAGACATATATTATTGGGAATAGGTGTTAGAGAGAATAAATACTTCAACACAATTATTTTGAATAATTGTTTAATTGTAACAGATAAATACAATTTTTTTTGGCGTTCACACTGGCTTTAGAATTAATGATCATTGCAACAAGTATTTCAGAAAATAGTACACTACTGCGGGTCAAAATCATTTGTGTATTTACGGTTTCTAAAGTAGATATTTTATTTGATTCCTCATTACCATAAATGGTAGTCATCTTGAAGAAAAAACACGTGTATAGCGAATTCACTAGACTTATTGCGTGGACCCTGAGGCCCACGCAGAAAGCGAGGTTAACCCGGATGCTATTGGGAAAATTCAGCTTGCGCATGAGCTAGCCTGGTTCCTGTGCGATATAATGGGTTGGTAAGGGAACCAGGCTAGCACATGTTTGCCTGAATCGAAATCGGGATTCCACGCCATATGCATAGTTCAAAGGCGCTGTAATTGTAAAATTGTCGGTGAACAGTACAGAAACAAAAAAACCCTTTTAAAGAAATGATCGGCATGTGATACATGTATGAACTGTCTGCATCACGGAATAGGTTAATAATATGCCGAAACTACAACGTGGATAAAATAACATAAATCGCGATGTTTTAATCGTTGTTTTCCTAAATCGCTTACCTATACTTTGATGTAGTAGACGAGGCTTGCGTATTTCCCGAATAAATTTTTTACGCATTTAAGCATGATTAAATAATTATGTGAATTTTTTAAAATACATGTCGTAGTTACACAATAATTTCACTGTATAAAAGTTTACATTTCAAGAGAAATGCATTAAAATGTGAAATCAATTTACACGAAGCTGCATAGTTTACAAAAAAGTACGAGGCGTAATGTGTGTGCAAGTAGTGAATTCGCCGAATGCCTGATTCTATACATGCAATCTTCATTAATATAGTTCATAATTTTGTTTAATTCTGAGGTAAAAGCTCAGTGCTATACCTGATACAATGTACAAATTTAGTGGTTAAAGGCACTAAATCCAGGCTTGGTACTATAATATGCACCATAACACTTTTGCAATTAGAGGTCTCCTCTGTAGATCTATGTCTTCATATAAAAGCAAGGAGCTAGAGTGGTCTCTATGATAGTTTAAGGATTTCACATTTCCGTTAGAACCCCATGCACATGGTCCACGTATTGCAGTCCTTTTTTAAAGGACAGCAACTTGTTATTACAAATATTCGTTATACGAATGTAACGAAGTAAATCCACTGGTCCTGATACTTTGCTATAACCGAGTTTTTCTGGTGTATTATTATGTAGGTATTATCGGCATGTATATTTTCATTTTAAAATCACCTGTATTTTTTAAAGGACGATGTCATTTAATGACACAATAAACAAATATTTTTCCTCTCATAACACCTTTGTATTCATACTTACTGATCCTGTTTATTCTTTTCATTAGATATGTCGTTTTGTTTCCCAACTGTAAATCAGAATTCGGTAAATGTATTTAAGGTCTATAAAAAAAACTATATTAGATTAAATAGGAAGTTTTGAAATCTTGTTTGAAAAATGTGATACACACACTTTTAACTTGTCTAGCTTTCAGTGCGCTCAATATTTTGTTCAATTGTATTTGTAGGTTGCACTGTGACTAAGCCTTCAATTGCGTAATTGTTTTCACTCTAAATTGGTTAAATGACATAAAGCGTTCAGCGTACATGTATATGCTAACCGCTTAAAAAGCGAGAGATTTATATTTCCGGTGATGCATAAACTGTAAACCAATGTTTATTCGCGTGCGAGATATTTTCTTGAGGTCATGAGAGCTCCGTAATCGCGAATATTTCAAGCCACGAACGATTCCTTGTCGTGTGATTGTTACATGTATAACAACAGAGGTAAGGATAAGGCTTGGACGCGAAAATTAGTCGTCGCGAAACAGTTTCTCGGCAAATAAAGTCCCCGCGTCCATGATCACGTGGAGTCGCAAAGCCTGAAACCAGACGCGAAGCGAAGCAAAGTTACTTGTATTACCACCACTCTCTGAAGCTAATAACGTTGTACACAATAAATATTATTACTTGCGCTTTTAAAGTGTTTATTTGGAATAATTTGTGTTCAATAAATATAATGGTTTTGTTTGTTTTTTTTTGTGTGGAAAAAAATAAATATATTTTGATAGAGGATCATGATGTAAAGAATCAGAATGCGTCACGTTGCATGGCAAAGATCATTACATCAAACTCCATGCTACGCATTACTTCTGATCTGATGATCTGCACCTGGTAACTCCAAGTAATCCGGCCCTTTTGAACGAGTTACCGAAAATTAAAAAAATAAATAATTAGTTTGATTTTTGTCATTAAAAAGTGTTTGGTATTAAAAAAGAAAATGCCTCTTTTATATACATGATTATATTACGGTGGCATTGAAGAGCCAGATGAAAAAAAAATATTTGTTCGAATGGGCAAGATGAATTAGTACGGCGGCGTGGATGGCCAAATAAAAACATAAATAATCTTATTTGTTCGGACGAATAACGATTTGTTTGGAAGAATTAAGATTTGTTCGACGAATTAGGATTTGTTCGGACAAACAAATTATTTGCTAATATATATGAGAAGTAATTTAGACATTGGCAATGATGTAGATGAAGAGAAAGGAGGGGGGGGGGTCTCTGATCAAGCAACTCCTTTTCTTCAAATAATAAATTGCTACTCGTAAATGTTATATTGAATGACATTTATACAATATCTGGCATATTTTGCTGCCATGCTCAATTCTCAAAATCTATCATAATTTTGCAATTTTTTTTTATCGAAAGTAATATCATTATTACAGAGCTTGACGTGCAGAAACATTACAGATGTAGTAAATTAAGATATTTTGTCTATAAATATAAAAAATCGGTGGCCATACATAGTCACCGATTTTCCTTATGTTCTTATTTTAATACCTTAGTATTGGTATAATTATATAAAGATGCAAGACAACATTGAACTGTTGCCATGGAGACCGGTTGTCACAAGATTGAAAATGGCCGTTTTAAGCTTCTTTGTAGACAAATAGCATTGATGATTTGAATGATTAAACATGTTCTCAACTTTCATGTAATATCAGTTGTAGCTGCATTTTAGCAAAATAAATGGCCGTTGCAATTACGTTTTGAACAATTAAATATTTCTGCATTATTTTTTTACTTTATACATATTTCCTCAGCAAGGTCAATTTAACGATGCTCAATGATGCTTGGATATATTTGATAAATAAGTAAACATGTTTCCCACAAATGGCAACAAAGAATGTTTAGTAACATGTTTTAATTTTTATATGACGTGCATATTTTAATTACAGCTATTCATCTATGAGTTTGGTTCAAAAATCACTTCTTTGGTATTTAATTAAAACATAGGAAAATATATTTTCAAAAAAATGGAAACATTCTTTAGAAGTTGATTTGCCCACCAATATTTTTCTATAATTTGAAAATTGATCAATAGTTAATTCAAAATTTTATATTTCATAACTTTGATAAGCTGAAATTACTTTCTATATTGTTCTAAAGTTGATAAGATTTGCCATTTCTGTATCTTTGGTTTCCGGTACCATGGCAACGGTAGTCCTTAGCAAAACAAATTTATGTTATCTAGCTACTGATTACATCAATATGTATCATTGTATGCAATATAAAGATAATTATTGACTATATGCGTGCCGGAACTCCTATATACAATTTTGATTTTTTCATAGAATTGATCTTTAAAACTAAAATTAGGATTATTGAGCAAATTGAAGAAAATAAAAAGATTTAATTCCATTCATTTTTAGACGGTGGCTATAAATAGCCACTGTCTATTGCTATCGTCCTGGCCGGAAGGGTATTTCTCACGGGGACCCTAGCGGATAAGGAACGATAACTCTGTTAGGTATGCAGAGTTACTGGCGATGTGTTACCGATTGTCGATTTCAGTTTGAGAACTAATTTACATCTTATCAGATATTTTAAGCATAATATCTGCTAATTATTTTGTACAATTTATGAAATTGTGTTTTATTTTTAATGAGCAGTTTCCCTGTCTGCTTACGCGGTATTGATAACTTATGCACCAACTGCCAGCTGTGAAGTTTAACTCAGTATCAGGACTCCAAAAATTATATCACTGCGATAATTGACCAAGAGTTCTCACAATAATCGTGTCTTTTTTTTATGGTGTAAACAATTGTCAGAAACACACTATTTAAACGGGTTTGCCATTTCTTTTTTCAGCAATTATGCTTCATCGATAAATTCATGATCAATCATTTTCAACGCACCAATTTAAGTTGAGGCAGTATTTATTTTGTTGTAGCTTATTCCAAAGAATTCACAACATATACTGACAATGAATATTACATTAATTACATTTTATTGAACTTCAACCGATCAATGGCACACTTTCTTCTACAAGTGTGCATGTGTTTTCAAACATACAAACAACTTGAAACATGTTCAATTTTGGACTGATCTGTGATCAACCTTATTTTATAACCCTCTCAGTCTGTTGAATCATTAATTTTATTACATGCACCTCAATATTCATCAGACAATAATTACTACTGATGTTGACGCTCTACAATGACTTTCTCTCAAACACGCTAATCGACCTCGGATTGTAAAACTCACGTGCAAATTGAGTCGCCGTTTCACACACAGTTTTATATGTATCTAAACACACCACACTTCGTCATTTTACGGACCTGGTGACGATGTTTCAAAAATTTTCAGTACAGATTTGTTGTAAGGAAATAAGGAATCGAAGATATATGCTGTAAAACGTCTTATGTAAACCCGTGAATCTCCATTTTGCAGCAATTAAGCGCTAGCTTTTTGTGAGGAAAAACAATCGGTTCAACTCATGCGATATTCCATATACATGTATGGTACACTGTGAAAGGTAATGTAAAATATATTTGTTCCCTTAACAGTTTCTGACGATTTTCTTCACAGTAAACTGAATAACGTAATACGATGAGCGAGGTACAATCTGTGACTTTTCTCCATATGCGCCCGTCCTTGCTTTTTTTTTTTTTTAACTTAACATGTACGTAAACATCGCCCCGTTTGTTCTCAAATAAACTCTGTAATTTTTAACTCGCGAGTACATCTTTATTATGCGCTTTCTTCAGCATTTGTTTCCGTGTGTTAGCATCATGTTCTCAACATGCATTTTTAAATGGGTGGGTCTATATAAATGCGTCAATCGGAATCTTGTTGCGAATCACAGTTGAAATAAACACCTGTTAGATAGTGTCATCACTCAACGCAATGCTAGAATGTGCTTCATAGATGACTGTAGTATTCTACTGAGCTACTAAACTGTAGCTTTTCGGAAATATTGCCGAGATTTGCGAACCCTAGATCTATTGTCTAGTACATGCAACGAATAAAATAAAATTTATAGATGTACGGCTCAGAAAAACGTCCGTTCAACTTGGATTTTGTTTGTTTTGTGTTTTAAAAACTGATTTATCCTGTTAAAACATTAGATTTTATTTTACCACTACTGTTTTATTCGTGACCTGGAGAAATTGAAAAGATCCCTGAAAACATTATTTATTTCTTTGCTCATTTTGCTTAAATCTGGTGCGGAATAGTTTACCCATACTGCCATTAGTTTTATGGGATGGGGAAAAGTTCAACCACACGGCTTTGGAAATAAACATGTATAATTATAAACAGTTTTATTCAGGGTCCATATCTTTTGAGTCCTTTTTTTATAAAGAAGACATACCTTTGTACATAAATAATCTAGAGGTCATAGGTCAAACTTTATGACGAAAACTCCTCTACTTGTACGCTCTTATTATATTATGGACATATCCCAACATGTCTCATTAACAGTATTATTTTACTGCAAAAAATCAAATGGGATGCAAATTTGAAGACCTTGTAAAAATTATACATATTAGTGCAAAACTCCTGACATTACACAGAGTTTTTAAAAATGAAAATATAAAAAAGATTCTTCAAAATCTCGCATATTTTAAAATGCAAGATTAAACAAATATGTGATTTCCAAACAAAGGAACTGATTATGACCTTATGTAAAGCAAATGTTTTGGTGAATAATTAATAAATATTTGTTATATTTATACTAGAAAAGTTAAATGTAGCAAGTAAATTATGCGTTTTAAAGTGTAATGAGAAGCAATAAAATAATGATACATGTGACTATCCCGAAATCATTCAAATGATTTGAATTAATCTACAGCTAAATACAATAGAACAAATGTACTTTAAAATGTTGATTAATGAAACTGCCGCTACTGAATATTGTATGATTTTTCTTTTCAAATTTTCATTCACTTTTGTTGAGAGCTAATGGAAATAAACCACTCGAAGTCGAAGATAAAATATTGATTGACTCTGCGGTTTCATGATGACGTGCATTCCAAAAGCATTTTCCAGTTTTATCAAACATGTTCTTGTAAACTCATTCTGTTTTCTATACACCTACATGTATTAACTGGCTATGAAGACAAATTAAAGAAAATGCAGTCGAGAGGGAAAATAAACATACTACATGTATGCCCAAATAGTTAGTAAAAACCTGACAAGTATTTTATCATACCAAAGCCTTATTAATTCTCGTTACTTTGAAAAATCTACAATATCTTTAAAGCACAATAGTCCAATCCTCACTTTTCAAAAGTTGTTCCCCTTTGCGGGGTCAAAGGAAAAAACCCCACAAATGTCCCTTCTTTATACAATCAAATATTTGGGCGTATTGTGATGAAATCGCTTTGAATTTTATATATTCATTCCCTATGTGGTGGAAACCCACGTATTGAATGAGGCATTCTGGGGCAAACAAAATAAATACCAAAAACGAATTTTAATGTCGAACGATATAAATACAAATATATATATGCAAACTTCTATACTACAAAGGCTACTGTAATAAATCTACGGGTTTTCCCCCCAAAGACGACGGCCAAGAGACATAGCTTTTGTAAAGTGTGAATTGAGATTACACAACTACGATTTCCACATAGCTATCCATTTAGGAAACTCACGACCAGTTGTTCATGTATTAGCGTTAAGCATTAGTACATGTATGCGATACTGGCCGCGGGTTTTCGACGACAATAATTATCGTACATGTAATATGCCACATTCAAACGACGCCACCGTCTAACAGTACTTTCAGTACTTTGATTACAATTTTGTATCATTAACGGTTGCGACTGCAACGCTAAATGATACAATTCTATCATTAAGCGGCGATTTATCATTAACAGTTGAACATGTCAACTGTTAATGCAAGAATTTATTGCATTAAGCGTTGCAATTGCAACGCTCAATGCTATTTATATCATTAAGCGGCGTTGTATCATTAACGGTTGGTACAGGGCCGTGATCGGTGTAACACGGGGGCCGTGATTATGAAGCGTGAAAGTAGGTCATAGTATTTAAAGACTTGTTATGTTTAATTAAAATTGATTTTGATATCCAAAAGTATCGCACGGAAGACAGTGATTATTGATAAACTACCTCTAGTAACATGGGAGTTGAGATATTTTTGGAAAAGCTCAAACACTTCGACAATATGCAGGTGGGGTAGGCGCCACGTAATATTTTTTGGGGTATTTTTTTTTTTTAATTTCGAATCCTACCGCAGAAGTTCTTAGTTTTTTCGTCCAAAATCATTCCATGTGAATAGAAAATCTACATTTATAAACGAAAACCATCTCAATAATGATTCAAGTGTATAGAATATTTTAAAAGCAGACGACACGCAGGATGTAGAAGTTCAAGAAGAGGCATTGACTGAGAACAAAAATTTAATATCAGTTGATGACGAGGAGGTAATTTCTACACTGTAAAAGATTTCTCGCATATAATATGTTTTACGGTGCGACCGTTGGGGCGAGCGCAGCATGTGATCAAACAATGAATAATGATAAATCAATAAAAATAAAATTAACAGCGTAAATAAATTTAATTGCAAAATAAAATAAAACATACCTATTTTTTCAGTAAATTTCCATTAACAATAGTTTATTAGATTTCATATGTTATCAGATTTGTTATTTATTTATTTATGAGTAGAACAATAGATTAATCTCATATACAATGTTGTTGAATAATAATAAAAGATTTTAATATAAGTGTTCATTGCACTGTATCTCCTCTTTTAAAGTGATTTTTACGTCAGTTCATCCCCTTTTTTGCAGTCGGCATTTTTTCTTATTAATTTTTTTCAATTTACGCTTAAAAATATTTGCTTATCATATTAAAGGAACATGGAGACCCCCCCCCCCCCCCCACACACACACACTTGGGATTGGGAGCATGTAATAAATGGAAGTGAAAATAAAGAAACCATTGAACTGCTAAAGAGCTGTAGGATTAAAATTTTCAGGATTTTGAGATTTATCTTTTTTTTCTTTTTGCTTGTAAAGATTTTTTGGATGAGGCTGCCATCCACCCCCCCCCCCCTCTCCTTTAAAAAAAAATACTACATGTACGTTCCTGGAAATTATCGTAATTATAGTGAATAAATTAAATGTGAGCATTCATCCAAATGAGTGCGAGTTACAACTGTTTCCTTTATCTGAAGAAATGTCCTCATTCTTTAGCTTTGCAAGATTTTGAGAGGATTTTGGTAATTTCAGCAGATTTACAATAACTTCAGTTAGAGTAATTTCCCCTTATTGTGACGTCAAAGTTCACGTTGGTTAAGTGTCGTCCGACTCTTTTTAACCCTCTTAATGCCACAGCGACACTTATGTCGTCCGAGAGTTTAATGCCACGGCGACGTTTCGGTCGCCCGGCGGTTGAATGCCAAACCGACACATATGTCGTTTCGATGCAAAAATTACAAAGAATAATAAATGTATTCTTATTTGAGTTTATATAAATATTTAAGTTTTTATAGATAATGATAAATGTTGAGTGCGACTTGTGCTTCTGAAATGACGTAAAATTTTGACGTTTTATGACGTCATAGTATGTAAATATGACGTAGAAAAGTCTTGAGAAAAATGTCCTCTGACAGTGATTTCAACGATGACAATGAAAGTTACAGCGATGCAAGTGTAGATGACCAAGTGCCCACTGTCAATTATGGTCCGTGGTTTACGGTGGTGGATCCCAATACGTTTACTATTTCAAAACTTCCAGACTTTACTGCCATTTTTGTACCAGTAGATTTTGATCCCGATCTTAAACCATATGATTACTTCGAAAAGTTTTTGAATTCCGAAGACTGTTGTATTTTGGATGTTATTGTAGAAGAAACAAATCGGTATGCCGATGAGTGTCTTAACGTTCGTCAGCGGTCCGCATTTTCTAGAGGAAATGATTGGAAACCGGTCACCAGAGATGAAATGAGTGCGTTCTTTGGTCTAGTGTTTGCAATGGGGATTGTAAGAAAACCAACTTACGCGTCTTACTGGGAGATCGGTTCTGGTGATCTTGTAACAGAGACTCCGAACTTTTCACAAGTAATGTCCAGAAACAGATTCCAGTCCATACTTCGTTTTCTTCATTGTAACGACAACAATCTCACAGTACCAAGGGGGCGGCCAGGTTTTGACCCTTTGCATAAAGTGCGACCAATCATCGACTTTTTCAATGGTGTATTTGAGAAGAATTACAGGTAACCTTCTTAATATTTTTTGTTTCAAAAAGTACATGTAAAATTCAATTTGATATAATAAATTTGAAACCATTATTTTAAATTAGAAATAATAAAAAATTGTGATTCTTTATTCCATACAAGTATATATATGTGGCCGCGATCGAAAGGAAATTGAACATTCTGCAATTTTTTTTTAAATTGATTCAATTATAAAGATTTTGAATACATAGTATGCGTTGATTCATATTACAATACATTGCATATGTAACATTCACTGAAAGATTTTTTTTAGCAAGCTCACATGTTTAAGTACAATTTTGTTATTTTACTAAACCCAGAAACTTGATTGAACATAAATTAAGCGCAGAGAGAGAGAGAGAGAGAGAGAGAGAGAGAGAGAGAGAGAGAGAGAGAGAGACAGATAGAGAAACAGACAGAGACAGAAACAGACAGACAGCTTACTTAAATTAAGCGCAGAGAGAGAGAAAGAGAGCGTGTGTGTGAGAGAGAGACGGAGAAAGAGAATGAGGGAGAAAAAGAATTGCTTGTCGGATTTATGAGTCGTTCCTCAAAATCTTATTCAACAGACTATCACAGAATGTTTGTATCGACGAACGAATTATTGGATTTAAAGGACGGCATTTCCTAAAGCAGTACATTGCAAACAAGAAAGCGCATAGATGGGGTGTGAAGGCGTGGATATTAGCTGAATCACACTCTGGATACACACACCATGTTCAAATCTACCAGGGGAAACACAACAGCCCTAATCATCCACATGGTCAAGGGTACGTTTATCTCATTGTTCACACCAGGAAATATAATTAAAGTTCCCGCCCAGTTAAAAAAATGAAAAACCCCTCTTCCACCACATCCACACAATTACTAGTAACATTTCTCCGCATTGCTTTTTAAAGGAAATTTTGAATAAATATCTTAATAAGTTTAATTTCGATTGATAAAATTAGATATAAATTATAAAAAAAATTATATATTTATATAAATATGTATATTTATTTATATAAATATACATGTATTAAATTTTATATCTAATATATTAGATTTAAAGAGACAGTACAGCTGAAAACACATGTGTGAATAACTTCAGATTTACCCATTGTGTCGTTAGGAAATACGAAATGACGTTGATTGTGACAGTTGAAGTACATAAAAATCCCTTTTACATACCTAATTACATGTAATGTAATTATGAGCTTCCGGAAATTTAAGGGTCGTACTAATATCGTTTATTTGTACCACGTGGATTTTGATTGACAGTAATTGACAGGTGCTGAAAACTACAATATCTTTGCCCGACTACGGTCATCATGGTATACGAGGTAAAAGGGACTCTCTAAACGGAACACATCATCACTTTCTCGATAATTTATTAATGGTTTTCTAATTTAAATTTATTTTAAAATATAACAGACATAAATATGTCAAATTATCCCTCAAGGGGCCTCACTTACAAAAAATGAATGTTGGTTGTAGCAACTCCTATGATAAACACGCAAAATACATGCTTACAAAATAATAACTGTGGTTATTTTAAAAACTTTGAACAATTATTACCTTATTTTCTTTGCCAATTCAGTCAAGTAAGCAGGCCTACCCGGTCTCTTACTCGCCATGCTGGTTTGATTATAGTAAATACGCATGCATAATGGTATAGAAAGTGGAACCCCATAACACGTGGCGATGTATATATGTATAGGTTATAACTAATTATTAATTTTAATGAAATAATTAGATTTATTTCACGGAGAAATTTGTCATTTTCTGAAAGTTTAAACATTTATGAGTAGTAATTTTTTCAAGTCGGTTTTTTTATAAAATGCGCCGTACTGTCTCTTTAAAGTATTACAGTATTTATATTTTTTTATCAGATATAAAGTCGTCATGGATTTGATGAGACCTCATTTCGGGAATTTACACCACGTGACGATTGATAGTTGGTTTACTAGTCCGAAGCTCTTACATGATTTAAGGAACAGGGGCATTTTTTGCACTGGAACTGTCATTACTACGCGGAAGGGAATGCCATCTAGTTTTAAAAAAGCCCGCTTGCCCAAAGGAGACACGATTGTAAAGTCGCAAGGTCCATTGATGGCAGTTCTCTACAGTGACCGGCGACACGTGACTGTCTTAAGCACGACTGGAAGTTCCAGGTACATGTACATATTTATACATGTAGTCAATCACATAATGTTATACATTTAGTAATACATGTATTGCGCTACTGTGAATGAAATGCTATCAAATCATATACATGTATTTTAGTTACAGTACGTGACTACATGTTATGAAGATTAAATGATTTTCATTTAGAATGATTCGTAAAGCAAACTCCAAGGGAAAGGTTGTCAAGGCACCAGGGGTAGTACACAAATACAACGAAACGATGGGAGGAGTTGATCTAGGTGATCAGCTGATGGCACAGTACGAACCTCAGTTTCGGAGCATCAAGTTCTGGAAGAAAATTTTCTTCAGTTTCCTTATGATGGCAGCAGGTAATGGTTTTACAACCGGTATTTTGGTCAATGTTTTATTCGAATATAGTAGCATTGTCAGTTATTGAACAAATAACATATATTTTCAGTCAATGCCTACATCTGCTACAAGTCTTCATTCGTGATCCGAAAGAAAATGGACCACTTGCAGTTTCAGAAGGAAATAGTAAAAGGGCTTCTGGGAAATTTTAGGGAAGGAAGGTAAAAACGGGGACGTGTGGGTGTACTTAGGTGTGCTAGACTGACAGCCAAGCACTTCATTGACTGGGTCCCCGGCAGGAAAAGAATGCGATGTGCCGTGTGTGCGAAAAGAGGAGGAAACTTCGCTGGTACAAGAATACGTACGTGGTGCCCCGATTGCTCCGTCGGATTGTGTGTGGGGAATTGTTTCAAGAAATTCCACACCGTCATTGATTATGAAGAATAAAGATATTTTCAATGTCTGGAAATTACATGAAACTCTTGGTCATATTTTACCAAGCAAACACAATTCACATTTTGTAACTTAGAAATCATCAATATGATTTATTAACTCTTTTTTCCCTATTTTCAACTGACACATGCTTGCTTTTAGTAATTGATAATAAATGATTGTTCATTTGTTATCAATAAGGACCCATTTTTTTCTATGAATAAACGATTTGTTTTAATTAACAAATTAATATGCATTTGTATTCGAATGATAAGTAAATATTTAACAGAACGAAGTATATTAATGCTGTACATGGTTTTTGTTTAAAACGATCCGAATGTGGGAAAATTTAACCAATGAGCAGAAATATATGCTGTTTTGTTTTAATTTTGTTTGTTTGTTTGTTGGTTTTTTTTTGTTTTGTTTTGTTTTTGTTTTTTTGGTTTGTTTTTTTAGAAACAGTCATTGGGAAGATTATTTAACGCATCGAAATTAGGTAAAACAGATAAAAGATGGAGGTGTGTAAATATAAAATAAATTATAATTTATAACAACTAACAACTTTCGGTTATTCAGACTTACGACACACGACTTATAATTCACCTTGAAACTAGATATTTACTTTCAATTTGTAAATTAAAAATTGTAAAACACGCCTGCATAGAGTGATCAGCAGCAAAATATTGTGTAAAAATGTCATCGTTTCTAAGTGCGTAAAACACATTCTGCTGACGTTTTGGTAAATGTGTTTAATTCTTTAAAATGCCAATAAATGAATAAATAAGCAAATAATAAAATGAATGAATAAATAAATGTATAAATAATTATTAAGTAATTAACAACTAAATAAAATCCAATCAAACTCATATTCATATTTCGGCCGAGAAACGTGCATATGTATTAACGAAAAAAAAAAATTCGCCAAATAAATTATGACGCTCCGTAAATTCGGGACGTAGAACGTACAATCGATATGACGTACAAGGAACGTCATAACGTAAATCAAATGGAATGTGGCATCAAGAGGGTTAACTCCCCTGAGAAATAAAAGTAAGCGAAGTATACTGTTTTATTTACTTAAAAAGCATGATGCTCTTAAAATTACACATCCTATATGCTTCTCAAAAGTTTTACTTTGATTTTCGCAAGAACGTGAGGTTGGAAATCATTGGTACTATGAATTTTGGGTCAAAATTTACTGACGCCGAAAAAATCGTCAATGTGCAAACCATTGTGACGTCACTCGATTATTTTTTTTTTTATTGAGAGTGTACTGAGGTGAACTGTAGAGGTAACATTGAATTGTAGCTGTATGTCATAATACATCGTTATTGTTTTTATTGTCTTGCTGATTCTCGTGAGAATGTAAAGTGATAAAAATTGCCATGATTACAGGGAACTACTGGGACGATTAAAACAATGCATTACTGGTCCGATTTACTGACGCCAAAAAATCCGTTGAATTAATGTGCAACTGGTCCGAATTTTCTATTCACACACGCCTTGCCGGTAGAGCTCCCTTCGCGCCGGCGCTGCGCGCCGGTGAGCTTCGCTCGTTATAATAGACCAATCCACACTTTGCAAAAGATGTTTATCTTTGCGGGCTCAACACATAGGTTAAAAAAACACCTTAACACCCTACCAAATACTTGGCCGTCCTGTTAAATTGAATACACCTCTTCTTCTGTGTATGGCTCATACAAGACCGAAACGGATTTTCAATATCAAATGCCAAAGTTACGAACCAATAATTATAAACTACAAAAGCTTTTGTTAACCCTCCTAATATGGCGGACAAGGGACACAAATTTTGCAAAATGTGGATTGGTCTTTTATAACAAAAAAAAAACCCAACAACTTTGTCTACGATGATCAAACGCTTACCGGTATTTTGTTTATTCTGTTTAAAACAATGTATAGTAGTTAGTACGTTTACGACGTGAATTTATATAGTATATAATAAATATTTGTCGGATTTGATTTGAAAATGATTTTTTCCTTTTTTATACATGTAGTGTTAAATTGACGAGATCATAGTGCTCTTTCAATTTACTGAGATATTGGTTTTGTTTGATAGGGAGAGAACACTCTATTTTTGCTTGCCTCAATTGAAACTTGCAATGAACACGCACTCTTTGCATATTCTTATAACTGCCTTACAGAATCATAGGGTTTTATCTGATTTTGACGTTTTGATCAAAATGTCAAAATAAGATAAAACCCAAAACAGTAATGATTTTATACATGTACATGCATAAACATTTTGTTCAATTTTAAAACTTTTCTTTTATGTCAAAATGTAAACAATCGTTTAGTCACTATTTTTTTATATTTACAAGTTTAAAAGGAAGTTGAATCAAAGTTTCAGTTTTACAAACAATAACAAATTATGCTTTTTTAGCTCACCTGAGCTGAAAGCTCAAGTGAGCTTTTCTGATCACCCGTTGTTGGTCGTCCGTCTGTCCGTCCGTCCGTCCGTCCGTCCGTCCGTCCGTCTGTCTGTCTGTCTGTCTGTCTGTCTGTCTGTCTGTCTGTCTGTCTGTCTGTCTGTCTGTCCGTCCGTCCGTCTGTAAACTTTTCGCATTTTCAATATCTTCTCAAGAACCACTGCGCCAATTTCAACCAAACTTGTCACGTAGCATCCTTAGCCTAAGGGGATTCAAAGTTGTGAAAATTAAGGACCAAGCCCTCTTACAAGGGGAGATAATTAGGAATTACAGAAACGTTTCGAGAAATTTTCAAAAATCTTCTTCTCAAGTACCATTTGGCCAGGAAAGCTGAAACTTGTGTGGAAGCATCCTCAGGTAGTGAAGATTCAAAGTTGTGAAAATCATGACCCCCGGGGGTAGGATGGTGCCACAATGGTGGGGTCGACTTTTTACATAGTATCATATACAGTACCGATCAGACTCAACCTAACAGAAAGTAAACCCCAACTAAACCCTGGGTTTAATTTCTTGGTTTACTCCGGGTTTACTAGATTGGACCCAGAGTAAACACAGAGTAAACCTAAAGTAAACCCAGAGTGGACACAGAGAGTAAACCCCGATCAGAAGTATAACCCTGAAAGCAGACTCTAACTGTGTATTCGGAATATACAGGGGGCTGGAATTACAGTCAGTAGGATAGTTAGATAAAAGACAGGTCTGCTTCACACTTCAGAGCTTGCAGTTGACCTCAAAAGCAATTTCCAAGTAAACCCAAAGTAAACCCCGAGTAAACCCAAAGTAAACCCCGAGTGGACCCAAATTTTCAAAAAGTAAACCCAGAGTAAATTCCAAGTAAACACCAAAAGTAAACCCGGGGTTAAGTTGGGTCTGATCGGTACTGTAGAGTAGATCTTTAAAAATCTTCTCAAAAACCATTTGGCCAGGAAAGCTGAAACTTATGTGGAAGCATTCTCAAGTAGTGTAGATTCAAAGTTGTGAAAATCATGACCCCGGGGGTAAGGTGGGACCACAATGGGGGTCGACTTTTTACATAGGAATAGATAGAGTAAATCTTTATAAATCATCTTCTAAAAGACCGTTAGGCCAGGAAAGCTGAAACTTATGTGGAAGCATCTTCAGGTAGTGTAGATTCAAAGTTGTGAAAATCATGACCCCCTGGGGTAGGGTGGGGCCAAAATGGGGGGTCAAATTTTTACATAGGAATATATTGAGTAAATCTTTAAGAATCTTCTTCTCAAGAACCATTTGGCCAGGAAAGCTGAAACTTATGTGGAAGCATCCTCATGTAGTGTAGATTCAAAGTTGTGAAAATCATGACCGTTGGGGGGTAGGGTAGGGCCACATTGGGGAGGGTCGATTTTAAACATAGGAATATTTAGAGTAAATCTTTAAATATCTTCTTCTCAAGAACCACTTGGCCAGGAAAGCTGAAACTTATGTGGAAGCATCCTCAGATAGTGTAGATTCAAAGTTGTGAAAATCATGACCGTTGGGGGGTAGGGTGGGGCCACAACGGAGGGTCGATTTTTAACATAGGAATATTTAGAGTAAATCTTTAAAAATCTTCTTCTCAAGAACCATTTGGCCAGGAAAGCTGAAACTTGTGTGGAAGCATCCTAAGGTAGTGAAGATTCAGAGTTGTGAAAATCATGACTTCCGAAGGTAGGGTTGGGCCACAATTGGGGGGGGGGGTCAACTTTTACATCGGAATATATAGAGTAAATCTTAAAACATGTTGTTCTCAGAAACTAATTAGCCAGGAAAGCTGAAACTTGTGTGGAAGCATTCTCAGGCAGTGTATATTTAAAGTTGTGAAAATCATGACCCCGGGGGTAGAGTTGGGCCACAATTGGGGATCGAATTTCTACATAGGAATATATAGAGGAAATCTTTTATAATCGTCTTCTCAGAAACTAATAAGCTAGGAAAGCTGAAACTTGTTTGGAAGCATCCTCAGGTAGTGTAGATTCAGAGTTGTAAAAATCATGATTCCTGGGGGTAGAGTGGGGCCACAATGGGGGTGGAATTTTTACATAGGAATATTAAGAGTAAATCTTTAAAAATCTTCTCAGAAACTAATCAGCCGGGTGATTATTTTATATTGTTTAGAGTTTGGCTTCTTGATGATTCCTAGACGATTGGGTCTAACTAGGGGTTCATAGTTTGATGTAGGTTTTTATCCCATTTATAAACAATTGTTTAGGATCTTTTTGAGAGCTGCAATGCTCAACATGTGATATTGCTATAAAATCATCCTGTTAGAAAATTGACTAATGATAATAAACATAAGAATATCCTGTGGAGAATATAGATTTTTATTTATACAGGATCTACATGTATTATTGTACATTGTTAAGATAGTTTTTATTATGACTCCATTAAGCTGATTTTATCATACCTATTGTTCCTCAGGTGAGCGATGTGGCCCATGGGCCTCTTGTTTGTTATTCTGCTGAGGGGCATATGGCACAATATCCTTTGAACACCCATGAAATGCCATTGTTGCTCAGGTGAGCGATGTGGCCCCATGGGCCTCTTGTTTTAGCTCTTCACAAGTTTTTATTAACTGTTTGACAATGTATCAGTGTTGTTTTTTTTATATTTTACGTTTTGGCTTATTTAGTGCTAGTTTGAATCTCATATACACAACTAATTTTTATGTTTATCTGCATATTGAATTTTGTTTGCTATATATCCAACATGCTTTTATCATAATATATGTTGATAATGATTATGTATATGTAAGTTGATGCATATTCAAAAACTTCTATGCCTAATTCCTTGATTTTTAGTACTCCGTCCCATAAAATCTTTTTATAAAATAAAATGAAAAGTTGAAATACTTTTGATAGCAAGTGAAATAATGATTATAATTATTTACAATGTAACAGTCGGTACTTAAAGTAAAAAATCTTATATGTATTGTTCTGATCACATTTTGTCTGTCGTCCGTCTGTTTGTCTGTTAACTTTCCACATTTTCAACATCTTCTCCGGAACCACTGGGCCAATTTCGACCAAACTTGGCAGAAAGCATCCTTAGGCAAAGGGGATTCAAAGTTGTGAAAATTAAGGGCCACGCCATTTTTAAAAGGGGAGATAATTAGAAATTATTAAAAAATTTTGAGAAATTTTAAAAAATCTTCATCTCAAGAACTATTAGACCAGGAAAGCTGAAAGTTGTGTGGGAGCATCCTCAGGTAGTGTAGATTCAAAGTTGTGAAAATCATGACCCCCGGGGGTAGGGTGGGGCCACAATGGGGGATCGAAGTTTTACATAGGAATATCTAGAGTAAATCTTTCAAAATCTTCTTCTTCTCATAAACTAATAAGCCAGGAAAGCTGAAACTTGTGTGGAAGCATTCTCAGGTAGTGTAGATTCAAAGTTGTGAAAATCATGACCCCCGGGGTTAGGGTGGGGCCACAATGGGGGGTCGAAATTTTACATAGGAATATATATAGTAAATCTTTAAAAATGTTCTCATAAACTAATTAGCCAGGAAAGCCGAAACAAGTGTTGAAACACCCTCAGGTAGTGTATACGAAGATTCAAAGTTTTGAAAATCATGACCCTTAGGGGTAGGGTGGGGCCACAATGGGGGATCGAAGTTTTACATAAGAATATATATAGAGGAAATCTTTTAAAATCTTCTCATAAACTAATTAGCCAGGAAAGCCGAAACAAGTGTTGAAACACCCTCAGGTAGTGTAGATTCAAAGTTGTGAAAATCATGATCCCCGGGAGTAGGGTAGGTCACAGTTTTACATAGGAATATACAGAGTTTATCTTAAAAAACCTTCTTCTCATAAACCTATCAGTTAGAAAAGCTGAAACTTGTGTTGAAGCATCCTCAGGTAGTGTAGATTTAAAGTTGTGAAAATAATGACACCCCCGGGGGTGGCCATAATTAGAGGTCAAAGTTTTACATAGGAATATGTAGAGTAAATCTTTAAAAATGTTCTTCTCAGAAAATAGTCAGCGAGGTGATTATCTATAATTGTTAAAACTTTGACTCCAGGACAATTCTTCGTCCTCAAAAGAGGTTCAGAGTTTGATGTAGGTTTATATCCCATATATAAACAATTGTTTAGGATCTTTTTGAGAACTACAATACTCAACATGTGATATGACTATAAAATCATCCTGTTAGAAAAGTGACTAATGATATTAAACATAAGGATATCCAGGGAGAAAAATCGATTTTATTCATACAGGATCTACATGTATTATTGTACATTGTCCAGTTAGTTTTTGTTATGACTCCATTAAGCTCATGCGCGGATCTAAATGGGGGGGGGGGGGGGGGTCGGGGGGTCCGGAACCCCCCCCCCCCGCCCCCTGGAAAATGAGAAGTTATTAAATTTACATAGTAAAATTATCGCAAATATGAGTCGGACCCCCCCCCCCGGAAAACACATATATGTTTTTGAAAGGCGTCGGAAGCGGAAATATTAAGAGTGATATTGGAAAAAAATGCAGTTATAGGCATATTCGGCCCCCTCCCCCCCCCCACTCACTGACTTCGTTACCCCCACCTCCACCCCACCCCACCCCCCCCCACGGATTAGATATTTCATGATTTTGGGAAATTAGGTTTTTATTTTTTTATTTGCTTGTCAACATTTCTGATGAAAAGTGTAGCCCCCCTACTTTCAATTCGGACCCCCCCCCCCGGAAAAATTTTCTGGATCCGCGCATGAAGCTGATTTTATAATACCTATTGTTCCTCAGGTAAGCGATGTGGCCCATGGGCCTCTTGTTTCTATTCTAGAATTACTTTTTGTTGTTTTTTTACTTTGTTGATGAATTCAAAATATGTGACTTAAAGTTTATTGCCCTGTTGACCTTGGAAGTCTGAAACATCAAACGATTGAATAGGATATCCTAGGTGTTTGGTGAATGTCTATGTGTATCTTGGCTAATAACATTTTCAGAGATAAAATTACATTAAAACGTTATCTTAATTACATGTATCACACATTCTGGCATGCAACACCTACAATATAAATTATTCTTTATTTCCTTCAAATAATAGAGTATTACATAATCAAACTGTAAACTCATGTGATAATTGAACTGAAACGAAACATATTCATATATGTACATATTCATGATGGGACATTAAATTTATAAATAACTGCAGTCTATAGCAAATAAACCTCTGTTTTTAGCTCACCTGAACCGAAGGTTCAAGTGAGCTTTTCTGATCACCCGTTGTCCGTCGTCCGTCCGTCCGTCCGTCCGTCTGTCTGTCCGTCTGTTTTGACTTCTTCTCTAAAACCACTGCGCCGAACTTAATACAAAGCATCCTTATGAAAAGGGGATTCTAAATTGTTAAAATAAAGGGCACCACCCTTTTTAAAGGGGAGATAATTACGAAAAAGTGAAAATAGGGTGCATGTCTTTAAAAATCTTCTTCTCAAGAACCACTGCACCAGAAATGCCAATATTTTCACAAAAGCTTGCATATATAGTGAAGATTCTAAATTGTGACCCCGGACCAAAACTGGGGCCCCAGGCGGGGTTCAAAGTTTAACATGGAAATACATTGGAAAAATGTTTAAAAATCTTCTACTTAAGAACCACTGCACCAGAAATGCCAATATTTACATAAAAGCTTGTATATATAGTGAAGATTCTAAATTGTAAAAATCGTGACCCCCGGACCAACACTGGGGCCCCAGGCGGGGTTCAAAGTTTAACATGGAAATACATTGGAAAAATGTTTAAAAATCTTCTTCTCAAGAACCACTGCACCAGAAATGCCAATATTTACATAAAAGCTTGTATATATAGTGAAGACTCTAAATTGTAAAAATCGTGACCCCCGGACCAAAACTGGGGCCCCAGGCGGGGTTCAAAGTTTAACATAGAAATCCATAGGATAAATGTTTAAAAATCTTCTTATCAAGAACCACTGCACCAGAAATGCCAATATTTTTACAAAAGCTTGTATGTATAGTGAAGATTCTAAATTATAAAAATCGTGACCCCCGGGCAAAATCTGGGGCTCCAGGCGGGGTTCAAAGTTTAACATAGAAATAAATAGGATCAATGTTTAAAAATCTTCTTATCAAGAACCACTGCACCAGAAATGCCAATATTTATACATAAGCTTGTATGTATAGTGAAGATTCTAAATTGTAAAAATCGTGACCCCCGGGCAAAAACTGGGGCCCCAGGCGGGGTTCAAAGTTTAACATATATAAGAAAAATGTTTAAAAATCTTCTTCTCAAGAACTACAATGCAACAGTTTGGGATATTACTTTGCATACATCCTTGGCAATTGTAGATTCTAAAGTGTTAAAATCGTGACCCCCGGACTAATACTAGGGCATCAAGAGGGGTTCAAAGTTTAACATAGAAATATATAGGAAACATGTTTAAATATCTTCTCGAGAACTACAATGTCATACGTTGTGAGATTACTATACTAGGATTCTCAAATAGTGAAAATTCTAAATTATAGAAGCGATCTAATACTGGGGCCCCAGAAGGGGTTCAATGTTTCACATAGAAAGATCGAGGGAACATGTTTAAAAATCTTCTTCTGGAGAACTACAATGCTTCAATTTGTGAGATTACTATGCAAGCATTCTCAAATTTTAAAGTTTCTAAATTGTGGAAGCTGTGACCCCCAGACTAATATTGTGAGATTACTATGCAAGCATCATTGGCTATTGTAGATTCTAAATTGGTAAAATCGTGACCCCCGGACTAATACTGGGGCCCCAAGACCCCCAGACCAATACTGAGGCCCCAAGTGGGGTTCAAAGTTTAACATAGAAATATATATGGAAAATGTTTAAAAATGTTCTTCTTGAGAACTACAATGCCACAGTTTGTGAGATTACTATGCAAGGATTCTAAAATAGTGTAGTTGTTAAAGCCAACCATAAACCCCGGACCAATACTGGGCCCCCAGAAAGGGGTTCAAAGTTTAAAATAGAAATAACATATGCTATGAAAAAGAATGTTACAAGGAACTGTTGTTCAGGTGAGCGATGTGGCCGATGGGCCTCTTGTTATACTATATAAATGCAACGATTAATATGATATGTTTCCTTTTTGTATACCTTTTTGTTTTGTTTATATAATAAAGGAATATCCAAATAACAAGTATTCAATACGAATTTAATGAGCAAATCTTTAACACATTCTACGGTGTTTGTGCATAATGTGAATGACGATCAACACAGGGATGGTACGTAAAGTACATGTATGTAAATTGTCAGATCCTTCAGATCAATGACAGTTACGTGTATATACACATAGGTGTCAATTTATATATCCATACGTTATATATATCCACATATACATTTATTACATGCAGATGTATCCATTGTCTAAAAATTGTTTCAATACTTTTAAAATTGAAAAACATGTACTTCTACCAAGTTACCCGATAAAAGATGATTCTCTCTCTCTCTCTCTCTCTCTCTCTCTCTCTCTCTCTCTCTCTCTCTCTCTCTCTCTCTCTCTCTCACAGCAATAACACATGTCCTTGTAATATTATCAAATGACTATTAGTTATCTCCTACATACACACGAGTATGAAGTGCAACACTTTTGTTCAGTGTACATGAGCAGACAGTTTCCGAGTCATTTCCTTTTAAACTTGTAAGTCACGATGTTGGGTTTGACACAAAACATGTATTGAACTTACATTCACTGTGGATTTGCACATGCAAATATGGAGTGGCTTCTATTCTGTTTTTTTCTAATGTTTAAAAAAACCTTTTAAATAATAATATTTAAGACATTAAATCATAAATTTTGATTTTACTGGGTGGTTATTTAGTATACAAAATAAAAAAAAATATGGGAGAAATTGTCATACAGCTAGGGTGATACTGTACATTTTGTATTTACACACACAACTAGTATTTAAAATGTCAAATTTAATTTGTAATTAAACTGTACAAATTAATTCTCTTTTTCTGTCTCTTTCACTCTGTTTTCTGTCTGTCTGTACGTCCGTCCGTCCTGCTGTTTGTATGCCTCTCTCTCTCTATCTGTCTGTCTGTCTCTCTCTCTCTATCCCTCTGTCTGTCTGTTCGCATTCTCTCTCTCTCTCTCTCTCTCTCTCTCTCTCTCTCTCTCTCTCTCTCTCTCTCTCTCTGTACGTTTTGATTTTGACTGTGTGATAGTTTTTTCTCCATTCTTATTGGCGAACACAGTGTTCAACGCAATACACACTAGACGAGAGGCGACTAATTAAGAACGTGCATTTGATATCCCGCGCTAGCGCGTGTCTGAACAATTTACACATTAATGACACAATGCTTAAATGAACCATTTTAAAAAAATTTCCATATATACTGTGTCCAATATTTTTTCTTAATTGTTTTCTTAACCCATTCTTTAAAATTGAAACAAAAAACTGCAAAGCTAGATATTTAGCTGAGGGATGAAAAATCTAACTTAAAGCTGTATTGGGTGATATATACAATTCTTTTTGTTGCAGCCGAGTGAAAAATGATAACAATGATTTTTTTTAAACCAGTGAGTGGGTATTTAGGACGTCATATCTCTAAAGTGTAAATCTTTAGGTCAAATTCACAACAATTTTTATCACTGTCCTTAATGAGAATTTCTGATAAAAGACTGATTTGGAAAAAACAAACAATTAGAAGGGTAGTCAACTCCCTCCCCCCATTTAACTTCACATATCATTCATTCATATAGACTTAGAACACAATATGTCTGTTTACAAATTAATGTCTAAGATTTAATACCAATCTGTCGTGGTATAAAATATGTGAAAGTTTTTAAAACGCTGGTGTATGCATATTAATTTGCATTTTTTAAAACCACAATTGTCATATATAAAGTATTTGCCAGATGGCTAACTCGCCCTGCACTTTCCTCCATGGTGTAAATTAGTTAAACCGTGTTCCTGGGCACGCCGTTGTGGAAAATAAATTCTTTCAATCAAAACTACATGTAAAATTGCATCAAATTGTTTCGTTTTATTTATTAACTTTTTTTTATTAACCAAAGATGTCCCATTCAAGGTATGAATATCTGCTTGCGATACATGATAAACCCCTCCTACACTTTTCGCCATGACGTCAATTAGTCAAACCGCATTCTTGGTTATCCCGTTCTGGAAAATTCTATTCCATTCTCTCGCCAGAGGTCGCGCTTCGCTAGCTTCAATCTATCAAAACTAAAATCGCGCATTCAAGAAACGAATTGCCTTATTTCATTTTTTCAGCATTTGTCAAATCTTAACTTCTAAGTATAATCCAAGTAAGTTCCTAATAATTATATTCACTGTTTACGTAATCATTCAATATTATTTCATTGCAAGGATATATTTTAATGCTAACTGCCATTGACTTGGATCCGCCAAAGCGTGTCCACCACCTTACTCTCATTTTTGCTATTTTGAGCTGGTTTATCGAAAATGAAAATGTTTTTAATTTATTTCTCAATAATTATTTATCAGGTAAAATTCATTTATAGCTTACGGACATCATATAACACATGTTAAAATACCAAAGGTATAAGCAGTTACTCTAGTGCAGGCGTTTCGTAGTTTATCAATTGGCGAAATGTCTTAATTCATAGATAAAAATAATTTACATGCATTTATTTCTCCTTATACACAAATACACTTAATTGTAACAGATGGTTTGCTTGGATGTTCACTATACACAACATGTGCAAATTAAAACGTCAATACACCCAGAATTATAATATACGAGAGTACATATATCACCGAAAGATTAACATTTCTTTAAATATTAGTACTACATTTACATGTAAGAATTCATATATACGAATTTAAGAATTTCAAATTGAACGCGGTTATCGCTAATATTTCTGGCCACTGTAAGCAAGTTTTTTTTTCTATAAAGTATGTAAACATGCAAGAAATTTGCATATAAAAGGGGCAAACATAGGCCACCATAGTTAGACCTACATAAAGTAGTTTGGGTGGGTGAGGGATAAAATAGAAGGAAGAGGTTCGGGGAATATAGGGCCGAGGGGGAGGGAATTTCCATTCTTCTCTAACTTTATATAGATCCGCCACTATACATGTTTTGTATCAGGTACCCTTTAAATCAGCTGATTATTAAAAGCCCCGGAACTCTACAAAGAAGAAGGAAATGTTATACGTTATAAACAAGCTGGAAATGATCCAACAGCAGAGTCAACGTGATCGATATTGTTTTACCTCAACTGTATGAGGGTAAGTCACAAATTCTTCTCTCTTTTTTCCACGAAAAAAAAAACCAAAATGATGAAATATCGCGGAAACTTAACAATGGCGACATGGATGGTGGTTTCCGTTCCACTGTATTGTTTTTACCGGCAGCTACAAAAATAACCTTTGGTAGGTTATAATTCCCACGGTGTGCATTCTCAGTGCGCGTGACAGCTCTTGCTGTATTGATCGCTTAGTTCTGCTCCTCATTCAAGTCGTTGTAAAATACGTGTTGTTTTCATTTATCGGTGTCGAATGCTTCCCTCTATCTATCAGGTAAGGCTAGAATTTCTTTCTATTTCTTTTTTCTCTAACTAGAAATAGTGAATGTTATTGAACGCGGATTTCAGATCGCGGATGGAGATAAAAATAGCCACATCAGTGCCTGTTTACCAGCTTCCCCTATCAGCTGATTAAAGTGGGTCATAGTTTGATCTAGAATGAATTGATATGTTTGATTAATTAGACAACAAATATATACGAACATATCTTAAAACTTGGTTACCTGCGCTACGTGTATATCATAGGTGAATTTTAAGGGATTAGAGAAGGGATCGGGCCGGGTGATTTCAAGATGGTCTCCAGGATCTCTACGAGAAACGTAGTTAGATTATCGTGCGTGGATCCAGGTTTTTTTTCCAGGATAGTGGATTTAAAAAAATGTGTTTGACGGGAAATTTTAATAAGATTAAATTTTCCAGTAAAATTTCGTTTCGTCCCCTCAATGTAAGCATAATGTAAAAGGTTTGGGGTACCTTGTTTATAAGGCAATTGGAATGGATGTATTGAATTGGATTCTAAATATAATTTGATTTGTTGTACAAATGCTTCAAGCGATAATTAAAAGTTGTCCAGTGTTTTATGAAACAAAAAACCTAATCTACCACAAAGGAAAAATTTCAAGTGACATTCCAAGCGCTTTGCACGTTCACAAATTAATAATATGGCACGGCTTTTATAAAGCAATGATTACAAAAAGGATACTGACCTTCCATTACAACTAATCAAGGATATTGACGCAACAATCCCCCCCCCTTAAATAAGGAAAACAAAATGAATCATGCATGCTAGGGGAAATGCATGATCCGTTTATGGCTAAAGGAAAAGTACCGGCGAAGATTGTAGAAACATGCAGGGAAATAACCCATACTCATTTTATAAAAAAACAATCAACCATAATAAATACTTCTTTACATTGAGCAGAAGTAAAAATAACAAAGTCTGAAGAAAAGGACTGAAGATACGGATTAAAAAAAATGTGGGAATGGCTTTAATCTTAGGCCAAATAAAAAAATACTTGTGGTTCCGGTCACCCGACCGTCCCTATTTTTTACCCCCGACCCTAAACTATTTTTTCGCCAATTTTCAAATTTTTCCGGAATTTTCCCCGCTATCCGTCATCGGCTCCAATACCAGATTTAGTTTCAGCGTGATCCAAATGCGGCCTCAGATTAGTATGGGAAAATTTTAATTCCTATCAGTTGATTGAAAAGAAGATAAATCAAGAACTGTTTGTACATTTTGTACCTCACAATAAATAAATTAGGACCAACCTAGGGGGTGACATGCTCGCTTTTTGATCGGCAACTTCACCGGAATTTCCTTCGAAAGAGATGTTGAAGTCACCCTGTATTCTGAGTTAATAAAACCCATAGGCAATAAAATGATAATTATCAATTTCAGAAGGCGTTTTCACAGCCTCAGTAAACACCTGTTGTGATAAACAACTTGCGACTGTCTTGTCTATAGTGGTTGTAAATACGGGTGTTGCAACCACAAACTGTGCATTGAAAATTACAACCGATGTTTATTTCTTTTAGTGTTTTTATTATAATTAGTTTGTAGCTTGTAATTATTTCATAACACCGCCAAATTAATGCTGGAATAATCATTAAACAATATGTTAACATTTATTTTGAAGGTCCTCTGCATAACGGTTGTAATTGGGTCAAAGGGTTGGACTAATACCTCCAAAATACACCAAAATACAAAGACTGGTTTTATTTGTCATTAAGCTAACACAATTGCAAAACATTTCCTATATAAAATGTATGAATACATCAAAAAAATTAAATTCAACAAATTAGCTAATTAAAAAAAAAATTACATTGTTTCTAGTTTTTATTGACTTGTTTCTAATCCAATCTAAATTATTAAAGACTTAAATTATACTTTGTATATCATTATTAGCATTATGCTATTGTCAAGAAATGGAAGTCTCTCTAATTTCTCAAGCTTCTCCCTATTTTTCTGTTAGATAGAAGTGAATCTCCCGAAAATTTTGCTCTAAGTTAGTCCCTAAATTGAATTTTTATGGAATCTGCAAGGTAAAAATAATTTTTTTAAATTTAAAATGAGAAATATTGAGATTGACCTTTGTTTAATTGAATCGAATAGAAAAAATAACAAATCATAGCATTCTGAATCAAATTAAAACCAAATCGAATGACTTCTGAATCGTCCCAGCCATATAATTAATACCAAACATATAATACTTTTTTGTTCATGTTGTTTATAAACAGAAATTATTTTTTATTGATTTTTGATTTAAAAATATTTGTGTCATGGTAATAAAAGCTAGATGCTCCCTACCAATCTTAATTTAGTATATTTATCTCACTAAATACAAATGCCATCTGCAATTTTGTGCTAGGTACATGCAGTACTAAGAGAATCATACTATACATTTCTAAAAAAAAAAAAAAAAAAAAAAAAAAAAAAAAAATCCCTACCTACCTACCCTAATTTTTTTTTAGACGTTACCGGAACCACACATATTTTTTTATTTGGCCTTACAAAGAAATCCACTTTGTTCGATTTATTTTTCGCAAATTCGATAAATATGTATAACCTTAACTTATATTCGACTGAGGTACGGTACAAACTAATACCGATGATATTTGACCTTGAACAGGTATATAGAGACCGCCAGATTGAGAGATATTGATCAATTTCTATTTTAAGGGGGTGGTCACAAAAAGGACATGAGGCTCCATAGTTTACATGTAGATGTCGTGGTCAGATCCTATTGTTAACTTAATGGTCCGGTAGGAACGCAGTCCTCGGGTAAGTGCATTTTACGGGATGTTATGAATTAACTTCGGTATGATGTGCATGTATACAATTTCAAAATATACTTTTATTTGTTATACTTTTCAAAACATTTCATCGTCATTCCATTTACATTTTATCCCCTCATTCATATTTTATTTTTATTTTTTTAAACATAGGTACAAGGTCTCATGAATTAAACAACCGAAAACGTGTACTATATGAGTATCAAAAGGTGGTTTTTATTTTGCACCATCAGGAACAAATATGTTCTACGGGTGGGTTGTGGTCCTGGCCGCCGCCATTATAAGGATTCTGGTCTATGGAATCTCTTACACTTCCGGTGTAGTGTATGTCGTCATTCTTGAGAACTTCAAGACAGGGGCTGCGGAAACGTCATGGATTTCGTCATTAATTACCGCAATGACGTTTTTAGTCAGTAAGTATAACTGTAGAAGCGTAATGCACATGTTCATAAAAGGTGCTAAGCAGACGACAACTCGTTTGCCAATAAGTCGTCGTCTACTCGTTTGAGATGCTTTGGTTTGCTCGATTGAAAAAGGTAAGTGATCCACTCAGTATACATGTCATAAAATCTAAAAACTAAATTTTCTCTTCTCACCGTTTTTTTCCAGTCCAAAGTGGTTAAAGGTATTTGCAAAATGAAGACAAAGCCGTTCTGATGTTGACTGGTTTAGACCGGAAATTTGTAAGTACAACCGAACGGCTAGCTGTGTTTTCAAGCTGATAAGAAACTATTTCGGAAAACATTTGTTTGGAAAAAGGATATGAATGTAAAACGGTAATGTTTGGTACACAATAACATACAGCCTATGGTTACATGTAGAACTATAATAGGGAGCACATGCCGGTATATTTTCATCCGGTTATTAAAAAAGCAGATCCTTCTAATTCTGCATGAAATGTTTGTGTTTTGTCTTATTTTGTCAATTATAAATGTGACTCTTTCTAGCTACTGCAAATGTCGGTTTCAAGTACATGACAAGTATAAATCGGTCAAGTTTTACATTTGACATTGACCTAAGACCTTTCATTTTCATTACTTAATTAATATACTTGAGGACAGACACATTCAGAACCATTTGAACTTTTGTCTACATTACTTAATTCACTTTAGATGTATAGAGACTTTGTACCTAAAACAATACTCATACAAAAAATGATATACAGTACACTAAGTATTATATGACATGTTTAAGTATTATAATATTTTAAATTGCAATGCTTTACTATCCCTAATGGTTTTCATTTAAGTAAAACTTTAAACGTATGTAATTCCCAAATTTAAAAGAATTCGCGTAATATGCTAATTTTATTTTGACAAACTGCTTTAAAAACGTCTGAAATTTTATACAGATTTAAATTACCTTTCAGGTTTATCTCATGTTTCTTTTATCTTATTCTCTTTACATCATCTTCCTTGTAACTTTGAAGTTTTTTTTTTCAAATTAATATGATTTTTTCCCTTTCAGCGCCCCTAGCGGGTGTTTTGGTTAACAGATTCGGATGGCGAATTGTGACTTTTGGCGGGGGGATATTGACCTGTGCGGGACTTTTGCTAAGTACTGTATCTACCAACCTGGCCATGCTATGCTTGTTTTATGGAATTGTCACAGGTAACTGTTAAAGGTTCAGGTGTGCTTATTTAAGGAATGAATTCAATATCTATTTGTTTTATACGAATATAATTTAATTTTGGTTGTAACGCGCTTTCTGATTGGCTAAAAAATTATTTTATATCGTATAAAGAATGTTGCTACGTCATAGTAAGACTAACGTCAAAAAACGTATCAATCCCCCTGACGTTACGTTTGAATTTTGTACAATTTGATGTCATTTTTAGGGTTAAATGGCCGTTTTTATTTACAATTAATTACAAGAAATTAAATTATAAGCAATGAATTCAAATATTTATTAGTTTTATACGATATAAAAATATTTATTAGTTTTATACGATATAAAATGGTTTGGAACAGTTTACGCTTTTTTATAAACCGCAAAGCGGTTTATAAAGCGCAAACTGCCCCAAACCATTTTATATCGTATAAAACTAATAAATATTGAATTCATTCCTTAAATAAAATGGTTTGGGGCAGTTTACGCTTTATAAATCGCGAAGCGGTTTATAAAAAAGTTTTAACTGTTTCAAACCATTTTATATTGTATAAAACTAGTAAATATTGAATTCATTGCTTATAATTTAATTTTTCATTCTAAATTGTATATAAAAACGGTAATTTGACCTTTAAAATTAAGTCAAATTGTACAAAATTCAAACGTAACGACAGGCGGATTGATAAGTTTTTGACGTTAGTGTTATTATGACGTAGGCAACATTCTTTATACGATATGAAATATTTTTTAACCAATCAGAAAGCACATTACATTCAGTAATTAATGATATATTATCACTTATTAGGTTTGTTACTCACCGTTTACAGAAATTTGTAGGGTCGGTAAAGTCCATAAAAGGCGAGGCGAAGTCGAGCAGCTTAGCCTTCTATGGACTTAACCGACCCCACAAATTTCTGTAAACAGTCAGTAACAAACCTAACAAGTGTTTTGTTTTGTCGAGGACCTTAAGTTTGATATGTAAACAAACGTTTGTGTAAAATATCAGTTCAAATAACGTTATGTCCGCCATGTTGCCGTAAAAATTTTGACGCTCAAATATCAAATATTAGTACGAAGAAAACAAACCAAAAACCTCATGAAAATGAAGGTTCAACTTGTTAAGTCAGCATAAGAAAGATCAAGTTCATGAGATGCTACAAGTACGATGTAGTTTGACACAAAACTATGGCATTCACAATAAGATACCGTACCATGTGCCAATCTAATTAAAGCTGACATGAATTCATAAATACGCATTATTTCCCTTTTATTTCGGACTACCGCCATATTAGTTGTCGATTTCTATAGTTCTGTTCATCGTTACACACCCCCTATATAAGGCCGATAGCACTATTCATGGTTCACCGCATTCAGGTATTTCATTCACCCCAACACGTTACGTAAAGACTTGTAGAAACGCGTTCTGAATAGGATATTATGACAACCACTGCACTGGTAGGGAATATCCAAAGAACAACGAAACAAGGCAGACTGAAATCCCAGAAACACAAATTTCAAAATACTCGATAAGTGTAGAAAGTTTTCCTGTGTAAGTTATAACATCGAACATGCGCAAACTACACACTGTGGCCGTTCGAGCAATGTCAATGATCGTATGTATTTTAGAAACGGAGTGTTTTGTAGAAACCTATGGAAACGATGTTACGTTGTTACTTTCTTGGATTTACTATCATTTATCGACTGTGTTGGATGTTGTACCGCGGGGGTCTTCAAAAAGAAGCAGACGTTATGCACTCTGTATGAACGACACACGTTTTCGATGTGTATGCGAAGTAAGACAGCACTATCTGTGCAAAATGATACGGATACCTTGGACATTCTTTCAAAGAATAAATGTATTTTGTGTTTTATTGATTGTAGTTTCCTTTATTCTTTTTTACAAACATTTTACCACAATGTGTAGTTCATGCATTTAGAGGTCCGTGCAACCGGAATGCCTTGATCGGAAAGCAACCGACCGTAACTTTCTCGACCGGTATATATACACCAGTGGCAGAAGAGGAGCAATCGAAACTAATATGGCGACCAAATGTTTTTATGAGTTCATGTCAGCTTTAAACTTCGACATGTAAATCCGCTTAACCACGCTCTACAAGCGTATCGTAAAGTAGGTGTTTTACAAGTCCTGAAGTCAAATTTTAATTAGATTGTGCCTTGTTCCTGTAATACTGAACAACCAATTGGCTACTGGTCTTAAGGAATATGTTCAAACCTCTTTTAATGGATTGACGAATGGATTTATCGAATGCACTTAATGCACACATATTATAAATAACCACCCCTTATTTCTCTTAAGGTGCGGGATGTGGAGTCGCCTATATGAGCGGTAGTCTTGCCGTACCAAAATATTTCCAGCACAAGAAGATTCAGAATCTTGCTGTTGGTATAGCTTCGGCAGGAGGTGGAGTGGGCTCCTTTCTCTTTCCGCCGATCGTGCGATATCTAGACAATGAATATGGATGGAAGGGAATGTTTATGATTCAAGGCGGAATTGCGCTTCATATTTGTGCGTTTGGTCTTCTATACAGACCGCTCCCAAATCGAGACGAAAACGAAAATCCGACAAAGAAAGTCAGACGACAGAGTTCTGTGCACGTGCCTGAACCAAACGATTGGACATTCCTTCGCAGCGCTGTATTCCACTTTGTGTCCGTGAACAATTTTCTGTTTTCATTTGGTGCGTCCATCATATACGGGCACCTTGCAGCCTATGCACAGTTTCATCTCCAGATCAACAAAAACGACGCAGCGTTCTTGTACTCTGTTATTGGAATCTCCATTACGATTGCCAAGATCACTCAAGGCCTGGTCGCTGATTTCCACACTGTTCACCCGATATTCAAAGCCATCAACCAGTATATTCTTTTTTATACTATAGGTGGCATAGCAACAGCGTTTTTATTGCTGGATGCTGGATATGCTGGACTGGTTATATATTGCATATTTTTTGGAACCAGTATGGGAGCCAATGGCGGATCATTGATTCCCGCTATTCTGATGGAGATGTTTGGCCAGAATAAGCTCTCTCTTCCTTATGGAGTAGTTTTAGCTGAAATGGCTATCGGACAAACTATTGGGGCACCAGCCGCAGGTTTGAATTTTCTATTTATGAATTGATATTATTTTAGTTTTTTCTATAAGAAATCAGTACGTTTGGTTTCCGCACATTAAAAGAAAAAGTGGCTTTAAAAAAAAATTGTCTCTGTTCAGCTGTTTTGCAAAAAATATTAATTTTAGTTTGACATGAATGATATTTTTTAAAATTGCCCACAAACAATGAGTGCGAATTGGGTTGACAAAGCTTTGAACACAGTGCTAGCATCTGAAGCGATGATTTTTATTTTTATTTTGATAATAGGATGGATGTATGAAAAATCAAAGAACTACCATTATCCTTTTATCATGGCTTCGGTGTCCATGCTACTGAGTGCCCTCATAATGATCTACCCCCGACGATATCTGATTAGGCCCCATAAGGAGAACAATTCCATCGTTATAGATATTGAGGTTCCAGTAGGGGAAAATGAGAAATCTTTGGAAGAGATCGAGGCAACGGAAGCTACAAGTTTTATTGATGAAAGAAACACCAAACTTATTCAAGATGGTTTAATTACAGATCCTTATGATTCAATTGTATCGAATATTTTAAAAGCAGACGACACGAAGGATGTAGAAGTTCAAGAAGAGGCATTGACCGAGAACACAAATATAATATCAGATGATGACAAGGATGTGAGTTCGAACAGACGGTCGGCGGGTTATTTTCCGAATATGTAATAGACCAATCCACACTTTGCAAAAGTTGTTTCCTTTTGTGGGGTCACCGAAAGTTCAAAACTTGAAAACAAGTAACATACCTTTTCTTTATGCTATCAAATATTTTAGAATCATGTGTTGTAATTGCTTTTATTTTGCACTTTCCCTTTCATGTATGGGTAGCCCCAAACATGGCGATTAAAAGACAAGAAGAAAACGAATTTTTTAAAAATGTCAAATGACAAAGTCTAATGATTAACTACAACTGCTTATATGAGCAATTTATAAATTTTCTATCTAGTATGTAAAAAAGTGACATAACTTTGCTAAGTGTGGATTGATCTATTATATATACTAGTAGTAAAAAAACTCGCTTATTTTCTTTAATTTGTAAAAAAAAAAACCAGACTTGGTTGAAGCAATTGGACATTTAAGAGGTATATTTCTATGGACTTTGATACATATTTGGGGGATTTGTTTTAAAAATTAAATTAACATTAAGGGGATTCAGGACGTTGCATTGTAAAATTGTTTGTCAATAATTTTTTGGTTTTTTTTTTTGGCACATGAACATTGTGTTCTTATATATATATATATATATATATATATATATATATATATATATATATATATATATATATGTATTATATATATATATATATATATATATATATATATATATATATATATATATATATATATATATATACACAAATACACAATTCATATTTTGAATTTATTTAAAAACGTTTATAGAATAATAATTATATTTAATCTATGATTAAAGAAGAAGATACAGTTTATTTCAAATTTGCCCTAAAATTCAAAAGTTGTTAATGCACATATACCATCTTGAAAATGTGTGTTTATAAAGTACCAAGTTATATACTTTTATCTTGTTTAAAAATTAATTATGACTTCAACATTTTGGCATATTTCTAAGATTTATTCAAAATGATGAAAAATGGCTCATTTTCTTATAGTTTATTGAAGAGGAAAATGTATCCGCAGCCGTCGCCCACAACAAAATTAATATATTTTATGTGATATCAAGTTATAATGTGAGTTTCATCGTGGGCGACAGCTGTGGACATAGTTTTCTATTTAAACAACACTAAAGAATTGGTATCTTCTGCTCAGTTTTATGAAAATTTCGTAAAAATTTACTGTTTTTGACGGCACAATTACCCTTGTGAAAAGTCAAATCAGGTAGCTACTTAATAGATTCTTATTTTATTGTTATTTTTCTGTAAATAAATGTTGCATTTCCATTTTTTTTTTTTGGATATTTTTAAAATCACTCTAAAACAGGGCAAAATATGACTGAAACAGTACCTAGTTCTTTAACACTTATGTTTTTTTTTGGCATCAGTATTTCAAAAGTTTTAACAGTAAATATTTCTCCAACTTAACTACTATTAACTAGGAAATTTTACACAATATAACTCATTACAATAGGTCAGAGTTCTAAATAAGAACTTAAAAATTTGGTTATTTCGGGTGAAATCAAAATGGAGGTCTTCTTTTCATATCTATAAATTATAAAACGAGTCAAACAACTTGACTTCCACAATGTTATATCTTTAACTATATATTCTATATTAACTGTCACGTGATCAACAAAGATCGCGTGATCAACGCCATATCTGCCCCCTTAATACAGTGTGGAATTAAGGAGACCATGATACGTCATACGGAGAAATTGGTTCTGTTTAATAGAGAGAGTATTGACATTTGCAATGAACAAGCACTCTATGCACATTCTTTTGAATGCCCTACAGAATCAAAACATCATATGTCAAAATTAGATAAAATCCAAAACAAAAATGATGTTATACATAAATTTTTTGTTAAACTCTTCTTTTATACACTCAATCTAGTCACTATTTTAATATTTACAAGATTAAAAGGGAGCTGAATCGAACAGTTGCAGTTTAAGGTTTAAGAAAATTATGTTTCTTTTTAGCTCTTTTAACATATAAGGTTTTACTTGATTGTTTGACGATGTATATCGATGATGATTTTTTTCTGTTTTTATTACAATTGTTTTGTTTATTATAATCAAAGCACATATAGTGTTAGTTTGAATCTCACATACACCAAATACTTTTATGTTTTTGGAATCTTTTTGAAATATATCTAATATGTTGTTATTATATTTTGGTAATGGCTATATACATGCAAGTTGGTGCATTTCTAAACCGGTAACTACGATTATGGTAATCTTAATTACTTTGTCTTAAGGTGCGGTCACACAATGCGATTTTCCATCAGATTTTTTATCCGATTTTCTCGTCCGATTAGCTTTCAACTAAAATCGTACCGTTTTACCACCTAAGTTGAAAGTCGAAAGCAAAGTCTGAAGTTGATTGAAAATCTGAAGTGCATCCGATTTTCAATCGACTCTCTGGTGAGAATCGTGACGTCACAATGATTTTTTTCCCCGTACAACAAAGTATTCAATAGGTTTATCAATCGAAAATCGATTGTTAAATCGTATCGTTTGACCACCTCAACAATCGACTCCAATTGACTTACCTGATCAAGTCGATTGAAAATCGGATGAAAAATCGTATCGTGTGACCGCAACTTTAGAATTGTCTAAACAATGAAATGTAAAGTTTACATTTTTTTTAGCAAGAAAAAGGATGATTATAATTATGTAACAGTCAGTACATTTTTATATCATATATGCACTGTTCTCATACTCTAGTATCGCTCTTTGTTGTGTTTAATTTGTTGATGAATTCAAAGTATAAATGTAATTTGCCGTGTTTTTCTTATATGCCCGAAATATAAAACGGTTGAATGAGATTTTTTGTCGTTTTGGTGAATACCTACTTTTCTTCATAGTACATCTTTTAAAGATGAAACTACATAATCACAAGGTGATTGATCGTATTTATAGGCATCATGCTTAATTTTATGATATTATGTTTATTGTTTGAGAGAGAGAGAGAGAGTATTTCAAAATAATAGTTTGTTTGCTTATAGAATGAAATGAAATAAAGAATCACAATAAAACTCTTGTTTTGTTTTGTTCATTTAGGTTTCTCAAATGTTGTAAAATGATTATTTTATATTTTATATGTGTAGTCTTCTCTTAATGCATGCAGCTGAATAAAGGATATACAACTTTTAAGTCAGACTTGAATTTTCGCCGTCTGAGCGAAACACGATAAGGTCATCTGCTGAAGTCAAAGGAAGGAATACGTACCAAACAAAGCATCATGTTATGAACAAATCAAGTCTCTTAGAAGAGAGTGAAATCCTTGATATAGATAGGGAAGGTTTATGTAGATGCAAACAATAAAGAAAAGGAGTACCGGGCACGAGGACAATAACGAGTAAAGCAGGAGAATATAGACCATTGTATTGTTGGGTAGCTAACAATGCACATTTCAAAATAACAATACATCATTTATGCATGAATTTCAAACCACGAGTTTTATCCTAATCACTTAAGACACACTATACTTACAAATAGATTTTTCTTATGTACGAGTCTTTTTTGCTCTGAAGACAAGCGAGCTAAATAAACGAGATGTTAATTTCATCGTTTTTCCCTTGGTTTGTGGTCCTTGCGTCTTTTATTGTTCGCGTCATTGTCTACGGTATTACATACACCTCAGGAATTGTCTACGTCATCATTCTAAAGAACTTCCAAACTGGCAAAGCGGAAACGTCATGGATTTCTTCTATTATTACCACCGTCATGTTCGCCGCAGGTAAAGCTCTGTGACGTAATAAAAATCATTAATGTTTTAAATTATTACTTTTAACATGTTATAGTACTGTCGTTTTTTCAATGACCTTTTTAATAATCGAATTTTAATTAATATTGTTTCTTTTGTACAGATTGCTTATTAACTGTAAATTAAGATGAGAAAAAAAAATGGATAAAGGATATAATAACCGGAAAATCGTATAGTGTTTAACTTTGACTGTGAATTTGTTTTGGAGACAACCTTTACTTGGTCATTATTTTACTATAAATTGGTATAGTAAACTACAATTATAAATTATATAAAAAGAAGGATCTGAGAATGAAACATTCAATTTAGCTTAAGGTGGAATAACACATCATCACAAAATGGTTGACCTCTGATCGAAACGACATTTCATTTTATTAAAACGATTTTATGGACGGCAACATGTACCTTACTCCATAGCCAAGTGGATAACGTGTCAGGTTTGTGATCTGTACATCCTGAGTTTGAATTCCGCAGGGGCTTTTGTTGTTACCTACTGAACTGATTTTTTTTAGATATTCATTTTTTATCCCCAATCTGCAAATGCTTCGCTTATTTGACATATATACAGTTTATTTATCATATCTTTCATAAACAGATAATCTACTGTTAATTTGGATGACTTTTTCCAGGTGTGTTATTCCACCATAATGCTAGGTTCTCACTGTCGTGTGATCTGTTACGAAATCTTCTACTGACAAATCGTTACTGATCGTAGAAATTTTCTATTAATTTTAGGGTTGGGTACGAGTTGATGCGAGTCGATATGTGCTTTTGGGATTTGTTTAACTTTGATACGGTACAATTACGATAGGCATACGATCTGTCACGATTCTAATGCAAGTTTAGATAAGAGAAAATACATTTAGATACGACTGTCCAGATAAAACTTTTCGATTGGATCTCGATCTTATCCGAAAATCACGATACAACTTCTTAATTCTGGCCGCTTATGTACATGCATATACGTTCGCATACTTTGCAATACGTTCATTACGAACCGATGTGCTCTGTTATGATGGGGAATGATGATAAAGACGATTATTTTCACGATCACGATGAAAGATGATCACGAGTTGAACTACAATTAGACCTTACAATATATCTGTCTAGGCCAACTGATCATATTGACATATCGCAAGTGAACGCAGCGTAGCATGGTGTTTGCCTTCCCCAAGATTGACCCAGATTAATTAACACGATTAGCACAATGCAATGTGCTGCGCTTTGTAGCAATGCAGTGCGATCAGATACGATAACGAATTACTGAGTTTAACGATTGAAAATTAAACGTGTTGATCATAGATATTTTTGACAGTCAAAACATGATGTAACGATTAACACAATTGCCACGACATATTGAGCTTAAGATCTGATGAGATTTGATGCGATTGTTACGATTACTCTACGTTAAAGACAACGATTTCAATCGCGCTGCGAAGAATCGTGCTAGTTGGAACGTATCATTTATCAACTATCCATATTATTCTCTTTTCAATAAATGCTCATCCTCATAAAACTCTTGTAAATAACATCGAATAAAATATTTGTTATGATTGTATTTAACGCCTGAAATAATCGAAACCATGGCCAAGAGAAGAGCTAAACAACAGATAAATTGATGATAAAGAAACAAAGTAGTATAACGTTATATCGGAATTTTTATACAGGCCCTCCTCATAAGACCGATGCATTGATGATCAATAAACATAATTACGTAACATTGGCTTCTTTGTACAGGCCCCCCTAGCGGCCGACTGGTGAAGGCGCTGGGGTGGAGGGTGGTCGCTGTTGTTGGCGGGATTATTGCAGGAACTGGACTCCTCCTGACGTCATTAACCTCTAACCTTCTCTTTTTAATTTTATCCTACGGATTTGTCACAGGTAACGTATGAATTTAATGGCAATAATATCTTAATTAGGTTGTATAAACAAATTCATTAAAATTAAATACGTCATCCACGCAGTAGGCCTTTGATACTATACTATAGTGATTTTAAAATCAATTCTTTATATCATTTTGATCGTATATTATTTATTTCCAATCCAAATTTAATAACCAGATAAATTGATGCATCAACTGACATGCGTAAATAAAAATATATCAAACCGTAAGCAATTTTAGCAATTTTGTCCCCAATATAATACCTTCTTAAGACATCAATGTTTTCGAAAAGAGTTGAAAACTAACAGATTATTCTTTTATTCGTTTGTTCAGGGTTTGGATGTGGGATGGCTTACATGGTAGCTTGTGTAGCAGTTCCCGCTTACTTTCGAAGACATCGGCGACAGAAGATTGCGGTGGCAATGGCATCTTGTGGTTCTGGAGTGGGGACATTCATCTTTTCTCCCATAGTTCAATATGTTTACGTCACATACGGGTGGCAAAATCTTTTTATAGTTCTAGCGGGAGTTGGTGTACAGTGCAGCAGTGTGGGTCTTCTTTTTCGACCATTGTCTACTACATCAGCGACAGACTCTGAAAAGTGTGCAGAAAAAATTGCAAACTGGGGATTCCTTAAAAATGTTGGCTTTCATATTTCTCATCTTGGTTTCTTCTTGGCGGCCTTTGGAGACTCAATAGTATATGGTCATCTCGGAGAGTATGCAGAAACTTTAGGATTTACCACGGACAAAGGAGCTTACCTTTATTCAGTTATAGGAATATCAGTTATGATTTTAAAATTATTGCAAGGCGTTGTTTTAGATAGTAGAGGTTCCACGATGTTACCAATAAAACTAGCGATATTTTTCTTTTTCTTGGGAGGCGTTGCTACAGTCATTTTGTTTGTTTCTAACGAATATATTTTGTTAGTGATCTTTGCCACTATATTTGGCGCCAATACTGCTGCATCTGGTGGCGCAGTTGTGGTCGGAATATTAGAGACATATTATGGCTATGAACATTTAGAACTAACGTTCGGGGTGAACCTTGCTGTCATTGGCATTGGTAATTTACTTGGCTCTCCAATAGCAGGTAAGAGCAAATCTTTATGAAATATTCATATTTATGGTAAAGACATCTATTTACGAAAATTCTCTGTAAGTTTTCCATGTTATAACAATTGTTATGGTTTTGTATTCAAATTGGGTTAAAACAAGATAGATTGATAAATTGTTGTCATGTTACGGGAATGATTTATTGATATAATTATGATAATTTTTGTTTCCTTATAGGATTGTTGTTCGAGGCTTACGAAACCTACACCCCTGTTTTGATTCTGTTTTGCGTCACTAAAGTTTTGAGTAGCCTTTGTTTTTTGTTAGTCTACAAATTTTCTTCCCAAACACAAAAAAATTATATCATTGAAGTCAAACTGTCAAAGAAGGAAGCTTTCTTGGAAGCTAAAACTGTGTTGACGCATACTTCTGGAGAGAAAGTTCCTCTTCTGGTTGAAAAACCTCCTCCTAGATATTCTTATGTTAGTGAAAATATGGATACTGTATTATGAGGGGGCGGAGAGTACGGAACATGAGTGTATTGGCGGAGTTTCTGGATACCGCGACTGTGGAAAATATCAACTTCTTCCTGTGGACAATCAAAGTGTGAATGTGTACGAATAATAAAAGAGCTGACTGGAAATAAGAGTTCTTAGTTAAAAGATGGATTACAAAAGTATCGGATAAAGACAGCAAGTTCAAGGTGTTTAGGCTTTTTGATATGTTCAAAGCACCAAAGATTGATATATCGTATATTTGGGTTATTTCGCGTGTCGCAAAATTTGCGAAAATGTGTAACATTTTAAATTTGCGTCAGTCAATTTTTGCGAGTTTAAAAATTTCTTATTCTTATAATTATGATTTTTGCGTTTTGAATATTTTGCAATAAAAAATCTGACAGTCAAAAATACAATTATATTTAATTTTTTATCAATTTATTTAAATTGACAATTCTGTCATTTTTTGTGAATCCAATACAATATGGGAAGAATCGTCACTTTTATATATATGCGATTGTTATATTTAATGCTTGGTAGATTTGTAGATCAGGTATGAATCCTATGTTGCTGCAGATGTTTAACTTCTTCGATTACTTAACAGGTAAAAAAACATCCACCGTGTGCATATAGTTTTGCTCTTTTTATTTCTTCGTTGATTTGATCCAGATTTATCCAGATTGGTTTCTTTGCATCCTCACAATGTCAGGGGTCCTGCGTTCACTCGTGGCCGTGTCTCACGGCCACGAGTGATTTGATCATGACTCATGACCCCTGACATTGTGAGGATGGGTCCTTTGAGACTTGTAATTTTTTCACTTAAAGAATGACAATTGTTTCATTGGTGGTGTTGGTGTTTTTTTTGTTGAGGACGAAAAGGAGTACATAATTATTGATTATAAAAATAAAAAACGCAGGTAATTTTAGTTATTTCAGGTTATTTGTAAAAACAATAGATAATATGCAAAATCAATTTTATTGCACAGTTAATCCGCTTTTTTTTGTATAATTTATTTATTGATTAGAACAACAGATTAGAACAAAGTATACAATAACTTCAAGCAAAAATCTAATGAGCTATCTACGAAGCAGCACATTGTCTTATACCTAAAATACTATAGTAATTTTTTTCATCATATAACTTTATATTGCTTATGAAAAAAAATACCGACTATAGAAAAATATTTAGAGTTGTATAGTTTCCACAGATTATGTTTGCGTGTAGTACACATGTATACACAAATAACAATAATAAGGTGCATAGAGCTAGTAAAAAAGAACATTGGTGTTCAAATAAGGCTATATTAGCAATGTATAGAGATTTAAATTAATGTACAAGTAATATCCTGGCTAACCCGGTAGACAACCTTATCTACATAAAGTCAATCACATATTCTCCGGGTGTGGAAATACATAGGCAGACCCTATGTATCCAGGGTATATAACAGTCTACTATATTACAATTGTTCACTGTAGTTGTCTAAATTATTAAGTTATAAATATCAAGAAAAAAAAATGTTGCCTTAATTAGGAGGTTCTATCTAGTTTTACAGTCCATATCCTCCCTTTTATGACAGACCTACTGGAAGACAGGTCTCTTCTCAGTAGTTTTAGGATAATAGAATATTGTACACTATGATAATAAGACATATCATATCATCTTTGACAGATCTTCAAAAAACTTGCAACCAGCATTTGCATTTAGAAAACGTAAAACTGCATAAAAGCAAGTAGATTTTTTAACATGATTATAAATATTATATTCAGTTTCATGCATAGAATCCAATCTACAAAGCATTTTTTGTTTGTAAATTCTATAAGCTACATAAGTAATAAGTAAATTTAAAGATTTAGTTCTATCGCTTTTTTCATTGAAGAAACCAACAACAATATGTTTCCATTGTATTTTGAATGACAAAAAATTACTAACAGTATTCCATATGTTTTTAACATTGTCACATTCAAAAAGTAAATGCTTTATATTGTGTATATGTTTAAAGTGTACACATTGATTTGATATATCTTTTTCCATTTACTCACAAATATACGAAAGACGAATAGGGCCACATAAAAAAATATTTTTATCTCGTAATTACGAGAAAAGATCTCGTTATTACGAGTTAATTATCTCGTTATTACGAGAAAAGATTTCGTTATTACGAGTTAATTATCTTGTTATTACGAGAAAATATTTCGTTATTACGAGAAAAGATCTCGTAATTACGAGAAAAGATCTCGTTATTACGAGTTAATTTTCTCGTTATTACGAGAAAAGATCTCGTTATTACGAGAAAAGATCTATATAAAATGATGCATTTCATTGTTCTACATGTACTGTCTAAGTCTCTTTATTTAAAATGAATGAACATATATTAAGAAATTCATTAAATTTGTTAAAAGAAAAAATTCAAAAGAAGGAGCAACGCTGATTGATGAATAAATTAAATGACTAATAGTTCTCTGTAACTAATGGAATTGTGTTTTTATGACTAGGACTACTTGGTATTTACTTCGGAGTCGAGTTGTAATATACGTGGAAAATAACACTATAAAGTTCTTTCCACTAATTCATATAAGATAAAATATCAAATCCGATCATTCTATGTAGAAATCAATAAATTATGATCGTTGTTATTTAAAAATAATAAAAATTGAATTAACGTTTCTGGAAAAAATCCAAAATAGACTGAACTCTGAACCAATCGACTTGGATTAGCTAGGATTCTGGTAAACGAGGAAAACTTATTGTGTATGTATTTTTTCACAATAATAAATCAAATAACAACTGTAATGTATTTTATTATAACAATATATTTTCTCGTAATTACGAGATAATTAACTCGTAATAACGAGATAATTATCTCGAAATTACGAGATCTTTTCTCGTAATAACGAGAAAATTAACTCGTAATAACGAGATCTTTTCTCGTAATTACGAGATCTTTTCTCGTAATTACGAGATCTTTTCTCGTAATAACGAGATGATTATCTCGTTATAACGAGATCTTTTCTCGTATTTACGAGATAATTAACTCGTAATAACGAGATCTTTTCTCGTAATAACGAGATAATTATCTCGTAATAACGAGATCTTTTCTCGTAATTACGAGATCTTTTCTCGTAATAACGAGATAATTATCTCGTAATTACGAGATAAAAATATTTTTTTATGTGGCCCTATTCGTCTTTCGTACAAATACATTATTACATAATATATCATTTAAAAGCTTGTAACTGAATTCTGCTACATGTTTATCTTTTATATCTTTTATCTTGTATTCATAAACATTTTTCCAACTTTTCTCATCATATATTTCAAATTATTTACGCAGTATTGATTGAAAACAAGGCTAACACAATTTTTTTTTCAATGAGATTTTTATAGAAAAAGTTTCTAGATTTACCATTTATTTGAGATTTCGTCATTCAAAGCCACTGTTAAATCTGCATGTTGTATACTTTTAATTGTAATTTAATTGTTATTGTAATTAATTGTAATTTCATAGTTATTTATTTTAAGACCATTTATATTTTGATGATTTTTTATTTTATTCGCCAATATTTCTACTACAAAAAGAAATAAGAGAGCTGATAAAGGACATCCTTGTCTTATTTCTGTTGTCATTGAACATGAATTTGAAAGCAAGCCGTTGTTTTTAATCATTTAATCCGCTTTTAACATAAAAATAAACAAACAAAATAATAAAAATAAAAAACAAAAACACCCTCTTCAAGCAGCAACTATACAGAGTATAAAAGAACTATTATCTATAGTACAGTGCCTTGTGTAATATTGAGACACATGTATGATTGTGACACAAACAAAAATGTGTAACGCTTCCGAAATCGAATAGTGTTGATATAAAAAAACATATAAACTATACATATATGTGCATGCATGATGTATGAACCTAATATATATATATATATATATATATATATATATATATATATATATATATATATATATATATATCGTTTGTGAATAGAAACGTTGGAACTGTCTGTGCACTTTCTTTTTCTTTTTTTGATTTCTACAATTGACAATATTGACAATATTTATTTTTTTGCTTTAAAACATTGCCACTTGAGTTGATATTTAGGCAAACGACTCATTCAATACCATAAAAGACATTTTCAAGACGTTGCATGGGTGGGTTTTCAGACACCAATCTCATTGACCTTTGATATATTAATCACCTCTTCAGCTTTTCTCAGCTCACTTGAGCTGATCTCTATCCAATTTTCAATGTCGTCACGTGGACGCTCTGAATAAACAGAATAGTTTGTATCCAATAATAAAGCTGTTTTCTCACTTTCAACACTGTAATTGTTGACAACGTTAACTGGGCCGTCACCACTTATAATTTCTTTTGAGGCGTTTCGTTTGCTTCTATTATTTTCTTCAACTATGAGTAGTGTTTTCTTAATTTCTGGGAAAAGTTTTAAAGCCAGTAGGAACATCAGGCTGGCGAGAACTTTAACAAGAACCACAGTTATCAACACAGGTGTATAGGAGACATAAGACTCAAAAATCAAACCTGTAATACAAAAAGAAAAAAAAACCCAGTCCTGTCACGCAATAAATAAAACATGTTTGGTATACAGAGGGTAAACGATAATGGCCGTCAATAAAAGATTGTTCTACTTTCTTGCCGTAAGGATACAAATCTTATCTGCTGTTCACTTGTGCTGTTCAACCAGATTTGTATTTTGTCTTTACATTCAATCCTTAATTGTTATATATGTAAATGATTTACATTTATGTTCCTTACATTTACATTAAAATAAAAGTTACATGAGTTCAACTGTCTTACCTGCAATAGGAGCTCCAAATAAGTTTCCGATCCCGAGGAAAGCAAGATTCACTCCTATGGTTAGTTCTAAATTTTCATCCCCGTAATATGACTGTAAAATCCCAATCACAATAGACCCCCCTGAGGCAGCGTTATTGGCTCCAAACAGAGCGGCATAGACAACTAACATACCATATGACTCTGTCAGAAACAGAAAAGATGTGGCTATTCCACCCAAGAGATAAAAGATTATCGCAAGCTTGATCGGAAAAGAAAGATATATGTTTGTATCTAAGGCAATACCTTGTAATATTTTTAAAATGAATGCTGAAAATCCAACAATTGAATAAAGATACGCCCCATTGGAAGAGGGATACCCCAATGTTTGTGAGTATTCCCCAAGATGCCCATAAATTATAGAGTCTCCGAACGCTGTAAGCAAGAACCCTGTATGAGTTACGTAAAATCCAGGGTTTTTCATAAAGTTCCAAGTTGGTAATGTTTTCTCTCTGTTCGTGCATGTTGTGTTTGAAACTGGTCGAAAGAAGAGTCCAAGAGAACAAAACTGGAGTGCAACTCCTGCCAGGACTATAAATAAACCTCTCCATCCGTAATAAGCGTCAATAATTTGTATGATTGGTGAAAACAAGAACGTCCCAAATCCCGTTCCACACGATGCTAGTGCAACAACGAGCTTTTGTCGAGAAAATGTAGCAAAATAAGTTGGAACTATTACACAGGCTGCCATATATGCCATTCCACATCCAAATCCTTTAAAAGACCCATATGTTTTAATTTTAAAGTTTGATATGAGTTATCTGTCCCGTTTGTCTAATGACGTTAATGATATCAATAATATGAATGATGCTAATAAACCTTCATTATTTTACGTGTACATGCAGTGTACTTATATTTCTGTTATACATGTATGTACGTTTGAATTAATATTTAGTGTAATAATGAACAGACAAGCTCAAAAAAAAAGTTAATAGATTTTACCTGTAACAAATCCATAAGATAGAATAAGAATCGAAAGAGAAGTAGAGAGAGAACTCAGAATCAGTCCTATTCCTGCGATGAGCCCAGAAACAAATGCAGTGACTCTCCAACCAAACTTTGAGATCAAAAAGCTCGCTGGAGGACCTAGTTATATTAAAAATAAGATTAAATTAGTATCGTTTTAGTGCATTTTTCAGATTTTCAATCTCAGATTTTGCTTGCTAAGAAACTCTTTTAAATATATACAATAAGGATCATTATCTTTTTTTTAATCATTGTATTTTGCTGCTGATTTAATTAGATATAAACTCAAATACAGAAAATCTATTTTTGTATAAAAATATTTACCTGCTGCAAACACAACTGTGGTGATAATTGAAGATATCCAGGATGTTTCTGCTTTGCCTGTTTGGAAGTTCTTTAGGATGATGACGTAAACAATTCCTGAGGTGTACGTAATTCCGTAAACAATGGCACGCACAGAAAAAGCTGCCATAACCACAAACCAACGATGGTGTATACAACCCGTCATCTTAAAGGGACTTTAAGAAATATTTTCTACACACAAGTAACATTTGACATCTCAACAACTCTCTTTGTACCTTCACATAGTAATAGAATCACTGCAATCCAGTGCAAATAACACGCAAACATGATGAACCCGTAAAACGTAAATAAAGTTATCACGGTCAAACAGTATGACAACGCTGGTTTGTCCATTGTTTTAAAAACTTTAAGAAGCTGAATTATCCCATTGTGATTTCTTCACGTGACTTCATGTGACTCCTGACGATAAAACGCAAAATAAATAAACAGTTCTGCGTATTGTTCAAACTACCATGGTGTTTTCATACCAATCTATACATTTGATTTTTTTATTAACTTTAACAACTTTTACGTTTTGAAAAAAAAGTTACACAAATAAAAATTCAACTAGACAGTAGGCAAAAAACCCCAAAATGATGATTTTATTCATAGTATCATGTTTAGTTTCGGAAGGCAAAGTGCAGGAGATGAGTTGCTTAAGATGTTAAAGTCATGTAAACATTCAGATTCTAGGTACCTAACAATTTAAAACGGTTGTCTTAAAACTAAACGTAAACTGCTTTTTTATAATATGAAAACTTGGTTGATAATCGACGTATTTAAGGTCTACTGTTGGAAACGGAAGACCTAACTGTTTTCGTTCGTTTTTTCCCCTATTATTTTTTTTTTCTTTCCATGTTTTTGCCTGCAAATTCTTAGAAATGGCTTGGCCGATCTCCATCAAACTTCCAGATGTGATATATATTGGTCTGAACCTTAGAGCAAAGGTTTTGCATTGATGACGTCACATCCGCTTTCGAGATATTAAGATTTTTCCATTTTTATAGGAGTATTTTCTCGGTGGACGTTATTCTTAACTATAAGATATAACCAGTTCAAACTTCTACGGTTGGTAGAGGAAAGATTTACATGGTTATTGTTTCATATGTCTAGCACAAAATACGCTAAAGCTCGGTAGGACTCATAAATTGAGATGTCAAAAGCGTCGTGATTTTTCGTGCTTTTCTGTGTTTTTATTTGTTTATCTCTTTTATCAAAAATATTTTGTTAAAACATGTAATGCAAAAAAGTTTGAATTTACAAAACCTTCGTTTGATTTAAAAAAAGGGGCTGGCCCCTCAAATAAGAGACATAAAGGGCTCACTCTTTTATCTATCGCCCTTTACTGAGGGATATTTTGTAAAGCGTTATAGAAGCAAAAAATGTGTATCTTACAGTTATGAACCCAAAAAATGTATTGATCTTCTCGTGTGTTTCGCGAAAAGAGGTATTAAGGGATCAGAAGTCAAAAATTATGATCACCTATATCTCAAAAAGGACACATTTTTTAAAATGCAGTATAAAAGAAAAGATGCTTATAATGATACACTTAACAATATGCAACCATCAGCATTTCGTTAAACGGCCGGATAAGAAGATATGGGATCGGCCCCTTAAACGTTCTTTCTCAAATATCTTAAAAACGGTAACAAATCTTTAAACACAATGTCTTTAAAATTAAATTACCTTTCATTTGATATCAAGAAAAAGGGGACTGGTCCCTAAAATTAGGGACCCAGGTGGGTATAAAGTAGTTCATATATGGCTCTTTACTGAGGGGTATTTTGTAATATGTCATAGAAGCAAATATGTTTAATATTTCGTATACGTAATTATATTTGTTTGCGAAAATCAGTGTCACGCCCATTTATGACGTAAGTAGGGAATTTTTATTTATACCCGAAAGTGGGAGGGGGGGGGGATTGGGGGAGTTAATTCTCTAATTGTATCGATATTTCATCGTATCATTAAAAAATTCGGACGGAAGACCGCTACTCGTAACGAGATCGTATCTATTTTCAATATTATTATCGTTGTGGTACCTAGCAAGATGACTTACGGCAGTTTAAATGATTATATTCAAGAACTGTGGAGGTCATTGTTTTTTAGAACTTGCAAAGTATCCTCTCCTTCATCATAATCATCAAGCCTTTTTATCTTTAAGGAGGTTGGCATCTGAAATACTAGTAATGTCAATCATCCAAAAACCACTTGGATATAAAGATGGGGACCTAAAATGTTCATTTCTTTTATTTGTGACCCATGTCACATGCTTTTTTTTTTGGAAATATAGGGCACCAAACAGAAATGATAATTTTTCTAAAATGTTTGCTAAAATTTGACATGGAAATTGATTATTTGAAGAAATCAAACAAATATTCATAGTTTGAACTATCATTTATGTATAATTCTAATTCAGTTTACTTATGCAGTGACTATAAAAGTAATATCTAAGTCAAAGTTTAAAAAATCTTTCTTAACTGGTGGCTTCAAATGCCAGTATATAATGAACACAACAACAGCTATTACAAAATTTCGAAGTAATCAAATTATAACGCAAATAAAAAAAAAATTAGTTATATCATCTTTTCAAAACTTTGCATACAAATAGACATACATTTAATGTCTCATTTAAAAGTAAAAAAAGTAGAGGTCACATCTCAAACATTTGAGAGAAAGCATGAAATAAGCTAATTTTAGGCCAAAATTAGAGTTAATTGTTTCTTAACTTCTATGAAATATAAGCTAAATATGCCAAAATATATCGATAGAATTATCAAAATATTGTTTAAATATGTTTTTAGAATATCATGAATATATCGTAATACACAAACTATCTAGAAGTTTGGTCTGCGCTGAAAATTAGGAAGCTATAGTAACAGTACTCTAAAACTACTGAGTTGTAAAAATTGTTCATTTTCTTCTTGAAAACCTTCCGCCACAAAATAAAGTCCCTTAACTTAACTCTGTAAAAATGTAATTTTGTTTAAACAATTTTATTTGGTATTGTAAAATATAAATATAATATTAGAATTAATATGTGATGCAGAATTTATTGGAGATGTGACCAAAAATGGCTTCCAAAAACCTAAGGAGCGAACCATGTCAACAAATTATCCGTCAAATCCACTTTGAATTTGTAGATATGATTGTTAAGCGATATACTATCATTTAGCAAAAAAAAAAAAAAACAAAAAACAAAAAACAAAACAAAAAACAAAAAAATAACATAAACTAAAGTTTTATTTAAATTGTTTCTTATATCTTTAAACAAAGTTCTTCTTCTAAAGAAGATTAATACAGTCTAAAAATGGCCACGACCATCCAGCCTTCTTAAAACTTACATATCCGCAAACATGTTTCGTAATTATGAAGAATACTGAATGACAATACATGAAAAACGGCTCAGATTTCTATCATTCTTTTCGATAAACATATTTTCTATCTTAAGTGCTCATTTTTATATATCATTCGTCTTAAAATTTAAAATTTAAAACGCGATACAATGTACAAGATACTTAACATTATAACATGTCGTAGGAAAGGATAATAAAATGTCCTTCGTCACCCCTGCGATTGTGTTCGGAATGTTTTCTTTATCGTTGCTAAGTATTAATAATTCTAGAGGTGCTAGAATGAAAGTTCACGAGACTTTCCCGTTCAGTTCCTGTAAAATTTCGAGCGGAAGTATAAGTGTTCGGATAATATTCTCAAAATACCTAAGTACTGGTAGTTTTCATATCATATCCTACTTTGAGTTATGTTAAAGCATGAACATCTAATAAGATATATGCCTTGTTTCATCATCTAGCGGTTATATAAACTAAACGATGATATTCAGAACAGAGTTATCGTTCGTGTTTCACCCCTCTACACGTGGTTTAAAATATAACACTGGGTTGCCTTAAAATATCATAGCCATTTTTGATGCTTTTGATTTGCAATACCATGCTTTTTAAAAAAGAGAACAGGTGTCTGTTTTATATAAAGACTTTGTATATCAGCCCATTTTTAAGGAATATTCTGCTTAAAATAGTATAGTTTGTTTCACTATTGATGCTATTAGAAGGCTAGGCGCGCATAGAAAATTAATCCTTAGGGGGGATCGCTACTAAGTATGATAATTGTTGCAACAGCAGAAAAAAACCCTATATTTTATATTGTCACATTTATTTCTAAAACTTTTAGATACATTTTTATATATTTAAAACTAAAAAATTTATCCACAATTAATGAGAAAAAAGTTTAGAATTTATAAACGTTAAGATTTTATATATGACTACAAGTACCTAGATTCTAGGAAATGGACTATATACACGAGGCACCATTTTTACTGCGAAACTGAACGGGTCAAATAAAATCAAGTGGTCTAAATTTAAATGACAATAACATTTGCAGAGGTGTCGTGGAAGATATGGAAATGATCGACTCAAGCGACATTCGTTTGTGATCGTGATTTCGAATTTCAACGAGAGCCAATTTGGAATTTATTGTAGACCTGTAGCATGCTAACACTCAACATGGTCGGCACTCACAAAACCAATCCATATTTTCCAACATGCCATAATGTACTCTAAATTAAAAATAAAACATCAAATCAGATTCACAACTGATTTATTCAATTTTCATGTATTGTAATCCACCCCCTCAGTGGCATTATTTGGTCTTGGCTTCAAGACAATGAGTAACATTTGTGTAAATAAAATATTTGTAAATTACATCATAATTTAACAATGGAAATGCCATTAGTGCATTGACACCAAATGGGTATGGTCAAAAACACATCATTGTCTAAAATATTCAACAATTTTCAAATAAACAACCAACTGTGCAAATTTATTCTTTCCGGTTAACGGCAAAGAAAATATTTGCGACATAAAAAGTAGCAAATGGCTCAAAAACAAATATTACAACTTCAACAATTGCAATCAATATAAATGCAAAACACCAACATAGAAAACTCAGATTCTGGTAAACGGCATCCCCAGACAAAAATTGTTCAACTTCAAATTGTCATTATCTAATAATTTCAACTGCACATCAATTGTGCACAAGTAGATCAGGAACAACACACGCATTCATCCACATGGCGGAAGTGAACGCATGCACTGCATGTATTCAGTGAAGCCACCGCCACCACGTAAGAGAAGCGGGTAGTTCCTTAAGCCTAGACCTTGCCACATTACCACATGAACAATAAACTTGGTACAAAACTAGTAGATAGACTTGGGATAAACAAGAATCCCAGTTTTGCTAAATTGTTTAATAGCTGCACAAATTGTATTTAGATATATTTCAGTTCCTTTTTTGGACAAGTGAACACCATCCCTGCCAAACAACAACTCATCATTTGGTCTAATATCTGGGTACTTAATGTAGCCACCTCCATTTCTAACAAGCTCAGCTGCAATGGAGTTGTTTAACCTTTTCAAAGATTTGTTCATGGCATTGACAGCTTCAGAGTATCTCCATTTCCTTCTAGGTAACAATTGTGACCATATAATTTTTGTATCAGGCAAAAGTAGCTGAATTTTCCCTAAAGTGGTTTTGACATTCTCAATTAAGTCCTTCAAGTTTGTTTGGCCAATGTCATTAGCAGCACAATGCAATACTAAATACTGGGGTTTGTCAAAAACTTTCAACAAAGTTTTAATTTTTTTATACAAGTCTGTCCAGATCATAACCCCTTTTCCTTGCCACCACATATTTATCCCTAACCTCTGAAGACCCAACACTCCACCTGGCCTATCTCTGGCTGCAACAAATGCTCTTTTCACTATTGAGGAACTCACAAACCAAGCTTCAATTTCTGAAAAAATATGTTTTGTAAATGTGACTGTGATTAAGGATCCTCGACACCCCGTGACTTCTACTTTTTATGACAGTACGTCACAACATGGCGATTTTAGCGCATTGTAAAATAGTTTATATCGCCAAAATGTGTTGTCTATCTCTGTGGCGCAATGGGTGTTGCATCGGTCTACCAACCCGCAGGTCCCGAGTTCGAATACAGAAGGGACTTTTATTTTTCATGAACAGCGGTAAAATTTAAAAAGTTGATTTTTCACCCAAAATTGAAAATATTTTTGGTCATTTTCAAGTAGAACACATGCTAAAAGTCTATTTCTTTAAGTAATTTAGAAGAATGGACTTGTATGCAGAACATTTCCCAGGTGTGTGGAGGACCCTTAAGACCACTACATTGTTAAAATCTGATATATGATTTGAAGGAGTTAGATTTCCACCTACCAGCTTTACAGATTTCATCATCTGACAAGCCCAATTTTGCTGCATTGGTAGCCGCACCTATTCGCAAAGAATGTGACTTGTACTTAGTGCTATCGATGCCAATTGTTTTCGATATTTGCCTAACACTGATGTAAACTGAAAACGAGTAAGCGGCTGACCCCTCTAAGTGGCAAAATAGGTTTCCTTGTCTAATGGGTCTAACTTTTAAAAGTTCTGCCATAATATCAACTGGCTTTATGCTAGTTCATGATTGAACATTCTGAATAATAACCCTTTCCCCTTTGATCAGCTTTGGAGTGTTCCAGATATAATTTCATTAAAGATTTATCTATTGACAACTCCAAGTTTTTAAACTGGACTGCATGACCTATAAGCTACTGCTTGTTTCTTCCCCTCAGTTATATCTCAACTACCCTAAAATATCCGAAAAAAGCTAAACTATAAGCAGCTGCAAAACGTTTTGCTTCATAAATATTATTGCAGACAATTGGCAATGATTTTAATATGTTCTCCAAAATGTTTAACATTATTGGTAATCTGATATCTTTGGACTTGGATATTCTTCTATAACCTTCAAATATTTTTTTAACTATGAAATTTTTAGTCACATCTCTGTAATCATGCAGCCTGAGATCGTATGAAATTCCAGACGAGTAGGTCTTTGCTGTAGATTTTCCCAACCCTCTTGCTGACATGTAACCAACAAACTGTATAATTTGCTCTAAAGGAGAGGGCCAAAGCCTTTCAAGGCTAATATTATCACGAAATTCCTCAAAACATGTCAACCCTTGTCTGTATGTCTCTTGTGAATTTATGCTGTTGCTAGGTGTAATACTTTGTTTACTTCATCTCTGACATCATTGCTAGAAATTCGTCAGGAATGGTCTCTGGTTTCAAGTCTGCCTAACACTGATGTAAACTGAAAACGAGTAAGCGGCTGACCCCTCTAAGTGGCAAAATAAGTTTCCTTGTCTAATGGGTCTAACTTTTAAAAGTTCTGCCATAATTTCAACTGGCTTTATGCTAGTTCATGATTGAACATTCTGAATAATAACCCTTCCCCCCTTTCCCGTTTGATCAGCTTTGGAGTGTTCCAGATATAATTTCATTAAAGATTTATCTATTGACAACTCCAAGTTTTAAACTGGACTGCATGACCTACTGCTTGTTTCTTCCCCTCAGTTATATCTCACCTACCCTAAAATATCCGAAAATAGCTAAACTATAAGCAGCTGCAATGTATCAACCTCTAATGATAAAACGCCGCTTAATGATAAAATATTATTAAGCGTTGCAATTGCAACGCCTAATGCTATAAATAGTTGACAACATCAACCGCTAATTATAAATTGCCGCCTAATGATAGAATTTTATCATTAAGCGTCGCAAATGCACAGCAGACCTAACGCTTAATGAAACAAGCAAAAAGCTACTTGGTCAACCCCTAATGATACAAACATTTTTATCATTAAGCGTTGTAATTGCACTCTTAATGATATAATTACATACCAAAATGTAGAACTCTGGCCATTTAAAAAAAAATATCTAGGACAGAAAGAAAAAAGGATGGATGGAAGGAAAGATAGACAGACAGACATTTACGAATACTTTAAACCTTTATTGATTTTAGGGTTTTCTGTATTTATTTTTGTTTTAATATTTTATTTTATTTGCAAGTGTATTTGTATAATACAAAATTGTATTATACGATACATTATTTTATCATACCATATCATGCAATACAATGTCGTATCATACGAAACAATACCATAATGTAACATAATACACAATACAATATCAAATCATGATACAATATCATATTATATGATATAAAAGTATGATTTTGTGATACATATCATACATATACATATTATACAATATTGTATCATATAATACATTACCATATCATATCATATCATATCATATCATATCATATCATATCATACAATATCATAATATACGATGCAATATCTTATCACATGATACAATACAATATCATATTCTACAATATCGAATCATATGATTCAATGCAACATCATATCATGTTCTACGATATCGTGTAATATGATACAATACATTAGGGGTGTTTTTTGAAAAATCTTCTTTAGAACCACAGGGTCAAATTCAATTAAGGAAGAACAGGATGGTGCAGCGCATTAATTACTCAATAAATATTTGTTATTTTTCAAATTTAAAGACGTTAGGATGTCCTCCACAATATATACCAATTTCATTGCCACTTTCTTGCCTTGTTTTACTGAAATTATGAATTTTTTGACAAAATCAGTTTTATTTTGCTGTTTAAAAACTGAGTATACTGACTTTAAAGGCTTATTTCATACAATATCAATAAAAATAGCAATATAATTAGAATTGGTTAGAATATTGACTTTCATGTATGATGAGCCCAAAATGTTATGAAAAAACTCATAAAAACGCATACTTCAAAATTACCGTTTTAGACTCTTGAATTGATCAAAATGCGACATTAAAAAATATCTCAATAATTTTTTTAATTAAATATATCATAGCTAGAATGTGCACTAAACCATACATAAATTTCTCTTTCTTATCATTTTATGGAAATACTGTGATAAGCAGTACACCAACCTCTTTTTTTAGAATTTTTAAAATGTTTCTCCATTACGAGCAAATAAAATATGTTCAGATTCCTACAGTCTCTCTATAACAGTATTTAAGATCTTTAATATGATATTAAATCAAATATAGGTATAAGGACTTTATTTCGTACAATTTGAAAAAGAACGGTGAGAAATTGTGACAATGACTAATTTAGAGCCGTTAAGTACGGGAAAAAGATCTATTAAATCATGTTTGACGTCATAATGGATAAATTACACCAAAGCTTCATAAAATCAAATCAATTATGACGCCATTACAGAGTTAGCACTTCAAAGCATCATAGCATTGATAGTCACGTGATCAGTGTCATGTATATCCTTAAGTTTATATGAAATCTTCATTTGGGATTGGAGAATATAAATTGTTCAAATTAAAGACCAATTTCTTTCCAAACGTGAAATAACTGCAAAAAACATCCTTATGGTAAATGAATATAGGCTATATTGATTAAAAAAATTATCTGGGTAGATGGATATATTTAGGAGGTATTCAAAGTTAAACAAATGTTCTGTGCTAAAATAAAATCAGATACAAAAGTACAATACCTCTTTTATTTAACACTGTATTCTGATTTTTGCTATTGCTTTATGGACTTCAGATAAGCAATGTGGTCCATGCGTCTCTTTTTGTTATTTTCTTAATCAATGTCACGGGGTTTGATGCACTTTCAGAATAAAATTTATGCATTATAAAGATATAGTCTGCTATATTTTAATCTCCAAAATTTAAATATAGTCTGCTATATTTAAATTTTGGAGATTAATATATAGCAGACTATATCTTTAAAATGCATAAAGATATAGTCTGCTATATTTTCAATTTCGGAGATTAAAATATAGCAGACTTTATCTATATGCATTATACAGATATAGTCTGCTATATTTTAATCTCTAAAATTTAAATTTTTATGCTTGTTTTTTTTATATCATTAACCACCTAATAATTTTTTCTTGCACAACATTAATTTTTCAACGACATTTTATATTGGAAACCAAAATCCTTTTAACAGCTTACAACAGTTTTTAAACACCAAAAGATCATGAAATAAGAGGTCCAGGGGTCACATCGATCCCCTGACCAACAAAGGCCAAAACTATACAAATATGTAAAATTTTGATCCCCCGTTGTGGCCCCATCTTGCCCCTGGGGGTCATGATTTGAACAAACTAGAATATAAACTACATAGAGATGTTTCCACATAAGTTTCAACTTGTTCTTGGTAAAAAGATTTTTAAAGATTTTCACGATATACTAGCATGTTACAATTTGACCCCCCCCCACACATTTGTGGCCCACCCTATACCCGGGGGTCATGATATGGCCTGATGGTTTTTAAGAAAAATTTTCATTTTTCATTATTTTCTAATTATCTCCCCTTGAAATAGGATTTGGTCCTTCTTTCGTACAAACTTGAATTCCCCTGGCCTAAGGGTGCTCTGTGCCAAGTTGGTTGAAATTGACCTAGTGATTCTGTAGGAGAAGATGGGAATGCGAAAAGTTTACAAGGACGACAACAACGTCGACGACTACGACAGTCAACGGACAAATTTTTATCAGAAAAACTCACTTGAGCTTTCGGCTCAGGTGAGCTAAAATTGTATAAATTTAGATATTTGTTTCCTTTTCTTCTATTTGTTATCTAAGCTTTTTGTATAACCTATCAGTAAGTTTTATTAGGTCAAATTCCATTCACAAAAATTTGGTAGACTATGAATGGGAATAAAAGTGCAAATACGTAATTTTTCATGGTCAATTACTCAGGGGAAAATGATTACAAAACATATTTCTCTTGGTATTCTTTAATCATTATAACAATCCTGCATAATGATATGATATACACAAAATACACATCATATGAATTCAAGAAAGATTTACCTTAAAGACTTTGCTTCTGAAGTTTTTTTTACAATATCTATTTACCGTTTTTAGAAAATAGTAATGCAGGCCTACTATATTATTAGAAAATGTTCAAATGTGAATATCAAAAGCCAAAACTTGCAAGCTACAATATTTAACAAAATGTTGAAAGGGGAAATTTACAGCCAGTACAACATGCTTAAATATTATTTGAAAATGTTTAACGGTAAATGTCAATAGCCATTAATTGCAAGCTACACACATGGTCACGATTTTGGTTAAAATTATTTTTCCAAATTTAATGTTTACAATACTTCAGTAAGGAGTTTTTAATAGTCAACCAAAATTTGAGTTTCAGTCGCCGTGTTATAAGCGAGATACAAAGCTCACAATTCTTTGTCATGTTAACAAAGCTTACATTATGTTTTCGTTTACGTTTATAATGTTGAAGTGAAAATTACAGTTTTATACCTAAATTGAATGTGATAAACGCTAGGAACTATTGATGTATGCTTAAAACGATTTATAAGAGAGAGAAACCAGCTTGAAAAAATAACGTTTACCAATATATTGAACCAATGTAAACTAAAACATGGCACGAGCCTTGTTAAAATGACAAAGAATTGTGAGGGTTTTTTTAATAACTCTGCGACTGACACTCAAATTTTAATTTATCACTAGAATTGCTTTTCTAGAGCGTTGTAAACAATAAAAATAAACATTAGGCCCATGGGCCACATCGCTCACCTGAGGAACAATAGGTATGATAAAATCAGCTTAATGGAGTCATAATACAAACTATCTGGACAATGTAGTATAATACATGTAGATCCTGTATAAATAAAAATCAATTTTTTCCACTGGATATTCTTATGTTTATTATCATTACTCCCTTTTCTAACAGGATGATTTTAGTAATATCACATGTTGAGCATTGCAGGTCTCAAAAAGATCCTAAACAATTGTTTATATATGGGATATAAACCTACATCAAGCTCTGAATCCCTTGTGAGACACAATCGTCCAGGAATCATCCAGAAGCCGAAGTCAAACAATATTAAATAATCACCTGGCTGATTAGTTTCTGAGAAGACTTTTTAAAGATTTACTCTTAATATTCCTATGTAAAAATTCCACACCCCCCCCCATTGTGGCCCCACTCTACCCCCAGAATTAATGATTTTTACAACTTTGAATCTACACTGCCTGAGGATGCTTCCAAACAAGTTTCAGCTTTCCTGGCTTATTAGTTTCTGAGAAGACGATTTTTAAAGATTTACTCTTTACATTCCTCTGTAGAAATTCGATCCCCAATTGTGGCCCCACTCTACCCCTGGGGGTACTGATTTTCACAACTTTAAATATACACTACCTGAGAATGCTTCCACACAAGTTTAAGCTTTCCTGGCTGATTAGTTTCTGAGAAGAAAATTTTTAAAGATTTACGCTTTATATTCCTATGTAAAAAGTCGCCCCCCCCCATTGTGGCCCCATCCTACCCCCGGTGATTCATGATTTTTACAACTTTGAATCTTCTGGATGCTTCCACACAAGTTTCAGCTTTCCTGGCCAAATGGTTCTTGAGAAGAAGATTTTTAAAGATTAATTCTTTTTTATTCCTATGTAAAAATGTACCCACCCATCGAGATCTTGCCCTCCCTCGGGAGTCATGATTTTCACAACTCTGAATCTACATTACCTGAGGATGCTTCCACATAAGTTTCAGCTTTCCTGGCCAAATGGTTCTTGAGAAGAAATTTTTTAAAGATTTGCTCTTTATATTCCTATGTTAAAAATCAACCCTCCATTGTGGCCCCACCCTACCCCCGGGGGTCATGATTTTCACAACTTTAAATCTACACTACCTGAGAATGCTTCCATATAAGTTTCAGCTTTCCTGGCCTAACAGTTTCTGAGAAGATTTTTTAAGGATTTACTCTATATATTCCTATGTAAAAAGTCGACCCCCCTCATTGTGGCCCCACCCTACCCCAGGGGGTCATGATTTTCACAACTTTGAATCTACACTACCTGAGGATACTTCCACATAAGTTTCAGCTTTCCTGGCCTAATGGTTCTTGAGAAGAAGATTTTAAAAATTTCTCGAAAATTTTTATTAATTCCTAATTATCACCCCTTGTAAGAGGGCGTGGTCCTTAATTTTCACAACTTTGAATTCCCTTAGGCTAAGGATGCTTTGTGCCAAGTTTGGTTGAAATTGGCCCAGTGGTTCTTGAGAAGATGTTGAAAATATGAAAAGTTTACAAACGGACAGACAGACGGACGGACAGACGGACGACAGACAAAATGAGCTTTCAGCTCTGGTAAGCTAAAAAAAGACTTAACCAAAATCGAGACCATGCCTCTTTAAAAATGTTTAAAGGTGAATGTCAGTATTTGCATGCTACAATATTATCTATACTACTATATTAAAATAAGACTCGAATTTTTGGGCTTTAATACTTAGAAATCGGAAGAGTACTGTCTTTTGTTTTATATATTTTAAACATCATTGGTACTTGAAGATTACCAATTTGTTTTTCTTTTTTCTTAATCAAGCTTCACTAATTAATAATCAACGAAAATTCATTTAAAAAATCCGGAAATAGGCCTGTCCTGAGACACAGTTAGATTGTCTAACTAAGCAGAGTGTAGTGAAATAAATAGCATTATTGTAGGTTTAAAGCTTGGTTATGTAAATGTTATGTTATGTAAATGTAAACAATACGGTGTGTCGATGTATCTATTCCGACATCATATGCAATGTCAACCCGTGCACGCATGGGTCAGAGTCTAGTTAAATAAAAGTTTTATGGTGACTTTCAACAGCCAGTGTTTTCAGGCTGCAATATCATTAAAAATGTATACAAATGAATATTTAGCGAAGACAAAAATTCTATTTTTTTTTTTGGTAAGTATTTTAACCAAAAATTATAACACGTTATCGAATATTAACTGACTTTGTCAAACTTATTCTTTAACCATTGACAAAGTAAGTCTGTTGATATAATTATTTTAAAGGGCTTGGGGACAATACTTTACTTGTGATTATGACACTCATTTCTACTGTAATTTTTGAAATCAAAGCAAATGTGTCATTCTGTAACTTAGATCGCTATTCGGTACATGTAATTTGTCCCAGCATTTTTAGATTAAGAGGTTCAAAACAAACAGTTTGGGTTTAATCAATGGTGCTATCTTTTAACGGGTATAAAATTATTACATCTCCAGTCATTCTCCTAGGGACATAAACAAATGCTATTTTGAAAACTAGGGTGCATGAATGAAAATAAACTTGCCTTAACCTATCTCTGCTTAAAGGGGTTCTACCAATTAAATTATTGTTTTAAGGGATTGGTGTGCTAATCTTATTACAATGTTAGTATTTCAATTAGACTTATAGGCATACGCATTTTAATGACATACATGTACAATTGTAATTGTTTTAAAAGAATTTTATGTTCAATATCTCTTTACTAAACATTTAAGTTACAGTCCAAGGGCGCATAAAACGTGCATGTAGGCATGTGCAGTAACATCATAATGCATAATTATTAAGTGGGGATTTCTATAAATAATTTAAAAATGCGATTTTGATTGAATTTTATAGATGTATGTAACGTTTAATTAATTATACTGTATTATAACCACTAAAGACATTAAAGACATACACGACAAGTCGTACGTTCAATGCAGACCAGTGTTCCACATTTAGATATATTATTATATCATTAGGAGAACAAATGCAACGCTTAATGATAAAAATGTTTGTATCATTAGGGGTTGACCATGTAGCTTTTTGCTTGTTTCATTAAGCGTTAGGTCTGTTGTGCATTTGCGACGCTTAATGATAAAACTCTATCATTAAGCGGCGATTTATCATTAGCGGTTGATGTTGCCAACTATTAATGCAAGAATTTATAGCATTAGGCGTTGCAATTGCAACGCTTAATGATATTTTTATCATTAAGTGGCGTTTTATCATTAGAGGTTGATACACTGCAAAACGTTTTGCTTCATAAATATCATTGCAGACAATTGGCAATGATTTCAATATGTTCTCCAAAATGTTTAACGTTATTGGTAATCTGATATCTTTGGACTTGGATATTCTTCTATAACTTTCTAATAATTTTTTAACTATGAAATTTTTAGTCACATCTCTGTAATCATGCAGCCTGAGATAGTATGAAATTCCAGACAAGTAGGTCTTTGCTGTAGATTATCCCAACCCTCTTGCTGACATGTAACCAACAAACTGTATAATTTGCTCTAAAAGAGGGGGCCGAAGCCTTTCAAGGCTAATATTATCACGAAATTCCTCAAAACATGTCAACCCTTGTCGGTATGTCTCTTGTAAATTTATGCTGTTGCTAGTTGTAATACTTTTACTTCATCTTTGACATCATTGCTAGAAATTCGTCAGGAATGGTCTCAATTCAATTCTGCCCTCGGTGCTAGCTGTCGGAAGGATGAAACTGTTTACGGGATAAAGAATCAGCTATATTATTTTTCTTCCCTGATATGTGTTGAGCTTTAAACATGATGTCAATTTCAAGAAGCAAGAGTACCAATTGCCTTAATAATACCATAACCCTTTTTGATTTTAATGTTTGCCTGTTAACTATGGATACTAAAGCATTGTTTTTTTTTTTTTTTTTTTTTTTTTTTTTTCACATATATCTATTTTATTCAATAAATTACAAAACAAGCGAGGCAACATCTCCGCAGAGACCCTCAGGTATATCGTCACCTGGGGTGCCAGGGGCCCCCTGGATCAGATAAGTTATAGTTTTATAAAGTTTTATATATACTCTTGTATCAACATTCAGTATGGATTTGCAGTAAAAGCATAAATACATATAATTATATTTTAAATGTGTAAGCAGCTTTCATATATTGTATTCAGAATATGGAAATATATGTAGCAATAGAATTTTTATATAATAGATATCAATCATATAATAATATATTTAAATAATATATAATAATATTCAGTTTGAGTTATGTCATTAAAAACATGTACATATAAAGAAAAATATTATGCATAGTTAATTTACAAAATGAGTTAGTAGGGGATTCAAAATAAAGTGTCCATAGAAACCCCTACTAGTTATGCTCCAAAGGCCGGGTCACCCTTGGATTATTACAATTTTTCACAAATGTATCTAAAATTTTGAAATCATATGATACGCTTTTAGAGGATTTTGTTGTAAGGAAGAACTGAGTAAGAGCATTTTTCAAAAAACATAGAATACCATTATATGATACATTTTCGCTTAATACTCTACATTTCATTTTATATTTATACATCTTATATGCCACAAAGGATATAACGTTGTTTAAAACAAATGTATTCCCATTACAATATGCTGGAAAACCAACAACAATAATTTTCCATGTCACGTTTACATTTAAAACCTCAGATATTTTTTTCCATAATGGTTGAAAAATATAACAATCAAAAATAAGATGTTTAACATCTTCTTCTAAATTACAATTAATACAATTTTTGTCTAGATCTGTTTTCCATTTACTTACATATCTGTTACATGTTATAAGGTTATGCAATAGTTTATAATTAAATTCTGACACATTTTTATCAAATATTTTCTTTATTTTTTCCGTATATATATTTTCCCACACATAAGTGTCATCGAGTAAAAAAATATTTGCCCACACACTTTCCATGTTAGGTTTTTTCGAGTTTTGTTGAAGTAAGATACTATAGAAGAAGCTTGACTTTTGCCCTTCGATTGACTTAATATGACCTTGAAAATTAAATACAAATTTTAAATGCCTTCGTTTTGCGGAATCTCGAAGGTTTGTTTTTGAAGCATATTTTTGAAGGACACTTTTGACAGTGATATATTCACACAGATAGTTGATTGTAGTTTTAAGCGTGTTCTTAATTTCCTCTAATGTTATATATCCATTTGCATTAATAACATCATTTACAAATATTAGTCCACTTTTAGCCCATGCTGGGAAAAAACAGAGGTTTTCCTTTATATGTTATGTTCTTATTAAACCATATATTTTGAATTTGAAGTTTTTCTTGACAATTACTTTTGCACTTATTAAAGGCACATATCACTTCTTTATAGAAATTTGGAAGGTGTTTTATGTTTAGGTCTTCTGTCTTTGTTACATTGGTATTTAATAAGTAGTCTATGTCTAAATTATATCTTCTAATGCAAGAGTTTATTAATTTGTTTAAAACATTGTCAGATTGTACAAGCTTTGAGACCCATGCTGCCTTTATAGCTTTAATTTTTAATTCAAAGTCGGTGATACCAATTCCCCCCTCTGATATGGGTCGGATGAGTGTTTTACGTTTTATTCTTTCTCTGTTTCCCCAGAGAAACGAGAAAATAATTCTATTTATTTGCTTGATTGTATTTTGTTCCGGATATTCAAGTACTGTTGCTACATATAAAAGTTTAGATACAATTAAAGAGTTGATTATTTGACATTTTCCAAAGATCGTCAATTTTCGTATTCGCCATGAATCTAGGATTTTTTCAAATTCTTTTAATTTGCATAACCAGTTTTTTTTATTACATTCTTTATTGTTGTGTCCAATGTGGATCCATAAGCATTTTACAGTGGTCCTATTTATAGTGATATTTTGTATAAAATTTTCTTCTTTAAGCATATTTTTTAGTTCTCCTAAAAGTATACATTCAGTTTGAGCTAGATTTAATTTCGTTCCCGAGACACTTCCAAAATTTTTAATAATATCAATTGTCTTCTCTAAGGAGTCTGTGATTTTTAAAGGGAAAAGTACTGTCATCAGCGTGTTGTATACATTTTATTTCTCTATCTATTCCTTCTAGTTTAAAGCCTTTACTAAAGCATTGTTGTCAATATACATTATGATGTTTTTGTTTGAAAAATATTCTCCCTCCTCCCACAAATACATTGCAAGTAGTATAGGTACTAATTCCAGAAATGACATTTTCTTGAAGATTGAGCTTTCCAAACCAAGGGGCCATGACCAGTAAGTCCAATGACCCTGGCAGTAAGCACCGCACCTCAATTCTGGATTTCCACTGCTTCTGGTGTACAACTCGATATTGTCACTGCTTAACCATTCACTTTCATGGATCAATCTTACCCATTAAATTCTTGCAAACATTTTATCTACATCATTATATCTTCCTTGATACCACTACTTTATTTTATATGATAATGAGGTTTGGATATTCCACAAGTTGCATCATAAAACCACCTATTAAATGTCCTTGCATTTAGGACACCTTTGCTAATAAAATTAAACAATACTCTCAATTTCTTGAAGCTGGAGAGATTTTTAAATCAAACTTGATGTTAATAGTCCAGTTAATTGCTCTATTATTTCTGGTGGAATTCTTACAACCATGGATTGGTTGTGTTTATTTCTAAACCAACAAAAATATGTTTGTACAAGGACCCATTGTCTTTTTTGTGTTAAAGGAACACCAATGATTTGACACAAGTCATTGAACGCTCGCCGCAGCTAAACACACTCATCTGAACCAGAGGCACCCAAAAATAAAAAAATCATCTAAATAATGAAAAATTTCACCCGTTCCAAGTTGTCTTTTGAATGGTCTTTCTTTGGGCAAATTGCTAGTGGATGCTGGACGTTTCATTTTATATATTGATGCAAATAGCCTCACGATGCCTTGAAACAAGATCCCTGAAAATTATATGTATAACATTTCCTATTCTGATTCTGGTTTTGTGTATCAGCAGCCAGAAATGACCTTCTTATAGGTGTTATGTAAATTAACGACAATTCCGGTTCAACTGCCCCCATGCTCCCGATGGTTTTTTTCGCAAGCTCTAATCGAAATTGCTGGTCATACTCCTTAAATCAAAAACCGGATGACATAGCCGCCGCTAACCGGACGTCATTCATGCATTTCAAGAGATCTAAGGCTTTAGTAGGACGAGCCTCCAAATAAATGCTTGCAAATATGATAAATGCATCTGTCCATTGTTGAATATTAGTAATATTTTTTGCATTTTTGCCTTAACTTGAAGCTCATCGTTCACCATGACAAGTGATTGTTTTTGAGGCTCATTGGAATTAACATTTTTGCCAAGTCTACGTACTGACCGTTAATTATTTTGTTCTTCAACTCTTGAGAAACATTTGAACCTAAAACGTTGTTAAAGCTAACAATCATTTGATGAATATCATTGTGTTCGGTAAAATTTTGAACTGTACCCGATTCCAGACAAAATTGTGTTTTTTCCACCAAATGGTCAACCTCCGGGATTTCTCCACTGTCTCCGAAGTGTCCCTGTTTACAGAATGCCCCCTCTTTGATTTTGACTGCTGTTGATTTTTTTTTTTGGGGGGGGGACCTTCTCTCCGCTCTGCAATCCGTTTGCTCGACTTTACTTTCGGCATGATGTGCGCACGCTAACGTCGGACCGACAGAAATCCACCACCATCGACTTAACCCTTTAACTTTTGCGAACAATCGATAAATATTATCACTTTAATTGTTACTCGAAACAGTTTCAATGATCTCGCACAATATTTTGTACAAAGGATTCACTAACTTGAAAATATTTTTCTCACATCTTTGTTCGTGTGTGACCCGGTTGATGCCTTTTCCAAAAGGGAAGTTTGTTAAACGTAAACCCAAACTGTACACATTTCCGGAAGAAATATTCCGGAGCAATTTATAAACTAAGCTTCACTCTAAAATAAATCGATTTATTTTTTAATTAATAAATTTTAATTATTGACATAATTTTGTATGTGATGATTGACAAACACTTCTTCTACCTACCCATTACAAATTAAAATATACGACTTTATTACCACATACTATTATCGCATTTTAGCAAAATTACATTGGACAGTTACAAAATAGGAAAGGTTTACTGTTTTCAGGATATAAAAATCGATCAAATTATTCTTAGGTAAATTAATAGAAACATAATAATTTTTTTTTCTTTTATTTACGACAAAAAGAGAAAACTGAACAATCAAATAAAAATGAATAAAATGTGAAGAAAAACTACTGAAATGCAAATACGAACACGCAATTTACGAAGCATTGCTAGCAACGTAATTCGTTACAATGTATCAACTCCCTCAGCCGATCATCAAACAAACAGGTTTTTTAATGTAAAGGTGACAAAAATTCATAAAAGCATTAGTTTAAATCGCCCCTCTACAGTCACTGTCTACTGTCACTAATAAACTTACTACTACGCAAGACACTGAGGTAAATTATAACATGATATTTTTATAAGATTTCAAAATCTTTTAAAAAACATACGAAAAGAAAAAAATGCAAAGCACAACATGGATTTAAAAAACGTAAAATGCTGGGATTAACAAATTTTCGAGCAAGTTGAACGAAATATACTGGTAAGTTGACCATAAAAGCTGAAATAGGATTCGTGAAAAGAACAAACACAATACAAAATACAAAGTAACGCAAAATGAAATAAGATATGATGAATGCTGTTGTGTGTACTATAGTTTAAAATATCAGACATGACTCTCAGCCCAAAAACTTTGACATTTTGATCAGAGTAACCTTCACATTTGTTTTATATGTAAGTCAGTGTGACTATAAAACTCTACTCAGGAAATATATTATCAGGCCCATATTAAGTCATTTGGATCTGTAAATCCATTTATTTCATGAAAAAAGTATAATTGCTAGAAATATTTTAAAATAGGCATGTTCAATGGATTATCTTATAGATATTAATTTCAAAAGCGTTGACAATGGCTTACATAATAGATAGTTGTGTAGCGTTTTGTTGATTTGATTCCTATAATCTAAATATTCTCAAAGAGAATTTTTTTTACTTAAACAGCATATCAAAACTAGTAATTCGATTGTGCATGTTTATCTTTGTAGTTTTATATTTAGAATAAAAAAAATCATGAGAAAACCCAACAAGGGACATCAAGTCAACGAAATCGAAAATGAATATTAGGAGAACGACAAAAAAGGTATAGAGTCGGGTTCGTGGATTTTTAGAGTCGGGTTCGTGGATCTTTAGAGTCGGGATCGTGGATCTTTTGCAGAAGCTTGCTTAGGTTAGTCGTCTGCTTCTAGATGGAATGGCAGGAGAAGCCTGTAGGCGATCCTGTGGAGCATCAAACGCTTTGTTAGTGTACAAAACATCAGTATGTTCACTCTCATCCACGTAACAGTTTGCTTCGACCATTGGTCGCGAGTCCGACGGTGGTGGAACTAGAAATAAATTATGGTAAAATCAGAACCAAATGCAGACATTTGACTTTGAATAACATCATAAGTATTAAGAAATGCTGACATATTCAAATTAACCCTCAAGTAAATTCAAAATAGCATTACCATTTTTCCCTCGTCGATATCGGACAAATGCAAGGATCCCCAAGACAATGAGAATGGCGATGATGATTGCAAGGACGGCAGTTAATGCTATGGCCACTGTGGACATACCATATTCTTCAGACGACTGACGATAAGCAAACAGTGCTGTCCGTCCTTCATTACAGGGGAACTGTTGGACTGCCATACGTAATATGCTGTCTAAAGCAGGCATGTTCTGTTCATACATTATCTTATTCATGGCCGTTACCGACGTTGTCACCGTGATCGATGTCTGGGACAGAGACACGCGAGTATTTTCAAACTTTAGTCCCTCAATTTCATCCGTTGTCATCAGGTATGTCTGTATATAATCACCGTCTATCATACAGCCTCTTTTGTTTGCCATCAATGGAACAACAACTCTGTAATTATCGACGGAGAGTGTTCTTTCCAGGTTCTCGAAAATTATATCGAAATTGGACACGTTATACTGTGTTGTGATAACACTGAGATATGGATAAGTCTGGATCTCATTCTCGCTGAGTTTAAGATTCCATTCCTCGGCTCTTGTATCCTGTTGTTTTTCCTCCACGAGAGCTCCAAGACACCCGCTTATTAGAAAACTTCCAATATTTTGAGTAAAATCTGCCGCACCGTCAATATAAACTTTAACAGCTGCCAGGTACATGTTTGGGAATTTGAGCTCCATGCTTGTTGGGTAGCCTGATGTAGGATTTCGTATGAAGTTCGTCAACTGTTGAAAGCTTGAACTATTCCTATCTATATATTCTACTTTATATTCGCTAGCCTGATAGGATTTCTTGGTCTTGATAGTTATGGTTGTAATCATGACATCAACAGAAAAGGATACAAAATAATTGCCATCTTCTGATGTCATTACACTTAGTCTTTCATTTCCAGGAAAAACTATCTCCGAACAGTCTGAAAAATAGAAAGAAAAAAATAGAGGGACCAAATAATTATTCTTTTATGTTATTTAATTAGCTAAAAGTTAAAAGTTAAAAATAAATATTTGAAGCCTATTTCAATTAAGCTTTCATATTCAAGTTCTTCCATCAAAGGTTTTATGATGCGAGAAGAATATTGGGTTCCATTTTATCAGTAGTTATGAAAATTAAATACACTGTAAATGAAGTATTTGAAATGAATTTCTCATTAATTTTGGTTTAAAGACTTTTTATACTTAATAATAAACTTTAAACTACGAGTTTGTCAAGGAGGATACATCATGTTTGTCTGTTTTCTATGATTATTTTTGTATTCTTTTTATAGTCCTCCGATACTCAGCCTTAAAGTATTTTATCATAAAAACTTTGAACTTAATAAATGAAATAAGATAAAAAGCATCCATTCATTTTACAAAGTTATTGCAAAGGATGACTGCACTTCAGGACATGCGATATTTGCGAGAAAAATAAACTTTTTATACGAAGAATTTTCCTTTCAATTGCAGAAATGGTCAACATCTAAACTGCAACATTACGTAATTGCGTGAAATAAAAGTATGTTGTTTCAAAGTAAGAATTTGTTTTCATAGGCAGGGGTCATCACGATTTCTCGAATATCCATATGATAATGAGAACGCCCACTTTTATACCGACTTCGTACATATTATGCATTATCAAAGTTATGTCAAAGGGAGATTAATAGACAGACATGCGCTCATAGTTTAAATGAGAAAAAAACCCTGCTTCTTCTTACTTTCGCTTTCCCTGTTGTAACCAAGGGTTGATGCATGTTGAATTTTATAATTTACCACGTGATTTCTCACCTCCGGAAACTTTGTGAATACACAATTATATCACGTGACGTGACAATGTTTTCGAACACGTTAAGTTTTCAAACATTGATTTAAAGTCTTCTGTACTTACATGGGCGTGGTCTAATTGTTGAAACCATAGTAAATAGTATACTTGCACCATATAGAATAGATAGGGTTATGGTGAAAGAGTAATCTCATAAAATTTTATACATGGCATTGTTATTCATGCTAGTTTAATTTCAGTACCATTCTTATAATGTCAGCTCCACCTCTTATGCTTATCAATATCAATCTTATGTTTGATCAAGTGCAGAAAAGCGAAAATTCTCCTTTTTTCGAAAGTTGCAAGGAGAAAAACATAGAATGAGCTTACTGTATCACAGTCTAAAATCTTAATTCAAGTTAGAAATTGACCAGACTCTTTAAAAAAATTAACAAAAGTGATATTAGGATAAACGCAATAGAAGCGACCGAAAAGGGCCCAAAACCCGGCGCTACGTGCAGTCATCGTTTGCAAAAATGGATATAATGGAATACATATACAAATTAAAAATCCCCACCATAAGCCCCCCCCCCCAATTAAAAAAAAAACATCAAAAAAACACAGTTGTGTACTGGTGCATCAGTGGCTCGAACCCCATTACTTTTATTAGCCAAGCAATTCGTTAAATGACCTTTTGTAATATTAACACTACAACACTAATTAAATCTGTTTGTATAAGGCATATTTATGGTACGATAGTTAATTGAACATTACTGAGGTTCAGAGATGGTTAAAGGAAAATGGAAAATTTATGTTGGCTGCAAGTAAGACATTGTAGAGGATGAAATGGGTTGTAAATAAAATGTTGATAAATCATGTCAAACAATGTCAATACATGTACGACTTTTTAAAAAATTAAGTAGTAAAAAAAATCGTTACTCAATTTAGGTATCGAAATCCGATTGTTAAAACGTGGAAGACACTCTTTACAGTTTGTTTTAATTTCTAAGACAATATACTTTACATGGTTCCAAACATTGGCGAAAATTCACTGCTAGTCTTGCATATGCTTAATTCCCGAAGTTAAGTTCTCTGAATTTCTCTAAGTACAAATTCGGTATTCAGTAATCTACAACCTCTTAGAAGAGTGCAAAGCACTTGTTTATACTTGTGTTAAGAGATTTAGTAGCACAATGATTCAAAACTAGTAAATTACAATAAAATCAATACTTAAATGATTTTTTGCAAGGTGACAAATATCATTCACCACGGAAATTATTTTTGATTTTTTTGGAAAAGCAATAATGCACATACCTGAAATTCGCTTATGAGGCACAGGTGTCTTTTCTTCTATGGTCACCATGGAGTTCTTGTGGGAGAGTAAATGTGTCGCTGGTTTCCCCCAAAATGACTTCCTTTCAATGGCAGACACAACTTCTACAAAGACAGTGTCACGCCGTCTGACAAAGGTTCCTAGCGGATGGTTTTTGCTGAGCAGCGAGAATTGTGTAGGGTATATATCATACTCTGGAAACAAAATGTTAAAATAATTTAGTTTGCAACAACTAAATAACAGGAACAAAAAACTACGAATTGTACATTGTAGCCCTACTATCGTGGTGCTATTTTTTACTTTCAAGTAACAAGGTCAATGACCTATCCACCCTTTCCAAGGTTTTCTTTATTTTGAATTATTAGAAATAATAAAACAATTTGTTGGTTAGAAAATGATAAAATACGAATAGCTTTACTAATTTCATATTAGAATAAATTGTTTTAAGCACATATTTTGATTAAGTTTTAGCCCGAATTTCCTGTATCAATTCTCAAAATTCTACCCATATTTGATCGAGTATTACAAAAACTTACTAATAGGAGCCCCAAACTATTGATTGTCTAAAACAATATTTATTGTCTGTATTCTGTTGAAATTAACATTATATAAGGTCTATGATCACATGTTTGAGATATTCTATCTAGAATTAATTTTATGTAGTTTTAAGATTTTTCACATCGCGTGCCAGCCAGAGATATAAAATTATACACGAAATAATACAGCTATAAAATATGTAAAATGATATGAAAAACACGTAGAAACTTAACTTTTGCAATTACATAGCCACATAAAGTAATTTAGAGAAACAAAGAAAATGCAAACATTAGTCCGAATTTCTTCTGTTTCAATATTAATCTACCTTTGTCGTAGCATACTATGGTTTCATCAATATTCGTGGAATACCAATTTTCGTGGATTTCGTTGTGAAGTTGATCCATGAAATCAAATGTTCATTGAAGTGCAATTTTTATTAACATTTTGTATTGATAGTGTCATTGGCCACGAAATTACGTATCCTTGAAACTGTGATTTTCACTTTATCCACGAAAATTGATACCCTTGAATATTAATGAAACCACAGTATCTTCCTCAAATAAACAAAACATAAATATTAATATCAATATTTGTTTATAACATTGTTATTTTGTGATTTTAAAACAACTTTGGATTTAGGTATTGAACTTTGTAAAACTATATTTTGAAATCTCAAACCCTGAGTAAACGTAATCCTTAATGCATGATATTGGCATTAGACAAATATTTCATTAACTACGTTTTTAGTACGAATATCAAAAGCAAAGTAATGACATGACTAAACAATGTATAGAAAATATACGGAAGCCCATTGGTGCCAGGTGAAAAATTTTTTTTTATCTGGCGCCCGCCAGATAGTTTTCTGGCGGCCGCTATTTAATATCTGGCGGCCGCTACATAATTTATCTGGCGGCCGCCATATAATTTATCTGGCGGCCGCCATATAATTATCTGGCGGGCGCCACATAATTTTTTTGGCGGCCGCCATATAATTATCTGGCGGCCGCCATAAAATCTATTTTGCAGAAATGTGTGTGTTGTTGTATTTATATTTGGTTGAGAAGATGGATGTTGACAGAGCCGCTGTTAACAGTTTAACAACACAGATTTAATACAGTCAGTTAAATAGTTTCATTTATATGGCCACAAAAGCTAGTACACATTTACTAGTACATGTATCTTAGTTTATCTTTATGAAGTCATAGCTGGATCCGCACATGTGAAATTGTCTATGCAAGCTGTCGTGGTAAAAAAACCCTGACTGTAATCTGTGTTTTTAAATTCTTATAACAAAATTAAAACATATAGAAGGCATAAAATTACATAAAATTTTAAGATATCATTTGTTTTGCTATTAACTATTATTAAGTAAAGAAACGTCCATATATTTTACTTTTTAAATTTCATGGGAATTTCCAATTTTTTTAAAATTTGGAGCTCTTTTTCTAACGGAGATCAATACAGTCTCTTAAAATGGCCACGACCATCGAGCCCTATTAAGACTTCCTGAACGGGTTTTTAGTTCAGTTTTAAAAATTTATAATTAACTCTGAAATACAGTGTTTTACAACAAATAATACAAGGCACAAAGAAACAACTAATCATTCTAGATTTGAATAAAGTCTAATGTACATTCCACTCCACCAGTGTTTCAAAACATAAGCTCTGCATTGTTAATATAACTAATAGATTAGAGTGTATCCACTACTCCCTAAAAGCTCCCATTAAAACATGCGCACGCATCAGGAAGCCAGGTTTTATCTGGCGGGCGCCAGATACTTATGTGGCGGTCGCTAGAAAATTATGTGACGGCTGCCAGATAAAATATTTTTCTTGGTGGCAACAACGGGCTTCACAAAAATATAAGCCTGGGATTGGTTTGGTCCCTATCAATGGTGTAGGAGGCATGGAAAGAGTCCGTGTTTAACGTTGGTTTACCAACGCTTTATAACGTCATATTAAATACAATTGCATAAGTTTTTCATAAATAAATTCAAACTACTGAAATTATATAAAATCAGTGCACAATTACACTGTAAAATTTAATAAACCCAAACACCAGAGTAAAACATTTTACATTCATATACATTTCATGGATTCCAAATTTGTTTTTAATCTAAATTGATAGAAAAAGTTGTTATCTTGCTTAAGGTAAATATGGTTATAGTAATCCTTTATCTCATTTTATTTTTAAGTCAATAAACAAGTGTTAAAACGTTCAAATCAATTTAAACCTTACTTCAAAAACTGATAAGTACAATGTACATCAGATAATGCACGGAGCCAGACCCTTTTTTCTGGCGATTGGGGGGAAAGGGGGACATATACAAAACAAGTTTTATGTGAATCGCTTGGAGTTTCAGGCAAAGCGTGTACACAACATAAACAAAGCGTGTGCACCCCTGCGAATGTGTTCGGAATGTTTTCTTTATCGTTGTTAAGCATGTAATAAATCCAGAGGTGCTCGAATGAAAGTTCACGAGACTTCGCCGAGATTTGTTCAGTTTCTGTTAAAACGTTCGAGCAGAAGTATCAGTGTTCGGATAATATTCTCAAAATACGTAAGTACGCGGGGGTGTTAAGGAAGCATATGGAATCTGAGTTACATGTAATTTCGTGAAATCACAAATCTTAGTTATAATGTGCATATTAAAATATTTAAGCAACGAAACGTTGACCAAAAAAAAAAAAAAAAAATACTGGAGACAATTTTTATCACAAATTAGATTGCATAACGTAGATTTACACATTGATGACGTCATGACTGAAAGTGGAATGTCGTGTAAATTTGATCGGAAAGCATTTAAACAGCTGATTCAAAATATAAGTAATCTAAGAACTCTAATAAAGTATTTTGGTGTGATTTATTGAGAAAGGAACAAAAGAATACTGGGAGAAATGTTACTTTTATCAATTATTCGCTAAAAGGTATTTAAATTTGCTTTTATTTCTTGGCCAGGCTTTCCTCTGTCGTAGTTTATGATATACAAATCTGACTAGAACAACACTACCTCGTATATATTGAACTTCATATTTTACATGTATCGATAGTTTGATCAATGTTAAAATTACAAAGTGCTGCTAGAATCCTGTGTTATGTGTTGTTTTGATGCAACATACCGTTTTCCGTGCAAACTGAATAAAAGTTGGGAAGGTTCTTTAAGAACAAATAAAATTTGCGTGCACGAGGAAAGTCTTTCTTACTTTTCATACCGTTACAAGATTCAAATACACAATTTCAATCAAAATGATCTACAGTTTGAACATATGACTTCTATAGACACTTAATTCTAAACCAATTTTGGTAATATTTTACACGCCATGTTGTTATTAGCATAGTTACAACAAGCATCCCGATAGCTCGGACATGTACATGTATTTTCCTTCGATAACTGAAATTATTTTGTTGTGAACAATCAGCAAACATATCACTTGGATATGCTATAACACCCGATTTAGCTTATCTTGGCCTGTCAATCAAGCTCTTTTGTTTCAGGGGGGGGGGCTGGATTGTGAAGTTTTTCTTTGTTGTCAGCAGACATTAGAAGTAATTTTAAAGAAGTTTGAATATTAATTTTGATGATTTTTACAATTTAAATGATTGGAGAATGTGCAAATAATTGAACTAAATTATTTCATTTAAAAAAAAATCTGTACTTACTAAATGCGATGGAAAAAAAAATCCAGAAAAATTACAATCAATGATTTTATCTTTAACAATATTAAAACTTATCCTTTGTTCCAAGTTATCAACCTTTAAATCAAAACTAAACAGCAGAAAACGAAACACAAGAATAAAACCTACATCTCTATGGAATTGAACATACTTAAGAATTCCAATGAATGGAACTACCGGTAATTTAAATATTTTTCGTAGACATGCCGTTACTAGTAGTATACAAATCTGAATGTTTATTCATTCATTTCTTAAAAAAAAACGTAACTATACACAGATCAATACGTGTTGTTCGAGTTTTCGCCCTTTTTGGCTATGTCTTTTGTGTAACAAAGTTCTCATTGGCGATGAATTTCATTATATTTTAGAATGTTCGGCCCTAGAAAAAGTAAGGATAAATATCTAAACACAAAATATTGGAAAAGACCAATTTTTTTTAAGTTCTCTGAACTCATGACCAATTGCAACTGTAAATCGCTTAGAAAATTGTTTGTATTTATTTCAAATATTTTCGATGCTGTCTGTTCCCCTTAGTTGTTTTCCTATTTTGATCCTTTATAACATAGTTTTACATAAGTAGTGATGTCTTTTTGGTTATTCAAATAATTTTCCTGTATAAAAATGCACCTGTATGTATGCACCTCTCACGATTTGTATATTTGTGTATTATACATATATGTTCCTCTTGTACCAACTTATTTGGTTTGAGCGAATAAACTGAACTTGAACTTTAACTGTTAACAGTGACAATGGCGACACGGTGATGGGTGTTATATAATAATGAAATTTATGCAGTTATAATAGCCAAGGAAATACTTTAAGAGTTTACACATTATCAACTAATCTTTTAATTTCAAGAATCACCGTATTGATACGTTGGCCACGGTCATAGCCGAGCTATACCTGCATAATTAAGACGACGTACATGAAGCTGCATACGCTCAGTATTAAAACGAGTGTTTTTCGTTTTCAGTTAAAACTAACGAAAGGAAAATTAATCAAACAAAATCAAATTCATATTTTGCATTTCAAAACATTTTTGTAATCAGACCAGCAATGTAGAGACATTATTTTAAATATATTTGAGGGGTATTACCCGTGATTCTACTGTTCCGATGAGTATGATGCTGATAGTAAAGTGGGATTTTAGATGTCCGCTTGAACAAAATGAAAGTATGCAATATTTTTGCATTTTTCTATTCTCTTCTAAATGACATATATCTAATTTTGTTCGACGGGTGTGGCCATAACGAAAATTTGGAATAAATGCTATAAAATTTATATTTTTTAGTGAAAAACACTAAAGAGCGCGTGTTTAAACGTCTACAGCTATGACGTCATAGCAGAATTTTTTTGAAAGAGGCCTACATATTTTACGCTCAATACCTATACGTTTTATTTTCATTACTATTTTCCCTCTCCGTTTTTTTTATGTTCCGTGAAGAAATAGGCCGATATTCGCCCTTAGTGGCTTTAGCTTTTTTATCTTTAACGAAAAAAACCCTTTCCTAAGAGAGTTTTTTTTTTTGATATACTAGCCCGTGCTTTTTTGTCAACTTCAAGCAAAACATGACACGTATTGCATTCGTTGCTATTGTGGTTCTAACCTGCTGGTTTTTCTTCATTGCCATCCATTGTAAATTTAATTTCGTTTCCAACACAGTTAAGTCCTGTTTTTCGATATCTTAGAATTCTTCCATTCTGACTTGTCATTCGTACTTGAATCCCTTTTATTGGTTCTGTTCCTGAAGTACCCTTAAAAGCGAATAAAAAGTCTGATCTACATTTTATGAATAATACTGTTATTCAAAATGCCGTTTTAGAGAGGTTTAGCTAACCAACATATACGCGTACTTGTACATGTAGGTTACAAGTCAGAACAACCCTTACCAGTTCACATAAATTCTTGTTTAACAGTAATATCGTGTACTTGTAAAATGTGTTGTTTTAGAATATTTTCTACTTTTAATCTGAGTCTTGATAGTCACAATCGAAAACTGAATTTTGCAGTATTTATTTTATTGAACATCATCGTATCAAGTAACCATATACATGTAATGCATAAATTATGGGTTTTTTTAATCAAAGATGAACAAGAGTAATTGCATGTTTTGTAAGAAACAAGTGTCTAAAAACCTTTACAACACAATGCATTTTAGTGAAAATTTATGTGTTACTTTATATCAGAATTCGCATTAAATACTTAGGTTTTAGAAAAAATAAACACACAAATAAGACAGCAAAAATTATAAACTACAAGGTCGGGAATATGGTTACTTTGCAATTTACATGTACAGGTATATTTATTTGTGTACATACGTGTACAGACTCGACAATTACTAATACTGATGACTTAATGCATGTACTTTCCTTTCTAACGTACACGTACGCGTACACATTAGTTTGCTAGATCAGCTACGTAAATTATACTACTTTGTACTAAAAGAATGTGGTGGAATAAGCCAAGGCATAAAACCACTTATCTCCATTTAAAAAACCCACAATTTTTTTTTGGTTACATTTATCAAACATATGTAATCATTTGCATTCAGTATTGCCAAAACCTTCAAAATATGATTTCAAATTGAATTGATATTAAGACATCAAAATATGTATATGCTAATTGAGCAACAAACTGCTAATGAAATCGGATGTTCAGACAATAGTTTTTTATAGAGTGCACGTGGGTCATCATACTAATTTTTAAGAACGTAAACTGATAAAACATGTAAATGTCTATCTTTTTCAATTTTCAAAAAAGTGCTACCAAGACCCACTCTATGGTAAAAAGCGATTTTTCCTCTTTCAATATTCAAGATGATCATGAAATAGCCAAGACCGAATTATTTTATCGCAATAATAAAGTGAGTTTGTTATTCAAATGGATTAAAACATGTGTTTACATGGTGTAGCGGTTAGCGAGGAAATCTTGGAACGTAAGTATGTTGATGTAGGTGATTCTAATGAATCGTGTTGTAAATATTTTTTTTTATATCATTGTTTACTTTGTTTTAATTCAAAAAACTCATTTGACGTAAAGACAGTAAAACTTGCGTTATTATGAATTAAACACATGCACTTAATCATTTTATAGTTTTTTAAAAGTTATCTTTTATGGTATTTTTTTAAATGAACATGTTTCTTTGTTGAGAGGGTACAAATTATGGACTTTAAGACAAATATTCTATGTGCACGCACATAATAAATTTTCTAGAAATATGTAAGCACAGGAATAAAAATAATTGAAGTTAATACAAATACTATACTAAATGCGTGATTGTCATTTGAAACATACTAGTGATGGGGTTGTGGCTACCCGTGGGCATACGTTTATGCCTCGGCTTATACCCCGGCCTAGGTTCTATTGAATTAATAAGATTTTTTGAGTTACCTTGATTAAAAAAATGTATATAAGTTTATGTAATATTCACCTTTAAGTTAGTATTTGTTGGTTATCCAGTATGCAAGATGTCTGCGTCATTTAACTTTGATGTGCAGTGAACAATTAATTTTATTATACTTTCATGTTAAATACTGCAATCTGATTGGTTTAGACGCAGTTGACAATCCGTTCTCTCTCCCTCGCACGCTTAGCAACGGGCCGATAGAACGAATTGTTACATGCGCGTTAATTATGCGCGTACGGTTCGCCGTAGAATTCACGTCTTTTCTATATAAAAGCAGTAAAATTTGCTATAAAAATTATGACATTCAGTATAATAAAATAAATAGTGCCTGTTTGGGAGGGTACCAGTTGAAATTGACACCCCTCGAAAACCATTGTCAACCTCCGCTTCGCGTCGGTTGACAATGGTTTTCTCGGGGTGTCAATTTCAACTGGTACCCTCCCAAACAGGCACTATTTATATAATGATGGAGACAAAATGAGATAAGAAACTTTGTAGAAGACGTATAGAAATAGTACGAGTGTTTAATGCAAATGATAGACTTTGGTATACTTACCATGAAGTAAACTCGCTGAAGATTACCTATGTCCTTGTCAGAGAAGGCAGAGTGAAACCAGTTACTAGAAGTCCAGGATCTGCAGTAGTGTCTCATTTGAAATTTGACTGTTCCCTCACTGCCTTCTAGATTGACTTGTACATTGTAGAGTTTGTTGCACCTTAGTTGCAAGCTTATCAAGTATGGTTTATCTAAAAAATGAAAAACAAATAGAGATTTATTTCCTGGACTTTTCACCTCTCATTCCGTCGGAGAAAAAACAGACACGCATAATGACCTGACTTAATTTTTTTTATATTATAATTTTCACCGATCACTTGGATCTAATATGTTGTTTAATAATGGCAAAGCAAGTGTCAAAATTGTATTTTTGTTAGTAGCATAAAACATTAAAGGAAATTTAGAAATAAAAAGCGTACATGACTCCTAAAAACGAAAATTCCACTTTACTCTGGTGAGTTTAAATTATGTATATAAATACATAGTCTAAAGTGCTCTGTCTTTATAAATATTACTTCGTGGATGGACGACTTTCGCTTTAAATTAAAATTATAGCGTATTATTAAACCAAATATTGGAGGGAGCGTAAGTTCCATTTAATTGATTTTTAATATATCCACAAAAATAGTGCTGACCCGTAAATAATTCAGTTTTTCTATAAAAAATGTTCAAAGTTCTGTTATAAGAGTATTAGAATTATATTAATTAGATATAATCTAACGTGTTCACTGCCATTTCCAAAATATAAGACGCACTATTTAAAAAATGACCTTAATCTGTGTATTTTACGTTTAATACAGTTTGCGACATTGGCAAGTTATTTAATACGATATAGATGGATATCTATGGACAATTGAAAACGCCGTTGCAACCAAAATTATAATAAATTATTTCTAAATAGACATCCAATGAATGTAAAATAATTTGTAATACTGTGTAATTATTTTCTTACCCTTTTCGGACTTAAGGAATATAGACATTCCTGTCAAATCCCCTGGGGAAGAATATCTATAAAATAATAATTAAAACATAAATGACAGGGTTGCATTTTTTAAAAATAGTCAAAACTTTTAAAGGAAAATGTTTAAACTGAAGAAACTGTTTTTTTTCTTTTATTATGTGTTTGTTATTTTTTCTGACGAAAAACTACTAACTCCTTGATGAAATATCCTAATTAGTAATAAACTAATTTTAAATAGCTTTAAGCATGTTAACTGTGATGTGAAAATAACGTTTGGTTTTAAGATTGTCCTATACTCTGCACTAATTGGGCTCTGTTACAACGCACTTTGAAAAATTACGCACTTTGAAAAAAAATTTCAAAGTGCGTTAATTTTTGGACCAAGTCAACGCACTGTGAAAAAAAAATATTTTTTTAAAGTGCGTGGATATCGTCGATTTTAACGCACTTTGAAAAAAATTGTTCGGGAGTTAGTCAAAATAATTGATACTTTTATATACAATAAATGGTTGTTTTAACCTTGCTTAGCTCAATGGGATATATTTAAAAAAGAACCCAATGTATTCTAAGCTTACTTGATAAATAGTTTCTCGATTGTATATTTTTTTCTTTTCTCATAAGCTTACGTATTTTGACAATCTAAACAATTAGCATCAAAGCGTATTTCTTTTTCCAATCTTAAACGTTTACTTTAAGTTGCTGAATATAATATGTTTTGGAAAAAAAAAATCAGGGGTAGGGGACCTTCTTCCTGTAATCAATTAAATGATGTACTAGTAAATGTAATTGACCTGTATCTTTGGTTAACCCTCACCCCCGTCCCCATCCCCGTTCTCAAAGACGGTAAATTAGATTTACTAGTGTTAACAAATCATCATACTATAAACAAATTAGAAATTCAATTCCTGAATTTGTATTAAACATATTTTTCAAAGTGCGTTAAGTGTCTCGATACTAAAAAATGTTGATGTACCTTCATAACGCACTTTGAAAATTTATTCAAAGTGGGTTAACTTGGTCCGAAATTTAACGCACTTTGAGTCGAGATACGTAAACAAATTAATATAGATTTAACATATGGCTCACAGTGATCTCGCGCTATATTTTCCGCGATAAATTTTCAGGTGGATCAAGCATCTTTAATGCGCTATTTCAGTTTAAACTGCGATACTTGCTTCAGATGATTAGTTTTTAATTTTTGTTTGGCTTAGATAGAAAGATTATAGATATACAAGCATGATCGATACTTTACTGGCATATCGATCCAATTTTAAGCTTATTTTACATACAATAAGAAAAATAAAGGAAGCAATTCAAACATATATTGGGAAAATTGCTCTCAGCCTCGTCATTGTGAACTAAAAGAAGAGAAAAAAGATACACAGGTAAAAAAAACCCTTTGTAGATATTGCATATTGTCAAATCATTAAATTGAAAAATAGGAAAATACACAGCTACAAAATCGGTCCAGAGGCATGAATACAACCTATAACGTATATGTAAGTCTTGCTACGGTCGCCCCGACGGTAATTTTTTTTTTCAAAGTGCGTTGATTTGGAAAAGACTGTAAGTTAAGGTTAAAATATGCTGAAAAAAGAAAGCTGTTAATTACATTCGTATCCCACAAACTGAAGCGTTAAAGAAATTACAGAAATAAAATGTTTCCAATTTTTCCCACTTTATAATGCATAATCGACGAAGAAATTTTTAGACGATAGTCGTCGTGACCGAGCGATAGTCGAGTTCTCGAATACTTATTGTCATCTATAATTCCAATATTATAACATACTGGTGAATGTACAAAATCATCTTCAAAGTACAGTTCTATGTTTATTTTTACTATTCTTATAACATTTAATACCTGTTTATTTAGTCTGTGAAAATTATATATCAAAGGTTATTAAAAGATCAAGATTTTACTATTCTGTATTCTTAAAGCAATGCATTCATTTGTATTGTTTTCCCGGATATACCATTTTGTATTATCTACCTTGAAATTAGACTATTGATTAATTATACCTGAATATCTCAAGAGTTTATGCAGTGTAAATTTTTATGTTTTCCAGGCATTCATACATACTTAAACAACCATTGCAATGCTGCTGGGTGAAAATGTCCCTTTAAAGTAGTCCGAGTATCGCACTGCGTCATAATACGGATTTTACAATATTGGTTCGACGTTTACATAGCGTTTTAGATACCCGGTATTGATTTTGCTCTATATCACTGTTGTAAAGAATGGCAATAATAAGCATAATCCGAGTATCGCACTACGTCATAATACGGGTTTTACAATATTGGTTCGACTTTTACATAGCGTTTTAGATACCCGGTATTGATTTTGCTCTACATTACTGTTGTAAAGAATGTCAATAATAAGCAATTAGAACGATAGAAATGATTTTATGTCGAGAAACTCGATTCTGTTAAAGAAAAATGAAAAAAGAAGTTTCTGATTGACCAGGATCTCAGTTATGCTTGATATGTCTTTTTTTGGTTTGATTCCCCCCCCCCCCCGTATTTATATTTGTGCATTTCTATTACCGTGGTTATTTACGTATGTTAAAAATGTACAACTACCTGTATTTATTTCTAGTGCACAGTGATAAAGTCACCTATAAACAATTATGCAGTTTTTTTTTTATCAAAATCTGTTTGTTCTTGTATGCGTATGTTTGCCAGTCTTTTGATACTGATCGGTTTTTGAAGCAACAATTGGTCAACTAAAACAACAGTATTTTTCAATGCGAGCATGGAACAAAGTTAATGGTACGTAAATTTTCCTTTTTTACCATCTAAAGTAAAAATCAAGATGTACAGATATTCCGGCAAACAATTAAATATTGTGTATGAAACAGACAAAAACCACGTGCGTTTAATGAATCATAAACACGTTGTAGACCGTCATGATTTGCGACTCATTCACTGGATTGGAGAATCTGTTTGACGTAAATATTGTCACACGTTAAATAAAGCTATCCATATAAGGTAAAGTGTACCTGTTTAAAGCTAAGTTTTTAATGGTTGAGCCCCGTGGCAACGCAACTTCCAAAAAACTACGTACTTTGAAAAAAAAAATTTCGAAGTGCGTTAAATTTGTGACCAAGTGAACCCACTTTGAATTTTTTTTCAAAGTGCGTTATGAAGGCACATCCATTTTTTAGTATCCTTTACAAAATATGTATAACACAAATTCTGGAATTGAAATAGTATGATGATGTATTAACACTAATAAATCTAATTTACCGTCTTTGAGAACGGGGATGGGAACGAGGGTGGGGGTTACACAAGATAGAGGCCAAGTACCAGTATATCATTAAATTAATAACAGAAAGTAGGTCCCTTACCCCTGACTTTTTTCCCCAAAACATATTATATTCAGTAACTTTGAGTGAACGTTTAAGATTAGAAAAAAGAAATACGCTTTGTTGCAAATTAAGTACAGTGATATTGAAAAAACGAACTGGCCAAACAATAATTTCTCCAATGGTATGCTAAAGAATAAAAAGTGTTTTAACAAAGTAAACTCTAGAAATTTTAGTAAACAAAATGTACACAGGTTTATTTTTGATTTGCCAAAACACCATGGCCTTTATTTATAGCGATTTCAGGGCGAATTTTAATACATGTATGAGGCGAAATAACGCGGTGCCCTTTTGTCGTTTGTTTTTAAAACAAATATTGTACATCATTTTTTCCATTGAAAATGGCTTAACTGAGCGGAAAAACTACTGCAATGTCTTTTTTTATACATAGTCTAAACATACTGAGCATAACCATCGTTTAAAAGCGGTCACAAAATTTGATGCAAAATCGGACCAAGCTCAATTATGTGTAGGCCTTACAAGAAAAGAAAAGCTAGGACATTTGCTTACGGATATTTAAAAAAAATATTTCTCAATTTATTTTGAAGAAAATACGTAAAGTACATATAATTATATTTTTTGGTATGTTTGAGTTAAAGATAAGGTGTATGTCACAGTAGCAATATTTTATTTCAAAAGGACGCACAAACTCAGATAAATTAACGAGTACTCGACTATCACTCGATCAAAGCCACCCACAAGACGAAGCTTTGCATTCAGTCAACTGAATTTTAACTGAATGGTCTGGAAAGGTGAATGAATGACATAGTTGTGCCATTTAGTCACCTTTTTGTTACCTTTCAGTCACATTCAGTTAACTGAATTGCAGAGCTTCATCCTGTAACCGATTATTTGACTTACATGTATAACTTCGAGTAAATTATTTGACATACTTAATTAAAATGATTTAAAAACGACCTACTTTCGGCCATCCTTGAGATCAAACGCATTTTGTAGTTTGTTACTCGGTGCATCTTTTACGTCATCAATGAACGCTCTTCCAAGGAATAAATTTTCACCCTAGAAAGACACATGATGTGTAAGATGACACATTCTAAACTTAGGTAGAGAATAATAAAAGTAACTGTTGTCTGATATCTTATCCTATTTCTATTCTGAAAAAAATATTTAGTGGAAAAACAAAAGTGTTGTGTTATTTAAAACATCAAATATTCGACTCTTAATTAATTAAAAAAAAATAAATGAATTTATGTATTGTTTGTCAATTTTTTAAAATTAGATCCATGTACGTCAGGAATTCATCAGTTTTTGTTGGGAAATGCTGTACATGTATTTGTACGGAAGCCCGTTGGTGCCACTTTAATAATTTTTTTTTATCTGGCGGCCGCCAGATAATTATAATTATATGGCGGCTGCCACTGATATATCTGGAGGCCGCCACATAATTAATCTGGCGGCTGCCACATTAATTACTAGTATTTTGCAAAAGGTTAGTGTTATTGTATCTATATTTGGTTAAGAAAATGCATGTTGACACAGCCGCTGTATTTTCAGATGGTGTTTACCTACAAAGGAATTTTGTGTAAACACCACAAAATAAACATGTCGAAAGCTAGATTTCATGCATGATATTTTTTAATTCAAAGAATGGAATAAAAATGCAAGCTGTACTTGCTATGCACCGTATTTTGTTATGTTATATTTAACTTGTAGTTTTCGTATTTTAAAAACGTGTGGAAAAGTATTAAATCAAGTAATTCCTGTGTTTTGTTGTTTCGTTGTGTTTTTTAAGCCAATGTGTTTTTACGCTTGAATTTTGTATGCTGACTATCAGTCATTTTATTCATATAAAAGACTCTTAACTGACCATACGTTATTTTACCCAGAGATACTGTGGCTGTTCACGATCTTTTTATAGTACTGTGTTTTGGAATAATAGTTACACAGCACAGATTTAATAGTCATGCAGTTAAATAGTTTCATTTATATGGCCACGAACGCTACTACACACTTATCCTAGTTTACTTTTATAAAGTCATCGCAAGATCCGCTCTCGTGATAATATTGTTTGTACTAGCTGTCGTGGTCAATAAAACTGACTGTAACCTGCATGCGTTGGTCAATTCGTATACCAAAATTAAAACATATAGAAGGCAGTGCGTTCTTGTACGTATACATGTTTAACATTCCTCTTAAGGTCTTTTATTGTTAAGATTTCCCGAACGGGTGTTTAGTTCAGTTTTACAAGCTTAGAAACAACTCTAAAATACAATGTTTTACAACATATAATACATGACACAAAGAAATATTTGAATCATTCTAGATTTCAACAAAGTCTAATATTCATTCCACTCAACCAGTTTTTCAAAACTTAAGCTCTGCAATTGATTTTTGGTGTCAAATTCCAGAAATTATTAATACTAGTATATAACTAATAAATTAGAGTGTATCCACTACTCCCTATAAGCTCTCATTAAAATAAGCGCGCGCATCAGGAAGCCAGGTTTTATCTGGAGGCCGCGAGATAATTATGCGGCGGACGCCATATTTACATGTGGCGGACGCCAGATAATAAGTGGCGGCCGCCAAATAACTTTCTGGCGGTCGCAAGATAAAATATTTTTCTAAGTGGCACCAACGTGCTTCAGTATATTTGCCATATTTTTTATAAGCAGTCAATTAAGTAACATTTCCATCCGTGAGATTTTAAAAACATTCTATTTTCTAAATGTTTATACCAAAAGTATGTTTTTAACACATTTGAGGTAACGAATTCGAAATTAATCAAATTTCCATCTATAAGATTTTTAAAAAAAAACCATTCTAGTGTCCAAATGTTTATAACAAAAGGACAATTGTGTTCTACTTACTTATATTAAAATTATCTCATCCAAAATATATTTGTAGGTCTATAAATGTGTAACAGACCTGTACAGTGACAAGTTTGAAGACCTGTCCGTACTCAAGCGGGGTCCCTATAGTGGTAGCGTCATCATCGTTGGACCTGATTTGAAAGAGTCCCCCGTAATCCGAAAATGATGTAACTACAATGAAAGATGTAAACATTACAAATAATTGAAATTTGACTAAATTGGATTTGATTGCATTGCAATACATGAAATTCGAACAAATGACTTAATTTATTACTATTATTTTATTATAATTATTATTAATTTATTATTCTACAAAGCTAGATTAATTGCTCTCGTAAAGACGACTTTGGATTACAACACAATATTTATTTTTTAATAAATAATCTTTTTTTTTAAACGATAAATTGAAAATTTCCCATTTTTGACATGGTACTTGCTACACTGTTTTTGATTGGAAAAAAATAATACGATTGTTCCGTTTGATATTTTTCACAATATGATTGTTTTTAGATACATTATAAATTAAAAGGAATGCTTTAAACGTTCGATATTTGGTTTAATATGCAAAGGAACGAAAAGAACAAAGATGAAGTGTTTCAAAAAGTACATTAGTTACTAGTAGCTACTCAGAGAATAAAAGCTCTGCCATTCAGTCAAATAAAATGTGACTAAACGGTAGCTTACATAAGACTGTGTGGCTTGATATGCCTTCGTAAATTTTCCACATTTTTCATTTTACTAAGTGGCACATGTACGTTTTGTAATTTTTCGGTGATTCTGGATTTTGGTTACCTGGTACCAAAGGTTTTGTAACAATTCCTTGCAGGAAACCAGTCGAGTCAGACAGCGACAAGTATCTATTGGATTTTACGTTCCTAAGACTGATAAAGTCTCCAAACCTGAAATAATACTATCTCTTTTATCAATGGAAATTCTATTTTATATCGCATGTTAAGTCCATTTTACAAAAGTTAATAAATATAATATCATTTAAATGATATAGACCGAAAATGCTGATATTTGTAGTGATCCTTCTTGATTCAATGGTGATAGAAATAAATACTTTGAATTGTCACATAATAAGTTTACTTGATTCCATCGACTGGTGCATTATCAGTTTGACGTTTACGCCGAGATCCGAGAGAAGCTTCATCAGGCGGACTACACAAAGAAGGAGAAGATGTCTGTTTACAGTAGGCGTATATTGCTGATCTCAAACAGTGACGCCTCTCAAACAAACCTGCAGAATATACCATACAATTGCCTTTGTGAGGTGGATCTCTTTAGTTGATAAGATTTTATGCAAAGGGAAGGCAGGAGTGTTAGAACATAAGAGACATTAATACATAAAATAACATATGAAAGCTTAACTAAATGTTTTACAGCTGTAGATGCTTTAAGTTCGAAACCGAAATGCTGATTGATAGTTTTAACATCTCAAATTAGTACAGCTTTTTGGAACATAAATATATCTGCTTAGTAAAAATTAGAGAGATATACTTAAGTAATATTTTTAACATTAATTTCTGTATTGGCATTACATATGTACATGTGGCAACACACAGACGTCTCGATACATACCGTATGTAATGTCTTTGAAATAGCCAGGCTTCAATAAGTTATCTATTGACGTCATCTTGTACTGAATAGGAACTGGCTTCTCGTCTGCAGACCTCGCCCATTCTCGTAAACTCTCGGTACTTCCGGACGAGAAGTCTCCAGATGGTGGATTTCCACCGATGTAGTATTCATACTGCTCTTTGTTTGTATTCTTTACCCGATCAAATGCTTCCTCTTTTGAATTTACACCGACACTAAATCCACCGCCACCGGAGGCGCCAAACCCGCTGAAGGACGCCTGCGCTGCTACCTGGGGTAATAGCATTGAATGTAATTGTTGATGAAATAATAAATATTAATTAAATGTACATACAGTATATCTTCGTTATTTACATGCATAAATGAAAATTATTATTATAATACAAATCTATTTTAAACTATTGTCGCATGAATAAATCAGCGTTTAAAGATTCCAAATATACAGTAGCCCGCATTGGATGCATACATGTAATTATGTGTGTATTACGTCAAAAAAAATAATAGAGGGTGGCAATCACGACATTATACTATATGGTTTGCTTTTTTCTAATCTTCAGTTGGTTGTAAGTTTCAAAAAGATAGATATCTAAATGAATATTCTTCATCACCTTTACACCTATTCCTTCAGATTCTAATTTAGACAAGTCTGATTTTGAGAAGGCCAGTTGTTGCACTGCCTTCGCACCCATAACAACTTCCGTCGTATAATGGGTTCCAAATTCCCGAACGAGGTTAATATACATTTCCTGAAGCGCACCTGAGTCACAATTTTCCATAGGCAATATCATTACTGCCTTTTCAAAGTAATCATTAACCTAAAAAAGAAAACAAAAGTGGATATGCAAATGTTATCCAGTAATTTGTTCGTGTATCAACATAATCACTTAAAATATTATTGAAATGATCAAATTATACCATAAGAATATACCTTTGACGACTTTGAAGTTTCCGACATTCTCGCCCTGTATACGACAGCACGACTCACAACACTCAGTGTAGTTGTTTCCCCTTTTTGAATTTCCCGCGAATTCTTCTGATATGATGCACTTGCGCTAAAGCTAGCACTGACTCCCCAGCCGCCTCCTTGAGCATTGACCTTAAGTGCAAATTATAGAAAATCTAATTTTAATTTCAATACTACAATTAATTTTGAGAAAAAAAAATTAAAAAAAAAAATGAACGATGATAAAGAAGGAAACCGTTTTGCCTACATATGTAATGCGATCTTACATTATAACAATATATGCCTCTTAGTATATATACGTGTAATTGTATTCCATTTTGCAACTCTTTGAGTAGCCGTTAAAGGTTGATAATTATAAAGAAAGTGACATTGAAAATTATTATAATGTACTTAAATTCATAGCATATTCATAGGTAGCTTATTTATTAAGAGTCCGTATAAGCAAATTGGGTATTAGTTTAATTAATCAGTCACATGTATATTATGATGTATAATGATTATATCTACCGCATGTCATTGGCATTCAAAAATAAGAAAACAAAACTAACTAATGGTAATGGAATATAGTTATCTGATAACATTTACATTGTATTAACAAAATTTGATAATTTGTTACGTTAAATCATCCACAAATACTACATTTAAGCAAGTTCAACGCCATTTGAACTTCTCTCCTTATAAACGAGCTAGCATATTTATATCAGGAAACATTTTATTTATTTCAAAGATATATAATAATTGTATGCTCTAATTTTATCAACTCTCTTATATACGCACACAAACATAAGGAAACTTGTAATATAAAGTGAACAGAAGAAAGGGAAGCTTACCGATGCATCCACACTGAGCATGCTCTTATAGTCGGACTCGGACTGAACCGTGTGAAGGGAAGATCCAAATTTAGCACTGCAAAAGTAGTGAATATTCACTCGTAAAACGCAATTGTAATGTATAATGTTCAAATATACAGGTTTACATCATGTAACGTTTTTATTAAAAGAAAATACTTATCATAAAAATTATTTTGAGTGAATAATAAATCGTTAGAATAATGTTAAGATATATTTAATTCATTTCACCGCTTCTTCAAATTCGATCGACGTCATTGGATGAAACGCGTCATGTGATTGCCTTACAAATTTCTTTAAACGACGAGCATCAAAATTTATACGGCATCATGGCGGACGTAACGTTATTTCAACTGATTTTTTACACAAACGTTTGTTTACATATCAAACTTTAGGTCTTCGACAAAACAAAACACTTACTAGGTTTGTTACTGACTGTTTTAGGAATTTTGTAGGGCCTGTAAAGTCCATAGAAGGCGAGGCGATATATGTGTTGTCGGTAAAGTCAATAAAAGGCTCGGCTTCGCCTTGCCTTCTTTGGACCTTACCACCCCAAAAATTTCTGTAAACATTCGGTAACAAACGTAATAAGTAATTTTAAATATTGCAGCGTCAATAATTAAAATTGAAAATATAATTTGCAAAATAAAAACATATGCGCGATCCTTTCATGTTTTGTGTGAGTTGAAAGGTATGTTTTTACCCATTACAAATAAAATTCAATTTGATTTGTAAACATACTTTCACTCTATGCAATTCTATATGTAAAATGGCTGGTACGACACGTTTATAGGACCAAACTATGAGGGCGGATAGCATAAGAACTATCCGATCAATTTTGTTTTAATTAAAAAAAAAATGTTTGCTTATACGTTAACCTTCGATCGCTGAAATTTAAAAGAAAATTTTATGTTTGTAATTTTTTACATATGGAATTGAAAAAGGAAAACCCTATTTTCCTTATATAGTCCTATATCAAATGTCGGGGATGATTCGGACATACGACCAAAACTAGAGCATGGTTAACAGATAAACTATCCGGTCAATGTTTTTTGTATTCTGCACATAGTTTATTCATAAATTAACCTTTCACTGAAAAAAAAAAGGAAATCGTATGTTTGAAACAATCTCTTCCGCGATTCATTAGGTACTTTAAATGTCTAAAGGACCAGGCCTCTGAAAAAAAATGAAATGATTTATTATAGATCCATCAATCCATCAATCCATCCATCCATCCATCCATCCATTAGTCTGTACCTAGATTCAGAAATCACGTCCACGTTGTCTGGGATTCTGTAAGTACCGTCCGCCGTGAACTTGTGAGTGTAGGGAAGCTCTATTATTGGGAGACGGAATCCTTGATCAACGACGCCATCATCACTGAGGGGATTCCCCTTGAACAAGTCGTAGCCACGCCCTATATATCCCAGGTTGTAGCGGGAAGTGGTGGCAATGAACGGTGTTTTGGCTTCGTGGTACGCTCTTGAGGCTAAACACGACAAAACATCATGTGACAATTTAGGGCATTTATACATGTGCATGCTTATGGTTTATTTCTCATTTTGGCCATTATGTAATTAAAAATGAAAATCCAAAAATACAGATGTTATGCGAGTGGATATTTCCCATTGGATATGGTTAAATAAAAGCGAAATTATTTTCATAAATATGTTCGTGCAATTTTATACCTTTGGCTTCTCTTTGATCCGCCTCCCGAGCCTCTGCTGCCGCGAGTTTCTCGGGAAGTCTCGCGTGATAACTTGCATTCATCATTGTCGTGGAAAGCTGCAATTGTTGGAAACGAAATCCGCTTACCAGCTCTTCCAAGGAAACTATGAATGGATTCAAAAAAAGTTAATGTCATTATTACATGTAAACTGTTGTCGTATCTTTTATTTAAAATTTAAAGAATATATTCTAGAACACCTAGGACGGTGATAACATTTGAGCTATTTGCAGATGCACGTAACAATAACTGGAAATAGTTGTGGATCTCCTGTTGTTTTATTGCGGATCATATATTTATTGTATATTTTGTTCGTTACGTTAAAGGTATATGTGGCGTATCTTTAGTGAATAACAATAATAATATCTGACTTTTTGCCTCATTACTTTATTAAAAGATAGGACTTTCGCAAAAGTTACGCTGTATAAATCAATCGCATAACAAAGATTCAAGAAAAAGCAATTTTTTTTTAAGTGTCGGTAAAAAATATAAAAGATTTAAATAACCCCGCCTTAAATGGGTCACGTGACATCCATCTCGGTCTATCAACAACAGTGGCGACGACGAGAAAGAGGGGTAGACCGTTAAGTTTGACAGATTTGGCAAGGAAAGAAAAAAAGAGACAGACTGACAAGGATAGGAAAGATCGTCATCGGAGACCATGTAGATTGATGGAATAGGATTTAAAACCGAATTAAACTTAATATTCCATCTTGAAGTTGTAGGGTTTTTGGAAGTCAGGTTCGTGCTCAATGTATTCCGTGTCTTTACTTTATAAGTTATAATCCACAAGTGGATTTTTGTTTGGAGAAATTTTTGAATAAAGAATAAAAAAAAAACACCCTCAATACATGCATCTCTCAGGGAGAGGGATATTTACTCCGTTTACTGTGTCAATGCTGTTTCATTTTTATTACACATAATTAACAATAATTTCTATCGTTCTACATTAATGGATATCGGAATAATAAAGCTTTGAGTATCATCTGATAAAAGAATTATCTAACTTAAGATATAAAAACGGGATTTTAATTTGTAAACAAACTGTTTTTCCATTGTTTTCTTCAATGCTGGGTTTTCCCGCACTCATGCGTAGTGGCGGATCACATAATTATTCAACAGATGTGTAGCAAAGTTAAGAAAAACAATTAACTAAAGACAGAACATGTTTTATAAGCCTAGTGTTTGTGAAACGTCTAATTATAAAAGGCATTATGTATATTTTTACTCAAACGCATGTCAAAAATCTTGATTTTTTACATAAACGTCTGTTTAATACTTAAACTTTAGGTCCTCGAAAAAAAAACAAAAACACTTATGAGGTTTGTTACTGACTGTTTACATAAATTTGATGGATCGGTAAAGTCCATAGAAGGCTCGGTTTCGCCTTCTATGAACTTTACCGACCCCACAAATTTATGTAAACAGTCAGTAACAAACCTAATAAGTAATATTGTAAATCAGATTTTAATTCACATAGAACTGACAAGTCTGAAATACACCAGATTAATTTCTTACAAGATTAAGAACGTTTAAATCAGCTGAATGAAATTAACTTTAATTCTAATAACTTTAATACAATACATGATTGGATAAAGTTGATATCATGGTTTATGTCTTTTTGTACTGTTGATTCTTACATATATCTGTTCTTGGATTATATCTTAATAGATCGAAACTAACTTAAAATCTAGCACGAGCTCCACGGACTAGCACGGACTGATTTCAGACTTCCTAATCTAAATATAGAGGTAATGACTGTATCTTCTGAGTAACGCACTTTTAAAAATTAATGAAAGTTTACATATAAGTACTATAGGTACTTGACTGAACGATTCAGGGATATACATGTATGTAAATAAAAACAATATAATGTTTTTTGGTGTTTCAGACGAGTTATAAAGGTATATGTCACTGCAGAGAAAACGAATCGGATAAGTATTTTCTCCTTTTCCTGCTTCCTGCTGCATTGCTACTAGATCAATTATTTTACCTTGGTTAAGTGGACAATCGTTTTTAGAAAGTTAATAAAGTTGACTTTGACAATAAATCAACAAGTAAAAATAATTATTATTAAACTTTACAAATAATATAATTAAAAACTTGAAAATTTGCTATAATAGAGAAATCTTAGGGACATGCATGGAGTCTTGATTGAAAGTATTTTTCAATGTACATATACTATAGCACATATTTCTTTATATCATATACAAGTATTCCATGAAACAGATTATATATTGATGACTGATTTCTTGTCAAAGAGATTCCAATCAAACCAGTCTATGCACATTAAAAAGAAAACGCAACGTATATGTTTGGAATTCTTATCTATTTCAAAGAGATTTTAAATTCGCTAAATCATTAGATACCACTGAAATCCTTATGATAAAAACCAATTTCTGATATTTAACGGTTATGTTAACCGTTAAGATACCCGTAACTTTGAATTACAGGAAACACTAATGAAACTATTTAATATCATGATGTGAATAACGATGTACGTCAGTTAAATGTTTTTAACTGCCGATACATTTACATGCTTTTGCAGCGCCTCAAAGAGTCGACAGGTTTCTGATGACCAGTGAACTGTTATATCAATTAACGCCGAATTCACTAGTTTTAGCTAATACTGAACGTGATATTCTTGTACGCTCTGTCTACGACAACAATAGTGTAAAGTAGATTTGATGAGTGTTCACTAGTTTCCTGGTACTATTTTGACTCCACGTTTGAAATTTAATTGTTCAGCGAAACACTTGTCTATTGTCATAGTCATTTTTCTCGGTATTCATGTTTCCCAGATCTATCACGTGATATCAACAACATGGTTAGCGTTCTAAAGTTTCAAAAAATGATTCAGCAAAACGAATACTCATAGATTATAAACGTATATTTTCCTCATACTATCAATACACTCAAATAAAAAACATCCATGAGGATGGAATATATTGACTAGTTGCGTAATTGTGCAAAATTGTAAAAGCTTTTTTTTCAATAGATACAAATCTTCGTCAACATATCCTTATTTGGAATTTTATATATCAAAAAACACATGCAATAAGAAAAAATCATATCGTATAAGGAACATGTTAGCAATATTCATTGCAAAGGCTCTAATAATCTAACAATAACTTTGACAGAAAAAGTCAGAAGTAAAATAGTTAAGCTACCACGATATACAAAAGCACCAAATAACGGAACATTCTGCTACACCAGGAAATGCTTATTCAATGTTTTATGAATAAAGTTAGCACATTAGTTAAGTGTGTAAAACATTTTCATACTATATCTATCGCACTAACGCAACATATACACATTAACATATACATGTATTAGCAATAACATACACTACGGCCAACGCGGATCCCGTATTTTCCCGCGACACCGTGATGGTGTTTTAATCCTTTCCGCGATACACCGTCGCGGTATTGTGATCGCAGTGATCGCGGGGCCACGATTTTACCGCGATGGTGTAAGACACCGTAACAGGTGTGTGTTCGGTATCAGGGATTAAACCGAGAAGAAGAAAAAAAGCGCTGTTTTAATTATTGTTAAAATTTAGATATATATATTATTAGAAGAAAATTCATTATTTTCTTTGAATTGTTTTTAACAAAAACTTCTAGAAAACTATTGCTACATGTATTTTGTTAATATTGTACAAGAGCCCCAAACATAGCAATGTATTACGCAAATCATGCATATACGTGTACTTGAAAATTAGTAATATTCTAAAGTATTATTTGTTTGCATATGATGAGTTGAAAATATGCCACAGATTTTAAGAAGACAAATATTACGCGATGTACTATTATGAGGTCGCTACCGTAGGCATCAACACAAGTTGTATATTTTACCCTCAATCTGACTCTTATTTCCGGCCTCTCTCTCTCTCTCTCTCTCTCTCTCTCTCTCTCGTTTTAAATAAATAAGATTTTATGTACATTTATGTAAATTACATGTATCTTAATATGGTCGGTGTTAATTAAAGTTTAGGCAACGGTATGGTCAATCATGGAACAATTATCACCTTGCAGGACAAGTGTCACCTGAATAAAATTTCCCGTTACACGGGTCCCGCGTCTAACGCCTTAAGGCATTTAAATGACCAAGTAGGTGTTAAAATTAGGTAACGCTTGCATATACACAGCCACTTCGAGGTATCGAGAGTTAAAAAAAACCAATAGTTTATGAATAACGGGACTGCAGTTTGACTTCGAGGGATCAAGGGTTTCGAGATTAAGAGAGTAAATTTGCTTATTTATATAGGGAAAAACTTTGAGACCGGAGACTCACTTCGAGCGATCAAGAACTTCGAGCGATCGAAGTTCGAGCCATCAAAAGTTACCTGTAAAGTATTAATACATGTAGCCGTTTTCAGAAAAAAGTAAAATATTAAAGGAGTTTGATATATGCAATAACGCGTTATTATATGAAGGCGACATTAAATATCGTACGCGCTTTAGGTAGACCGTCTATATTCGAACACAAAATAATGCATAATTCAGACAGGTACATTGAAACAATCATCCCTATTTTTTCGGGTGTGTATAACTATTACATAACACTTCCTGTCTGTGACAGCACCCGTGCTCTGACCACGTGCCGTGAGAAATCTTATCGAATGTTGAGACACCTCTCTCTCTCTCTCTCATTTCAAATAACTAATATTTTATGTGAACTGGTAAAGTAGTACATGCAACCGTAACGGCATTCTGATTGAAATGCAGATCTCTACATAAGCGCACAAGTTGTCGTAACGGGCGTTTTCAGAAATATATACTATACCAGGGACGTATATAATTATATAATAAGTCCCTGATCATACGCGCTTTTTATCGTTACCGCATGAAGATAAAATAATTCGGATTCAGACAGGTATATAGAAAATCACAAGTACAGCACAATTTATAGAAAAGCTATCCCTGTGTTTACGGGTGTGTATAACTATTACATAACACTTCCTGTCTGTGACAGCACCCGTGCTCTGACCACGTGCCGTGAGAAATCTTATCGAATGTTGAGACAACTCTCTCTCTCTCTCCTCTCTCTCTCTCTCCAAAATCAAAATATATAAAAATGTAAGAAATTTGAAAATTAAAACTTTCTTAATTTTAACATGGCTAGAGGAATAAATAATGAATCACATATCGTGTAAAGAAGTTTTTTACTTATGCACACAAACACACAAATCGTATGTTCATATGATTCCTATAATGATTTAAAATTTACATTCATTCAAACAATCACATTTTTACCATTTTAAAAAGTACAAATACTAGCTCCATTCCTGATTAACCCTGGTTATAGTCTGTTTGTTAATTGTATTTTAATCGAGTGTAAAGTATATCATTAAGAGGTAATTTCATAGATGTATTTTGTAAACATTGAATATGCAGAAGAAATTTCTTTAAATTTAAATTGAAAAAAAATTTTCATTTGTTTGAAATTGAATTATTCTATCAAGAAAATTTCGCTGTTTGTAAGAACAGACTATATACTTCTATTTGGCGGACCTTAAGTCATACTAATTGCTGCAGGTCACCCACCCCGACGGCAACCACCCAAATTCTGTATACACATACTGTATACGTAATGTTACGCAATTCCCCTTTCTCTGTTGGTCAACCGACACTGCGAAATTTTAACATGTGATGGATTCCCCAGAATATATGATCATTCATATTTTTAAACCCCGGGTTTTGAACGACCATCATACTGGGCGACCCACTGAACATCATACTTTTGCCAAATCGGATAGGAGAGTCATTTTTTAAATACACACGATTTTACCATTAACATTTTCTTAAACTGACTAAACCTTATATATTTTACAACGATTGATAAACAAGTTCTACAACTTATATTAATATCTTTCGTTGGCACGGATGTTAGCACGAGGGGGTCATTGATGTGGGAGGAAGCCGGAGTGCCCGGAGAAAACCCACGTGTCCAAGCGGGCGACCACCATACCCACTCACATATAACCACTGTCGATCACGGGGATCGAACTCGGGTCGCAGCGGTGATAAGCGAGTGAATTTTAAAACATGTTATATCTACATGTACTTTGTTATTCATTAAACGAATTCTTTATACGTATTAAGAGAAATGACCAAGTGTAAGGTATGTTTTGAAGGTAAGAATTAAATATGAAAGATTGTAAATGAAACGCCAATTAGTATCCCCTTTCCCGAGGCTAAATAAGATATTTTGGTGAAATGTTTATTAATTAATTAAATTAATTGATAACCGATAATTGTCAGCGATGAATGTGCCAAGATTAAATACGTAAAGTATACAAAATTCTGTATTAGCATAATTACACGTTATTTTTATTTCCCCCTCTTTTTTTTCAATAATAATAAATTGTAACAATCAACTCCATTTATAATATAAAGGAATATGAATTGATATTAATCAATTCCCTCTATCATATTTCCCATATGAGAAGAAATTGGGGGAGGTAACTCGCGTTAAAAACAAGAACAGTTTTCACCTGAGACTGGTTTCACAGTACCGCGACGGTGTGGACAAGGTGAGAAGCTGTACCGCGAGGATGCGCGGTTTTACCTGAGTTACCTGTGCTAAACCGCGATCAATTTCACACCACGAGGACTCGCGGTAAATACGCAAACCGCGTTGACCGTAGTGTATCTCCTCCTCAACAAGTTGGATTAAGGTCAATATCTAGTAAATGAAAGGTGCCTACAGATTTATGAAACTTAGATATGAATTCTTTTAATGATGCTTCATGAAAATTCCTTTGTTTGATATGGTCTACCAGTGCAAAATCTTTGGTAAACGCAATGAAAACTTATGTTTTGAACTGTCATTTTCTATGAAATATGAAGGAAATCAGTTTTGCCCATTTTTGACCAATGAAATATATCTAGAATGGCTACAGTCTTACCAACAAAAAGCATCATATAAGCTACCGACCTCCTTTTAAAAGTGATTTCAAATTGAATATAGGTATTGGTATTACTTTATCATGATTTGATATAGATTGTCAAAAAACTATTTAATTTTCTACGTTATTCCTTTAAAGCCGTCAAGTTCAGAAAAATGTTATATCAAATCAATTACATGTATGACGCCATGATGGTACTATAATAAAAAAGACACTGAGAAATCATTTGCTAGATCTTGAGCTCAAGTGGTGACAATTCAATTCATGCAATGATTTATTATTTTTTCAAATGTTCTTTTGGTGAAAAAGACGATTTCTGTATGTATTTTATTCATTCGAAGTCTAGTGACCTGTTTCTGTTTTTAGTGCTTCCCCTTTCGTTATTTTTGCTATTATTCACAGAAAAAAGTCCAAGCTACATTTACTTACTAGAATAGATATATAAGATATCAATAATTCTCTTCTGAAAGGTTTGAGAGATACGTCTTACAAAACTGGATTGTTCTAACGAAATTATATTCTTAGAATATGATCGTAAAAGAACTTAAAAAGAAATATTTTTTCTTGCATAAACTATAAAATATCATAATATATAAAAAATCTCATGATATCAAGTTTACTTTACTATGTCTACAATGTACTTGTATATCTATTTGTTAAGCCAAATGACCAAATAAGACAAAACACGATAGCTTTGACAGTGTATAATGACGCATCGTTATATTTGACATGAGTATGAAGAAAATAAGATTTTTAGCGCATTAAAAAAAATCAACTGTCAATTATATATATTCTAAATCAACTCATAACATTAAAAGAAAGTTGTAATGGATATTTTAGAATTTAGTTCATTTTACTTTCTTTGAAACCGTCTTTTTTAAATGAATAAATCAATGTACTTACGTGCTGCCAAACTTGTATTTATTACTTGTAAAGTAACCGCCTTAAACCCTACAAGGAAAACGAGGAGGAACGCTAAACCTTGTAGACCGGTCATGGTCGAATATTTCATCAAAACTATGAACGAGGAAGGTGGTCGTACTTATATATACGTATGTTGAACAAATGTAATGATATATTGATATTTTTACTTCCGTGTTGCCCCATAATTTCTCTGACCATTGTCACACAGCGCTTAACCGATGTTTATTCGAAGATTAACCATCCTAATTACAGTTATTGTTGGGAAATAATTCTAGCAGTTTTTTTTATCTAAATTAAATCAATTCTAAGATGGTTTTATTTGCAGGTATTAAATATTTATATTGACATGTAAAAATATTTGTTATAGTCAATTTCTCAAATTGAGGTTTAAAATTTAAAACAGTTACACTGTTTCTAGTCTTTGTCAGATTTTGTTTTGTTTTGAAACATCATTCCATTTGTTTTTCATTTTTACCAATCCATATGTACAAAAAATTTTTACTTGTTACCCATAAAACGGATATCCTAACTTTGACATGTTTAAGGCATTTTCAACATTAGAATTAAAAATATTTATGGTTTAAATATTCTGAACCTAATACTTTGCCCTATTCTGTATTAGTTGTGACTTACGACACAGTTGGGTTGCATTTCACTATACTAGGTAAATTAACAAAGTAAAAAAAATAACCCTGAAATGACAACAAATAAAGTAAATTTTTAATTTTGATCACATATTATCTCATTTGATAAAACATCTCCATTAGAGTAGGATTTGAATTGTATTTCCTCATTTCTTTATACTCATACATGTAGTTCAGATAAACGTATATATAGTTTATACAAAACAAGGAAATATTTTAGGCAATTGTATAAGAAAATTTCGAGCACAGCTATATCATAGTCTTTGATTTTCAAATACCAAATTTCTACACATTTTTGATTATCGGTTTCAATGACTATGAAATATGTATCTAACTTTCTTTATAATGTATCTGTGCATGGAATTTTGTATTAAACTTTTCTTACTACTTTGAAACTTTGAAATCTTACGGCGAGAGTTTGCATCCAGCATATACATTGACATAGTACTAGCTGATAGTTGATAATAATTTTTATTACTTTTCTTACTTTTGATTAACTAAACCTTTTAAAAAAATAATTAAACTCATTTTTTTTCACGAGCTTTATAAGCTGCTTAATTTGCATATTCACAACAAAAGACCAAAATGGTAATGAAAACAGAACAAACAGTTTTAAAAAAAAGATACAGTTTATAGACATACATTGTTCAGTTTTAAAACACACCACCTCCCAAAAAAAGTAAAATAAAAGGAAATATTAGATTTAAAGTACTCAAAAATATCAAATGAGTAGGAAATTTTCGAGGATTAACTCATTTAATATTTGCAAGACTAATTATAACGTCATGAAAAACTCATTTCACGTATTTTCTCTCGATCTATTGAAAAGATATGTTTAGTTGTTTTAAGAATTAGGAAATAATCATAAACATCCAACACAATGAAATCACATCATATCCCTCTGACGCAATTTCATGAAGGTTTATAACTTTCAATTGGGCGACAGATGCAGAACCTTTTTTCAATTTGACAAAAATGTAGAAAAAATGTGAAATTTCTCGTCATTTTCTAGTTCATGTTGACAACACAATTCAAATGTGAAAGCAAACTAATATGAATAATTAGCTATTTTTACTCCCAAAATGGAGATTTTCATTTTATTTGAATAATTGCCAACAACGTTTTTATTTAAGGACATTTAATAAAAAATACCTTTTCGGTCATAATTGACCCAGGTAAATGTTTTTATATACGCAATATTATTATATAATTATATCAGTGTATTAAATATTAGCAAGTATAGCCATGCTGGATTAAGGACACATTTAGATTACATCAAATGATCCGCAGTTATTTTTCCCGCTTAATGATTTTCTTCTTTTTTTTTCTAGGAATAATTGTATTTATTAAAAAAGATACATTTTTATTTTAAGTTAACGTAAAAGAATTAAAATATCTAGTCTCACGGTAAACCTGTATTTTTTCTCGTTATAAAAATTACTACAATGTGTTAAGAAAATAAGAAGGATCTATGAATATTTTTCTTTCAGTTTAATCAATTCTAGTAAATAACTCCCCCTACCCTCTCCCTCTCTTTCTCTCTCTCTCTCTCTCTCTCTCTCTCTCTCTCTCTCTCTCGCTCTCTCTCTCTCTCTGTATTGAATGGATAAACATTCGAACAGTTAAGTTTTAACAAAATTAAAATTTGTTTTAATTCACATATTTGACATGGTATGCTATTTCAATTAATGTTATATATTAATAAAACGCAAGTGTAGCTCATATTTTGGATTAGTTTTTTTCCTTTTCCATCCGAATTCCATTAGATGTATGACTATTTTTTTTCAATGAAAGTAAAAGTAAAACAAGGTAATGTTGTTTTATTGATAACAAAAAATAAATTAAGATTAATATATTCTACTAATATTAATTATTCATTAAGTGTATCAGTGTTTCATATTTCTCTTCTGAATGATAAGTTGACATTCCATTTTTCATGAATAACTTTGAAATACCATGGTAGACCTTTAAACCTACAGATAAATTAACAAGGACGGAAACACTTAATGTTTAAATGAAGTATTGTTTCCTCTGTTAAATTGAGAGATGTTGTGTACAGAGATAAAAGAAAATCATATATATCCTCCGCCTCCATCCTTTAAGATAATATCCTTAGGATTTTTTTCCCCTGATGTCAGTGTTTTCTATCTGAACCTCTCACAGCGCAGTCAGAAAGATTGTTTCCTACACTTCTTAATGACAAAGACACCATTTAAATGTCAAAAGGAAAACATCAGATAGATATCCGTAGAAAAATTATTTGTTTGGTATTTATATTGGTGATCAATTTTAGACCGATAATGCTTTAAAGTCGAATGCATATTGTAGAAATCATGGCAGATCAAGTATTATATTTTACATATGTTCGGTTCATATCATTTTTTTTTTTAGATCTTATCAAAACTGGTACTTGAGCAAACAAACCCTCAGTTTTTCTACAAAATATGAAAAATAAAAATACCCTTTTTCATAGTAAGTAAAATGGCGGAATGTCGACCATTTTTGTGATACCATTGATAAATAATTTTTGGAAAATTATTGCAAATGATAAACATATATAAAATTTTTGACGGGAATGACGTTCAGATTTTGATATGAAATATTTGAAACACAGGTAAAAGTACCTTCGAAACGTTAAACAAAATTCTTTACGGCTGTTCTATCTTATATTACAAATTTCACCATTTCACCATATATTACCATTTCAAAAATAAGCTTTAAATGAAAATATAGAAAACGACGATATAATACAAAACCCATGCAAAACTGATCGCATAAGAGTTTTTAATATTAGAATAAAATCAGGAAGTTTAAATGTATAATATACACAATGTCTCCACGAACTTGGTCGCTAGAATTGTTTTTATTACTTTATTGACACTAACGACTAAAGCTATGACTCAAATAAACACATCCGGTTGTGAAGTAGAGTTGGCGAAATAAATACTTAAGGAGGCCGATTTGGGGGTTTTTTTGCGGAAAAACTACAATAGCAAAACTCTTTATTTTTTAACCAAATGTCATTTAAACCAACTCTAGTTTATTTTCGAAGTTTAAAGAAAATCGACCGTCTGGTTGTTTTTAGGGACCAAATCAAAATAGAGGTACATTTACTATAGAAAAATATAGGAAAGTGTCATTTTCCGCACTTCAAAACAGTTTTTAAGAATACTACAATACTTTTTTTCTAAAATTGTTAAATATGATTAGTAATATCGTTTCCTAACTTATATGTAAGAAATACTAAATTCTATCGTCTGGTTTTTAGTGGAGACCATCTCAAAATATTAAATTGCACCAAATTTTGCTATATATTTGGAGCATTAGGATTGAAGAATGGTATAATGGATTAATTCAAAAAGTAAGGAAAATGTCTTCGGGGATAGCATCAATCTGTATAAAAAATTTCAACAGTGTACAATCTTTACTTTTTGTTTTCTTTTGATTCTAATAACGTACTCCTACAGAGCTTCATTTTATCATAACGTCATAAAAGCGGAATGGCAGCGCTCCCTTACCGCACAACGGAAAAATCGTTAAAAAATATAAAAATTTCCTTACAAAATCTAAATATTTTTATCCGTATTTTGTTTTTTGTGTTCAATTTTATACATGATATGAAAAAAAAATCATAAAAGTTATAAATACACGGTATTACACTAGAATGCGCAAAAACATGCGCAATGAAAACTAAAGTCGGCCTCCTTAAACCTTTGTTTAAATTTTAGCAAGAAATTGATTGACTTTAGTCAACTATCGTTTATAACAAGAAAAAAAATTCGAATTGGCATTATTAACTGAATGACATTACGTATTGTTGAATTAAAAATAAAAGGTTGAAAAATTGATTGAGAGAAAGTCGACTGTTGATACGTGTTTGAATATTGTCTTTTGATATCAGACAGTTCACTTATCACTTTTTAAATAACTTGACATTTAAAAAAAAATGAAATGGTTCATATCAACCTTTAATGAAAAGCTGTTTATTTTTAGAAATAACTGCATGTATTGTATATTAAAATTGCTAAAGTATTTTGTATTATATGGGCCTTACAGTCCCTGTAAATGTGCCCAATCATAGGTACTTTTTTTTTAAAGTTTTTGTTTTTCCCGAAAGCTTTGATTGAGAATTATTACCTAAAAAGATAACACCATCCCGCCATTTAAACCTTTTAAACTTAAAAAAAAATCCCGTTTTTCTCTCAGTGCGCACTGGTTTGAACAAACTCTATTTCATCCAAGAAGTATCCATTCAAGCATTGATCAATAATTTATTTTCCCATTCGAGTACACATTTTCTCATTTTTCGACTGGAGGAAAACAAGTTCATTCTGACGAAATATTTTGTTTCCCTTCCTGATCATGCCGATTTAAAACAATAAATCACACCAGGAAGGAAATTTCAAAAGCGTGACTGACAATTACAAGCATAACTCGGCACTTGCGTATTAATGATGTTAAGTTGTATAGAAATTAAATATTATCATCTGTTCTAGCTCAAGTGTTAAGATATGATTTTGGAATCTATAAACTATTAATAAGTGAAACAAAATCGTATAAATTACCATTACGCAATAGGTATAGTTGATGCATCGCTATATTTTACAAGAGTTTGAAGAGGAATAATTTTAGCGCATAGAAAAAAATCAACGTTGAATTTTAAAAAAAATTCATGAAAGGTTACCTAATGTTAAGGTCTACGCTAGAAAGATACGATTTTACAATCTGTTTGTCATGTTATGGGATTTAAACTAATTTACAAAAATGTTGTATTTTACTTTGCAATAAGAAGATCAGAATACACAAAGTCTTTATCAGAACACTACGTTCAATATCTGTATTTTCGTTTCAATAAACCATTCTAGCTGGATTCTTATAAAAGTTTATCACAAGTGTTGATCGCAACAGTCCTTTAAATACTTGAAAAAAAAATTAAAAATATTACATGTATTTAAAAAAACCTAAATTTTGCATTGAGCTGTTTGACATATATAATTTTATATTGAGAGACATTTATCATTAACTAGTAACTTAAATTAATACGAATGAATGAATAAATATGTAAAGGATTTAATAAATGTTCTTACGTGATGCCAAACTTGTATTAATTATTTGTGAAGTAACCGGTTTATACTCTCTGCATTTGTGTCTTCGTTTTCTGAAATTGCGTTATATAGAAATAAAACAGTATATTGTTTAATTATTTATCATGCACATGCACAGCAAAGTCATTTTGATGTTTTGAATATATTTAATTTCAAAATAAATTTTATTTTTTGTCTTTCGAGACTATTATTTAATCATGTTATTGGAGACCGTTAAAACCTCAGGGCTGAGCTCGTGGAGGAAAATTGGTCATTATGTGTTAACTATTATGAATGTTAAAAAACCATGTCACTGCCTTGTCTGTTCAGCTTTTCATAAATCATTATTGAATGATACTGATATCACTGTTAAGTACCGTTACACTATTGTGCCAATGTTTAATATGCTTAATTTTACTTTAACAAGCCATCAATGTATTATATACATGGAAAATGCAGCAGTCTCAATATTAAAAGTGGGTACTTACATATTTCTAATTATTTCTAACGGAGTTTGATAGTTTGTCATGGGCAGACTTAGTTTTAAGAAGTCGAACCGATAGCGAAATTGCGTGTGTGTGGTCAGTGAAACTATTTCATGACTGTTTGCTTGTTGTTTAAGATTTCTTTTTGAATAATAATCATGAGATATAATTTTAAAATTATATTTTGATTTACATAGAAACAAAATATTCTTGTTGTAATTTTTGTTTTTTAACAAGTAATTAATAATTTATTAATTGAACCTATATTATTAAATTGTTAATAACATGTACCCCCCCCCCAAAAAAAAAAAACCCGCGTATATTGATACGAGTAACCGGTAAAGCGTCCGGAACGAATTGCGATTAACAGATTAGCAATTCTGCAATCGATTGCCATCCCTAATAAACATATACACAAAAGTCATACGTTTTTCTGAAAAAAAAAAATTCTAAATTTTGTTGCAAGTCGTTTAATCCTATCCACCTTAGGAATATAAAATTCACTCTCAAAATTCTTAGAATTCAGAAGTAATGGTTTCACCGACGGTCTCCTAACCCCATGCCGCTCAAATATATTCACCCCCTTCGGAAATGTATTGATAAAAAATGACATAACAAACCGTCAACCATCTCAAAAATCCATAAAACGAATTACAAATTCAAAGCAGAGCAACACGGACCTCCAAGATAGAGGTAGAATCAGGTGCCATGGAGGGAGTGAGCATCCTCTGCTGACCGGTCACACCCGCCGTGTGCTCTTTGTCGTAATCGGGAAAATAAAAACCGCAAAAGTCCGTAGACAATTAGGTAATTAATTATGGTCTAACAATTAGTATGAAAAACGTCAGTCAGCATGCGACTCAGTGGAAGATTGTATTTGCTGACAAGGTCATTGTATCGACCATAGAACTTACGAAAAGATGACTTTAAACGAGACTGTTGATAGTCCTGTTTTATCAACTTGTTTGTCAGTAGCTTGCCTAGCTGATCTCATTTCTAGAAAAGAGTAGGTATTCAACCTACAATTTCCAGTTTAAATTACTTATCAAATTATTTTAGAAATATTAGATATTAGGCATTTCTTTTTTTTAAGTAAGAGTTAACCCTTATCGTGTAATACCATAGGATTTATATTACAGAAACAAGCGCTTTCGTCACACCGGCACCGATTTTTACATACATCTTCCTCTTCTTGTTTGATCCAGTTTTAATCAAACCTCAAAATCTTTTTTTACAATAATATTTTCGATCCAAAAAAATTGTATCGTTCATTTGAATATTATGTTTATTTTGGTCCATTCCGGCGATTACGGCTTGCCTTTTCCTGCAGCAAGCATTTCCCATATAAAGTTATGTCAAAATTCGACAAACTTGTAGACTTTACATATGTCAATTTGTAACATATCAGATGTGTTATTTCCGAGCATAATAATACAAATGCAGAAACTACGGATTGATTATGTTCAAAGTTGAAGGTTAAATTAACTAACAAAAACAATCAAGGTTCAAAATATGCATTATGCTTAGGAACTGAGTCAAACCTCAAAGTGTTTATGTCCGAGTTGATAGGTTAAAACACAATCAGAATTACACACATCCCTACTCAGACTCACACACCAACACGATTGCATATTCAGACTTACAAGTTTACAGGTTTGTATTTTTGAACACGGCTACCTTTCATATCCTCTATCATATTTCTCTGACCACTGTCTCACAGTTTACCGAGATTTATTCGACGATTTACCATCCTAATAACAGTTATTGTTGGTAAATGTTTGCAACAGTTTTTTTTTGTTATTAAAAACAATTCTAAGATGGTTTTATTAGCAGAAGTTAAATATTTATATTCAAGTGTAAAAGAATTTTTCAAAACCAAGTTTTCTAATTGCAAGTTAAATTTTTAAAACAGTTAAACTGTTTTTGATTTTGTCAAATTTTGTTTGATTTGAAATATCATTTCATTTGTCTTTCCTTTTTAACAATCCTTATGTACTATAAATTTTTAGCCGTTACCCATAAAAGAGACATCCTATCTACATGTATGATATGTTTAAGGCATTTTCAACATTAGAATTTCGAAATTTTTATATGATTTAAATATTTAGAACGTAATACTTTGCCCTATTCTGTATTAGTTGTGACTTACGACACAGTTGGGTTGGATTTTACCATAGGTTAAATTTACAAAGTAAAAAATAAATAAATGACAACATGTAAAGTAATTTTTTAATTTCGATCACAAATTATCTCATTCGATAAAACATCTCCATTAGATATTTAGAAATATCTTAGGCAATTGTATAAGAAAATTTCGAGCACAGCTATATCATAGTCTTTGATTTTCAAATACCAAATATCTACACATTTTTTATTATCTGCTTCAATGACTATGAACTATTTTTTTTATTTTCTTTATAGTGTACATGTATATGTGCATTGTATTTTTATTGCACATTTCTTACTATAGTCTGTCCCAAGATATTTATGCTGCAGATTTGGACGATTTTTAATAAAAATACACATACCTGTGAAAGAAGTGCAATTGAAATCGATGAAAGAGAAAATTTCCAAGATAACTTCATTCACACATTATCATTTTGCCCTCGTAAAAATTCACAGGAAGGAAAACACATTTCCTACGGAGAATTATAATGGGGAATGTTGACATCTTTTCTCCATTCAGAAGTAATCGGGACACCTCGCGCAATTTTTCAACGTTATCATCCGGGCGTCTTCATCTCCTTAGCAATGGAAAAACCCCGTAGATTTTTTATTTTTAGCCGTGTATTGATACCCGAACAGCTAGAGGGGGCGTTTCAAAAGGGAAATCTTGGGATTTTTTCATATTATTGAATGAACATCGTCTGAACCAAGAGGTATTTATAAATATCGAATAATTTAAGAAAATATGCGGCAAAAATATCTTGGGACAGACTATACTTTGAAACTTTGAAATCTTACGGCGAGAGTTTGCATCCAGCATATACATTGTCATAGTACTAGCTGATAGTTGATGATAATTTTTATTACTTTTCTTACTTTTGATTCACTTAACCCTTTTAAAAAATAATTTAACTCCTTATTTTCACGAGCTTTATAAGCTGCTTAATTTGTATATTCACAACAAAAGACCAAAAAGGTAATGAAAACAGAACAAACAGTTACAAAAACGATACAGTTTATAGACATACATTGTTCAGATTTAAAGCACACCACCTCCCCAAAAAAAGTAAAATAAAAGGAAATATTAGAATTAAAGAACTCAAAATATCAAATGAGTTGGAAATTATAGATGATTTACTCATTTAATATTTGCAAGACTAATTATAACGTCATAAAAACCTAATTTCACGTATTTTCTCTCGAACTATTGAAAAGATATGTTTAGTTATTTTAAGAATTAGGAAATAATCATAAACATCAAACACAATGAAATCACATCATATCCCTCTGACGCAATTTCATGAAGGTTTATAACTTTCAATTGGGCGACAGATGCAGAACCTTTTTTCAATTTGACAAAAATGTAGAAAAAATGTGAAATTTCTCGTCATTTTTTAGTTCATGTTGACAACACAATTCAAATGTGAAAGCAAACTAATATGAATAATTTGCTATTTTTACTTCCAAAATGGAGATTTTCATTTTATTTGAATAATTGCCAACAATGTTTTTTTTAAGGACATTTAATAAAAAATACCTTTTCGGTCATAATTGACCCAGGTAAATGTTTATATATACGCAATATAATTATATAATTGTATCAGTATATTAAACATTAGCAAGTATAGCCATGCTGGATTAAGGACATATTTAGATTACATCAAATGATCCGCAGTTATTTTTCCCGCTTAATGATTTTCTTCTTTTTTTTTTCTAGGAATAATTGTACTTATTAAAAAAGATACATTTTTATTTTAAGTTAACGTAAAAGAATTAAAATATCTAGTCTCACGGTAAACCTGTATTTTTTCTCGTTATAAACATTACTACAATGTGTTAAGAAAATAAGAAGGATCTATGAATTTTTTTCAGTTTAATCAATTCTAGTAAATAACTCCCCCTACCCCCCTCTCTCTCTCTCTCTCTCTCTCTCTCTCTCTCTCTCTCTCTCTCTCTGTCTGTATTGAATGGATAAACATTCGAACAGTTAAGTTTTAACAAAATTAATATTTGTTTAAATTCACATATTTGACATGGTATGCTATTTCAAATAATGTTATATATTAATAAAACGCAAGTGTAGCTCATATTTTGGATTAGTTTTTTTCCTTTTCCATCCGAATTCCAATAGATGTATGACTATTTTTTTTCAATGAAAGTAAAAGTAAAACAAGGTAATGTTGTTTTATTGATAACAAAAAATAAATTAAGATTAATATATTCTACTAATATTAATTATTCATTAAGTGTATCAGTGTTTCATATTTCTCTTCTGAATGATAAGTTGACATTCCATTTTTCATGAATATCTTTGAAATACCATGGTAGACCTTTAAACCTACAAATAAATTAACAAGGACGGAAACACTTAATGTTTAAATGAAGTATTGTTTCCTCTGTTAAATTGAGAGATGTTGTGTACAGAGATAAAAGAAAATCATATATATCCTCCGCCTCCATCCTTTAAGATAATATCCTTAGGATTTTTTTCCCCTGATGTCAGTGTTTTTTATCTGAACCTCTCACAGCGCAGTCAGAAAGATTGTTTCCTAAAATTCTTAATGACAAAGACACCATTTAAATGTCAAAAGGAAAACATCAGATAGATATCCGTAGAAAAATTATTTGTTTGGTATTTATATTGGTGATCAATTTTAGACCGATAATGCTTTAAAGTCGAATGCATATTGTAGAAATCATGGCAGATCAAGTATTATATTTTACATATGTTCGGTTCATATCATTTTTTTTTAGATCTTATCAAAACTGGTACTTGAGCAAACAAACCCTCAGTTTTTCTACAAAATATGAAAAACAAAAATATCCTTTTTCATAGTAAGTAAAATGGCGGAATGTCGACCATTTTTGTGATACCATTGATAAATAATTTTTGGAAAATTATTGCAAATGATAAACATATATAAAATTTTTGACGGGAATGACGTTCAGATTTTGATTTGAAATATTTGAAACACAGGTAAAAGTACCTTCGAAACGTTAAACAAAATTCTTTACGGCTGTTCTATCTTATATTAAAATCCATTTCAAAAATAAGCTTTAAATGAAAATATAGAAAACGACGATATAATACAAAACCCATGCAAAACTGATCGCATAAGAGTTTTTAATATTTATTTAGCATAAAATCAGGAAGTTTAAATGTATAATATACACAGTGTCTCCACAAACTTGGTCGCTAGAATTGTTTTTATTACTTTATTGACACTAACGACTAAAGCTATGACTCAAATAAACACATCCGGTTGTGAAGTGGAGTTGGCGAAATAAATACTTAAGGAGGCCGATTTGGGGGTTTTTTGCGGAAAAACTACAATAGCAAAACTCTTTATTTTTTAACCAAATGTCATTTAAACCAACTCTAGTTTATTTTCGAAGTTTAAAGAAAATCGACCGTCTGGTTGTTTTTAGGGACCAAATCAAAATAGAGGTACATTTACTATAGAAAAATATAGGAAAGTGTCATTTTCCGCACTTCAAAGCAGTTTTTTAGAATACTACAATACTTTTTTTTCTAAAATTGTTAAATATGATTAGTAATATCGTTTACTAACTTATATGTAAGAAATACTAAATTCTATCGTCTGGTTTTTAGTGGGGACCATCTCAAAATATTAAATTGCACCAAATTTTGCTATATATTTGGAGCAGCATTAGCATTGAAGAATGGTAAAATGGATTAATTCAAAAAGTAAGGAAAATGTCTTCATTGTTGAATTAAAAATAAAAGGTTGAAAAATTGATTGAGAGAAAGTCGACTGTTGATACGTGTTTGAATATTGTCTTTTGATATCAGACAGTTCACTTATCACTTTTTAAGTAACTTGACATGTAAAAAAAAATGAAATGGTTCATATCAACCTTTAATCAAAAGCTGTTTATTTTTAGAAATAACTGCATGTATTGTATATTAAAATTGCTAAAGTATTATGTATTATATGGGCCTTGGCCATCTAAAATAAACATCACAATTTCAGTCCCTGTAAATGTGCCCAATCATAGGTACTTTTTTAAAAGTTTTTGTTTTTCCCGAAAGCTTTGATTGAGAATTATTGAGTATATCGACGACGTATTATCAATTAACAATTGTTATTTCCATACTTACGTCGACTCGATATATCCCAGTGAACTTGAAATAAAAGATACCGCAGAGTCAGCGTCATCTGTTTCATATTTGGATATTTTACTGGAAATGGACATTGATGGTAACCTAACAACCAAACTTTATGATAAACGCGATGACTTCAATTTTTCTATAGTCAACTTTCCTTACTTATGTAGCAATATACCTTCATCACCTGCATATGGTGTTTTTGTCTCTCAGTTAATTCGATACGCAAGGGCATGCTCTTCGTATGAACAGTTTCTAAGACGAGGCAAGCTACTGACAAACAAGTTGATAAAACAGGACTATCAAGAGTCTCGTTCTATGGTCGATACGACGACCTTGTCAGCAAATACAATCTTCCACTGAGTCGCATGCTGACTGACATTTTTCATACTAATTGTTAGACCATAATTAATTACCTAATTGTCTACGGACTTTTGCGGTTTTTATTTTCCCGATTACGACAAAGAGGACACGGCGGGTGTGACCGGTCAGCAGAGGATGCTCACTCCTCCTAGGCACCTGATCCTACCTCTATCTTGGAGGTCCGTGTTGCTCTGCTTTGAATTTGTATTTCGTTTTATGGATTTTTGAGATGGTTGACGGTTTGTTATTGTCTTTTTTTTATTACTTAAAAAGATAACACCATCCCGCCATTTAAACCTTTTAAACTTAAAAAATCCCGTTTTTCTCTCAGTGCGCACTAGTTTGAACAAACTCTATTTCATCCAAGAAGTATCCATTCAAGCATTGATCAATAATTTATTTTCCCATTCGAGTACACATTTTCTCATTTTTCGACTGGAGGAAAACAAGTTCATTCTGACGAAATATTTTGTTTCCCTTCCTGATCATGCCGATTTAAAACAATAAATCACACCAGGAAGGAAATTTCAAAAGCGTGACTGACAATTACAAGCATAACTCGGCACTTGCGTATTAATGATGTTAAGTTGTATAAAAATTAAATATTATCATCTGTTCTAGCTCAAGTGTTAAGATATGATTTTGGAATCTATAAACTATTAATAAGTGAAAAAAAATCGTATAAATTACCATTACGCAATAGGTATAGTTGATGCATCGCTATATTTTACAAGAGTTTGAAGAGGAATAATTTTAGCGCATAGAAAAAAATCAACGTTGAATTTTAAAAAAAATTCATGAAAGGTTACCTAATGTTAAGGTCTACGCTAGAAAGATAAGATTTTACAATCTGTTTGTCATGTTATGGGATTTAAACTAATTTACAAAAATGTTGTATTTTACTTTGCAATAAGAAGATCAGAATACACAAAGTCTTTATCAGAACACTACGTTCAATATCTGTATTTTCGTTTTCATAAACCATTCTAGCTGGATTCTTATAAAAGTTTATCACAAGTGTTGATCGCAACAGTCCTTTAAATACTTGAAAAAAAAATTAAAAATATTATTTAAAGAAACCTAAATTTTGCATTGAGCTGTTTGACATATATAATTTTATATTGAGAGACATTTATCATTAACTAGTAACTTAAATTAATACGAATGAATGAATAAATATGTAAAGGATTTAATAAATGTTCTTACGTGATGCCAAACTTGTATTAATTATTTGTGAAGTAACCGGTTTATACTCTCTGCATTTGTGTCTTCGTTTTCTGAAATTGCGTTATATAGAAATAAAACAGTATATTGTTTAATTATTTATCATGCACATGCACAGCAAAGTCATTTTGATGTTTTGAATATATTTAATTTCAAAATAAATTTTATTTTTTGTCTTTCGAGACTATTATTTAATCATGTTATTGGAGACCGTTAAAACCCCAGGGCTGAGCTCGTGGAGGAAAATTGGTCATTATGTGTTAACTATTATGAATGTTAAAAAACCATGTCACTGCCTTGTCTGTTCAGCTTTTCATAAATCATTATTGAATGATACTGATATCACTGTTAAGTACCGTTACACTATTGTGCCAATGTTTAATATGCTTAATTTTACTTTAACAAGCCATCAATGTATTATATACATGGAAAATGCAGTAGTCTCAATATTAAAAGTGGGTACTTACATATTTCTAATTATTTCTAACGGAGTTTCATAGTTTGTCATGGGCAGACTTAGTTTTAAGAAGTCGAACCGATAGCGAAATTGCGTGTGTGTGGTCAGTGAAACTATTTCATGACTGTTTGCTTGTTGTTTAAGATTTCTTTTTAAATAATAATCATGAGATATAATTTTAAAATTATATTTTGATTTACATAGAAACAAAATATTCTTGTTGTAATTTTTGTTTTTTAACAAGTGATTAATAATTATTAATTGAACTTATATTATTAAATTGTTAATAACATGTAACCCCCCCCCCCCCCCCCCAAAAAAAACGGCTATATTGATACGAGTAACCGGTAAAGCGTCTGGAACGAATTGCGATTAACCGATTAGCAATTCTGCAATCGATTGCCATCCCTAATAAACATATACACAAAAGTCATACGTTTTTCTGAAAAAAAAAATTCTAAATTTTGTTGCAAGTCGTTTAATCCTATCCAGCTTAGGAATATAAAATTCACTCTCAAAATTCTTAGAATTCAGAAGTAATGGTTTCACCGACGGTCTCCTAACCCCATGCCGCTCAAATATATTCACCCCCTTCGGAAATGTATTGATAAAAAAATGACATAACAAACCGTCAACCATCTCAAAAATCCACAAAACGAATTACAAATTCAAAGCAGAGCAACACGGACCTCCAAGATAGAGGTAGAATCAGGTGCCATGGAGGGAGTGAGCATCCTCTGCTGACCGGTCACACCCGCCGTGTGCTCTTTGTCGTAATCGGGAAAATAAAAACCGCAAAAGTCCGTAGACAACTAGGTAATTAATTATGGTCTAACAATTAGTATGAAAAACGTCAGTCAGCATGCGACTCAGTGGAAGATTGTATTTGCTGACAAGGTCATTGTATCGACCATAGAACTTACGAAAAGATGACTTTAAACGAGACTGTTGATAGTCCTGTTTTATCAACTTGTTTGTCAGTAGCTTGCCTAGCTGATCTCATTTCTAGAAAAGAGTAGGTATTCAACCTTTAATTTCCAGTTTAAATTACTTATCAAATTATTTTAGAAATATTAGATATTAGGCATTTCTTTTTTTTAAGTAAGAGTTAACCCTTATCGTGTAATACCATAGGGTTTATATTACAGAAACAAGCGCTTTCGTCACACCGGCACCGATTTTTACATACATCTTCCTCTTCTTGTTTGATCCAGTTTTAATCAAACCTCAAAATCTTTTTTTACAAATAATATTTTCGATTCAAAAAAATTGCATCGTTCATTTGAATATTATGTTTATTTTGGTCCATTCCGGTGATTACGGCTTGCCTTTTCCTGCAGCAAGCATTTCCCATATAAAGTTATGTCAAAATTCGACAAACTTGTAGACTTTACATATGTCAAATTGTAACATATCAGATGTGTTATTTCCGAGCATAATAATACAAATGCAGAAACTACGGATTGATTATGTTCAAAGTTGAAGGTTAAATTAATTAACAAAAACAATCAAGGTTCAAAATATGCATTATGCTTAGGAACTGAGTCAAACCTCAAAGTGTTTATATCCGAGTTGATAGGTTAAAACACAATCAGAATTACACACATTCCTACTCAGACTCACACACCAACACGATTGCATATTCAGACTTACAAGTTTACAGGTTTGTATTTTTGAACACGGCTACCTTTCATATCCTCTATCATATTTCTCTGACCACTGTCTCACAGTTTACCGAGATTTATTCGACGATTTACCATCCTAATAACAGTTATTGTTGGTAAATGTTTGCAACAGTTTTTTTGTTATTAAAACAATTCTAAGATGGTTTTATTAGCAGAAGTTAAATATTTATATTCAAGTGTAAAAGAATTTTTCAAAGCCAAGTTTTCTAATTGCAAGTTAAATTTTTAAAACAGTTAAACTGTTTTTGTTTTTGTCAAATTTTGTTTGATTTGAAATATCATTTCATTTGTCTTTCCTTTTTAACAATCCTTATGTACTATAAATGTTTAGCCGTTACCCATAAAAGAGACATCCTATCGACATGTATGACATGTTTAAGGCATTTTCAACATTAGAATTAAATTTTTATATGGTTTAAATATTTTGAACGTAATACTTTGCCCTATTCTGTATTAGTTGTGACTTACGACACAGTTGGGTTGGATTTTACCATAGGTTAAATTTAGAAAGTAACAAGTATTCCTTTTAAAGGAATGATCGGCAATAATGATATATTGATAGCTAGAAGCAATCAACATGATCAGTTTGATGTAAAATAATAAAATAAGTACTGTATTTTTACAAAATATAGAATATTTTGAATCTGTACAACATAATTTCATTATTATAAACCGTCAACAAATTTAATTTTTAAATAAATTTGGGAAAAGCCGTTCGTAAACTCCTTGTCTAATTTTATATTTTTAACGTAATTATTAAATGTTAATGTATCTTCTTCTTCTTCAAAATACTGAGTAGGGCTCTTCAAAGAGCATTAACACGTATACAAAGAAAGAGTTAAATTAAAATAATTTAATGCGACTGAAAAACATTGAATGCCATCATAATTAACTTGCTATTGAGGTCGCATTATAACGTAACCTTGTTTATAAATCAAGCCGTCTTCCTAGATACTATTATGCAACATCAATAGATCGAGGTCAGTTCATGGAGCATCTTCTTATGATTGAGGTCAGTTCATCGAGGTCAACTGCATTACTGATGAATCTTTCGATCGAAATTCTTACGCGTGAGACAAAATGTGCATTCTTGAATTAACAGGTCGAACTGTATTTTATGTATGTTTGCATCTCTTAAGGTAAATGAATTGAAATAAAACCGAGTAAAATGTTATATAAATACTAAACCAAACTTCAAGTTTTTATAAGAACTACTTATGCAAGCGGAATGTGTGCGCACGTGGAAGCATTTGCCGGATGCCTCATATGGACACAATAGTGATCGGCCGAAGCCGATCACAAAAAATAAATAAATGACAACATGTAAAGTAATTTTTTAATTTTGATCACAAATTATCTCATTCGATAAAACATCTCCATTAGATATTTAGAAATATCTTAGGCTGTATAAGAAAATTTCGAGCACAGCTATATCATAGTCTTTGATTTTCAAATACCAACTATCTACACATTTTTTATTATCTGTTTCAATGACTATGAACTATTTTTAAAATTTTCTTTATAGTGTACATGTATCTGTGCATTGTATTTTTATTGCACAGTTCTTACTACTTTGAAACTTTGAAATCTTACGACGAGAGTTTGCATCCAGCATATACATTGTCATAGTACTAGCTGATAGTTGATGATAATTTTTATTACTTTTCTTACTTTTGATTCACTTAACCTTTTTAAAAAATAATTTAACTCCTTATTTTCACGAGCTTTATAAGCTGCTTAATTTGTACATTCACAACAAAAGACCAAAAAGGTAATGAAAACAGAAAAAACAGTTACAAAAAAGATACAGTTTTAGACAAAAATTGTTCAGATTTAAAGCACACCACCTCCCAAAAAAAAGTAAAATAAAAGGAAATATTAGAATTAAAGAACTCAAAAATATCAAATGAGTTGGAAATTATAGAGGATTTACTCATTTAATATTTGCAAGACTAATTATGACGTCATAAAAACCTAATTTCACGTATTTTCTCTCGAACTATTGAAAAGATATGTTTAGTTATTTTAAGAATTAGGAAATAATCATGAACATCCAACGCAATGAAATCACATTATATCCCTCTAAGCAATTTCACGAAGGTTTATAACTTTCAATTGGGCGACAGCTGCAGACCCTTTTTTCAATTTGACAAAAATGAAGAGAAAATGTGAAATTCTCGTCATTTTTTAGTTCATGTACATATATGTTTTTCAATATGACAGGTTGTTGACAACACCATTCAAATGTGGAAGCCAATTAATATGAATAATGTGGTATTTTTACTCCCAAAATGAAGATTTTCATTTTATTTGAATAATTGCCAACAACGTTTTTATTTAAGGACTTTGAATAAAAAATACCTTTTCTGTCGTATTTGATCAAGGTAAATGTGTTTTAATATACGCAATATATTTATATAATTATATCAATGCATTAAATATTAGCAAGTATAGCCATGCTGGATTAAGGACACATTGATATCACATCAAACGATCAGCAGTTAATTTTCCTGCGTACTGATTTTCTTCATTTTTTTTAAGGAATAATTGTATACATTAAAAAAGATACATTTTTATTGTAGGCTTACGTAAAAGAATTAAAATATGTAGTCTCACGGTAAACCTGTATTTTTTCGCGTTATAAACATTACCTACAATGTATTTAGAAAATAAGAAGGATCTATGAATATTTTTCTTTCAGTATAATCAATGCTAGTAAATAGCTCCCCCTACCACCCTCTCTCTCTCTCTCTCTCTCTCTCTCTCTCTCTCTCTCTCTCTCTCTCTCTGTCTCTCTCTCTCTGTGTATTGAATGGATAAAAAATGGAACAGTTAAGTTTTAACAAAATTAATATTTGTTTAAATTCACATATTTGACATGGTGTGCTATTTCAATAAATGTTATATATAAACAAAACGAAGTGTAATTTATATTTTGGATTAGTTATTTCCTTTTCCATCCGAATTCCACTAGATGTATGACTATTTTTGTCAATGAAAGCAAGAGTAAAACAAAGTAATGTTGTTTTATTGATAACAAAAAATAAGTTAAGATTAATATATTCTACTAATATTAATTTTTCATTTAGTGTATCAATGTTTCATATTTCTTTTCTGAATGATTAGTGGAAATTCCATTTTTCATGAATATCTTTGAAATACCATGTTAGACCTTTAAACCTACAAATAAATTAACAAGGACGGAAACACTTAATGTTTAAATGAAGAATTGTTTCCTCTGTTAAAGTGACCGATTTTGTGTACAGAGATAAAAGAAAATCATATATATCCTCCGCCTCCATCCTTTAAGATAAATATTCTTAGGATTGTTTCCTCATGTCAGTGTTTTCTATCTAAACCTCTCACAGCGCAGTCGGAAAGATTGTTTCCTACACCTCTTAATGACAAATACACCATTTATCTAAACGTCAAAAATAAAACATCGGATGGATATCAGTAGATAATTTTTGATGGTATATGAATATTGGTGATTAATTTTAGACTTATTTTGCTTTAAAGTCGAATGCATATTGTAGAAATTATGGTAGATCAAGTATTATATTCACATTTGTTCGGTTCATATCATTTTTCAAATTTTATCAAAATTGGTACTTGAGCAAACAAACACTCATTTTTTTTTTTACAGAATATGAAAAATAAAAAGTAAAATGGCGAAATGTCGACCATTTTGTGATACCGTAGATAGATAACCTTTGGACATTGATGGCAAATTTGATAAACATATGACGTTCAGAAATTTTGATTTTAAATATCTAAAAGATAGGTAAAAATAAAGGATATATATATATATATATATATATATATATATATATATATATATATATATATATATATATATATATATATATATCACATTTTATTTTAATTAAAATTCTTTCTTGCATACTTTATTTATGAAATGTTAAAAAACATTCTTTATGGCTGTTCTATCTTTTATTAATATCCATTTCAAAAAGCTTAAAATGAAAATATAGAAAGCGACAATATCATAACAAAAGTTGTGGAAAATGATCGCATCAGAGTTTTTTAACATTTGCATAAAATCAGGGTGTTTAAATGTATAATATATATAATATATACAATGTTTCCACAAACTTGGTTGCTAGTTTTGTTTTTAATACGTTATTGACACTAACGACTAAAGCTATGATTCAAATAAACATATCCGGTTGTTAAGTGGAGTTGGCGTATGAATATTTAAACACTTGTTTTATTTTAAGAAGGAAATTTATAGACTTTAATTAACTACCGCTTATAAAAGTAAACAAAAAACCCCAACTGGCATTATAAACTGAATGACATTGTTGAATTAAAAATAAAATGCTAAAAAAAATTATTGAGAGAAATCGACTGTTGATACGTGTTTGTAAATTGTCTTTTGATATTAAACATTTCACTTATCACTTGTTGAGTAATTTGACATATTAAGAAAATGAAATGGTTCATGTCAACGTTTTAGCTGTTGATTTTAGAAATAAGTGCAGGCATTGAATATTTCAATTGCTAAAGTATTATGTACTATATGGGCCTTGGCCACCTACAATGAACATCACAATTTCACACCTGTTAATGTGCCAAATTATATCTACTATTAAAATTTTTGTGTCACTCGAAAGCTTTGAATTGAGAATTATTTCCTAAAAAAAGATAATACTATACCGCCATTTAGGCGTTTAAAACTTAAAAAAGCTCGTTTTTCTCTCATTGAGCGCTGGTTTAACAAACTATCTTCATCAAAGAAATATCCATTCAAACATATTTAATATCAGAAAAGTTTGCATTGATCGATAATCTATTTTCCCATTCGAGTACGTATTTTTTCTTTTTTCAACTTGAGGACAAACAAGTCAATTCTGAAGAAATATTTTGCTGCCCTTCCTGAATATGCCTATTTAAAAAAAACATATCGGTAAGGAAATTGTAAAAGCATGACTGGTGATTATAGACATAACTCAGTACTTGCGTATTAATGATGTTGAGTTGTCAAGAAATTAAATGTAGCCATCTGTTCTAGCTCAAGTATTTAGCTATGATTTTGTAAAGCTATAAACTATTAATAAGTAAAGAAAAATTGTATATATAAGTATTAAAGAATATTCCCTATATCTTCATACAGAGTTTATTTTCTTATGAAGAATCACTATATATATTTTAAAATGTCCCTACCATCTATCCCTTTTTAGTGGGCTGTTTGGTCAACACCAGATCTTTAAAATTTAATTTTAAGAAATGTATATTTACTATAAATTGCATATAACTGTAATAAAGACACATTCCAAACACCATTCAGTTTTCAAAATTTCACAACCGAAAACGAAAATTAAAAAAAACCCAATTGTTTGAACCCAATTTAATTCGACTTTAATGATATACATATTAAAATCTTATTAACAAAAATGTTTAAAAATATTTTTAAAAACAATTTTGAAATTTATTCTATTATTTGACATAAATACATTTATGATAAACATATTTCAAATGTAAAATATTGTTACAATATGCGGATTTTTACCAACAAAGCTTATAAGGTTTTCTGAAGTCTTATGAATGATTACTAAGGTTCATTATGAGGCCAGAATTATTATGTCACAGACCTTTTGAAACATTTTAAAGGGTGCTGTTTTCTCCCCATTTCGATTTTCTCGCAAACTTTATTTTTATTATAATATTGTATTTTTTCCAAGCAAATGATTAATATATTGCTGTCACATGATCGTGCTATAAACTCTGTCATAGACCCTCCTATCTGAAATTAGAAAATTTATTGACCACATTATACTAAAAATAACTTTTCACCACGAAATACTGGGTTTAACACGTGAGACATTGTGACGTCATAATAGAGAAATCAACACCTATATATTATGTAAAAAATATTTTACTATTATACGCTCGAAGAGAATCGTGAGAATTATTTTTTGATTTATTATAATAAAACAGTTATAGTCTTTTGATATCGGTCAATACATGGTTTTATAGACCTGATGAGAGAATATCAACTTCGGACTTTGTCCTCGGTCGATATACTCTCATCAGGTCTATAAAACCATGTATTGACCTCATCAAAAGGCTATAATTGTATACAAATTCACATTAATACTATATAACAGTCTACATGCTCACTGGCAGCAAACATAATTATATTATTAAGGAATTGGCAAAATTTAATTTGACTTTGATTATATACATATTAAAATCTTATTAACAAAAATGTAAAAAAAAATTCCCTAAACAATTTTCATATTTATTCTATTATTTGACATAAATAAATTTATGATAAACATATTTCAAATGTAAAATATTTTTACAATATGCGTAGTTTATTAACCAAGCTTATAAGGTTTTTTTAAGTCTTATGAATGATTACGAAGGTTCATTATGAGGCCAGAATCATTATCTCACAGACCTTTGAAACATTTTAAAGGGTGCTGTCCCCTCCCCATTTCGTTTTTCTCGCAAACATTTCTTTAAACTTCACATGAATACTATAAAACAATCTACATGCTCACTGGCATCAAACCAAATTATATTATTTAGGAATAAACCCCTGTATCTATTTGTATTTTACTAATTTTCTTTCATTTGGTTTCAACTACAAATCCGCAAAAGGATATTTCTAGCAAGTATATTAATGTAATTTAAGAAAATATACTATAAAATACATCATTTAAACGAGACCAACTACTTGCAATAGAAATATTGTGTGAATTGTAGGTAAGATCATCTTAGATATGACAATTTTAAAAGATAAGACGTATTTTTCTTTTGTATAAAGAATTAAGAAGATAGATAAATTACTTTCTTCTTTCATCTGTAACATATTTTATTAATGGAGAAACGTCTCAAACAGTAAACATATTTTCAAAAGAAAAAAAAAGATATCTATAAACTGATGCCCAATAAATAATCTATCCTTATAGTTGAAATTATGACAAATAATTTATTACATGTATAGACGCTTAGAAATTTATATCTCATGACCAAATATGAATTCTTCTTTGTCTCGGGCACAGAGAAATCGAAAACTAGATTTGAAAACTAGATTTTATTTTAAAAATCAAAAAAAAAATAGAACACATATCATATTACACAGAAAAATGATTAAAAATTAACATATCAAGTAAAAATTGAATACTTTCCATGCAACGTTTACATTGAACAAAAAAAAAGTAAAAATGAAACAAGTTTTAAATACAATTTAGAAAACATTATCTTTCAAAAACTTTAGATCTGATTCAATAAAGATATGCGTCGATAAAACAAAAGTTCCATATGTTAAACATTTTCAGTTTTTAACTTTCAAACTTCATTTTTCTTGCTAAAAAAATTACAACATAAAGCAATCACACCATGGAAAAAAAATCAAATGTTCTTTGATGTAAATATAACGTCTATTTTTATTTCTCAATCGTATACCCTTTAAATTAGAAATCCCCTAGACAAATCTACGAATCTCGAACGAACATAAATGAATTACTAACGCTTTATTTATTTTTTATAACCTTCAAAAAATATTGAGACAAATATACGAATATTTAACTTGAATACAAAAATAAAGACATCTTCTTTTTCAATCTCTAATATACGAAATTACCAATATAAATCTACGAATTTATTATATAAAAAAAGAAATTGAATTTTTCTTCTAATATCCCATTTAAAACCCTTTTGTGAAAAGCAATTAAAAGCAAATCTGCAAATCTATGAATCAGATATATAAATAAAGAACTCTTTTTACTCACTTTATACACTGAACTTAAGAAATTATTTAGACAAATCTACGATATAACGTATCCAATACTTTTTAGTGTCTCTAATTTCAAAATAATTTCAAACTCTTTTATATTGACTAACTTTAAATACCTACCTTTGAAAATCCTTGATTCCATGAAACAGTTTTTGTAAATCAAAAATCTCTTGTAAATAATATGTTAAAATATGACTTTATAAAATTCATAAGAACACAAGATAAAAACAATATATATACAGTGCATGGGCATTGTGTCTGGAAATTGTACACGCTCTTTTTTTTTGTTTAATTTTTAACGCTGCAGATACTCTTATATCCAGTAGCAAAAGAAGTTAAAAAAATATTTTAAAAAATATATTAGTTATTAATAATTCTCATCAGTTTTAGCAGAACTATTGATTATGGCATAATTATGAATAGAGGAGTAATCTTTCGCATATTAAACGGCACTTAAAAAAAGAAGATTGAAAATAAATGTGATGATTCCAATATATTTCGATACATTGGGTAATGTTGGTGGTTCATTTACTTAGTAATATGCTGAGAAATTAACTTAATGTTGAACTTTTAAAAGATTGCTCTGTTTTTTTTTAATAATAAAAAATAGTTATTAAATATACATAGTACTGACAATCTCTTCTGAAATTGTGATGTTTGTGATTGTTCTGAGTTTGTTTAATGTCTAATAAGAAACAAATTATTCAGTGTTCTTCTTAAAGTCTTCAAATTGATTAACGTTTGTATAAGTAATGTGATATACAATCCGATCAGTGGTTAATTAGGTTAGTCTTCTATGTCTTGGTGGAAGAATGGAAGAAGCCTCCGTATGACCACCCTGGGTTTCATCAAACACTTTATTAGTGTACAATGACTCATCAGTTCTTGGCTCTCCTCCATAAACGTTTGCATCAACTAATTGCCGCGAATCATACTCCAATGACGCTAAAAATACATACAGTTAATATTTATTACATTTATGTCAAATATTAAAAGCAACTGACAGAGTATCTAAAACAATAATATAGTAGGACAGAACAGAATTGAGAAATAAAAACAATAATTATGCAAAAACATACAATGCAACATTGTATGTCGTGACAAGAAATACATAGTATCATTATTACCTTTTTTGACCTGGCGAAATCGAACAAATGCAATGATTGCCAAAATAAATGCACAGGCAATAATGATTCCAAGAACCGCAATCACTGCCATGGCCACTGAGGACAAACCCAATTCTTCAGAGGAGCGATGAAGGGCAAACGCTGCTGTCCGTCCTTCATTGCAAGGGAACTGTTGAACAGCCATCCGTAGAATGCTGTGTAAAGCAGGCATGTTCTGATCATAAATAACCTTATTCATAGCCATTATCGAAGTTGTCACGGAAACCGAAGTCTGAGACGAAGAAACACTCGTGTTTTCGAATTTTAGTCCTTCAATCTCATCCGTGGTCATTAGATAATTTTGAATGTAATCTTCGTCTATCATACAGCCTCTTTTGTTTCTGTCGATCGTTACGACAGTTCTATAATCATTGACAGTGAAAGGCCTTTCAAAGTCAGCGAATATTTTATCGAAATTAGACAAGTTATACTGTGTTGTGATAACACTGAGATATGGGTAAGTCTGTATCTCATTCTCGCTGAGCTTGAGATTCCATTCCTCGGCCTCTGTATCCTGTGGTTCTTTCTCCAAAAGCGCTGCAGGACACCCGGTTACAAGAAAACTGTCAATATTCTGTGGAAAATCTGCGGCACCGTCAAAATAGACTTTAACAGATGTCAGATACATGGCGGGAAATTTAAGATCTAATTTTGTTCTCAATCCAGAACTAGGAGTTCTTATGAAGTTTTGCAATATTTGAAATTTTGAGCTATTGCGATTTATATATTCAATCCTTAACATCTCGGCCAGGTATGACTTTTTTGTGCTGATAGCTACAGTTGTTATCATGACTTCGACAGTGAACGACACAAAATACTTCTCACCAACACTAGTCATGAAACTTAACCCTTCAAATCCTGGGTAAATGATGTTTGAACAGCCTGTAAAAGAATTTTAAAAATAAAGAAAAGAAAAGTCCAATACCATTATTAACAATTTGCGTTTTAGAGCCTCAAAATTTTTAAAGATAATACGTGAAACCTTCAATAGTTTAGGATAAAGAAAGATAACTCCTGCTGATTGAAGCAATTTTTGTAACAAACCTTCACAACAACGTGCTATTCTGAACTAAAAAGAAGCGCTTCATTATGATTTGTAATTAAAATTGACAATGTACATGACTATATATTATTGTTATATATTTACCTTTGCAAATATGTTTTCTTATATGAACATATAGAATAGCGAAAACCTTCAATTCTGTGTGAACGTTTCCGTGACGTTACAATGATAACCGCAAGCGCTTATCGCTTGTCGCTTGGATTATTGTAAACATAAAATCTTGGTAATTGTAACAGTTTTGAACGATTTGTCTCTCTCAATCGTAAATATAAGTAATAAACAGCAATGTTAAAAAGTTCACAGGGATATGAAGTTGGTTGGTACGTGATCAAATCTACTGAGAAGCCCTTGGGGTTTCACAGGATTTGAACACGTGACCAACCAACTTCATATCCCAGTGAAAATTTTAAATTGCTGTTTATTTCCTAAGTACATCCAACATTTGACTTTATGCGGCAATGGTAAAAATTTGCTTTTTTAAAAATCACTATATCTAATTTCCTTCATATCTTTATTAGACAGTTTTGTTTCATTTGCATCTATTGAAATTAATTTTTTTTATATAATTAATAGCATATGTTTCCAAAATAAAGGTTAATTTAATAAGATTATTTGAAAATAAAGTAATATGATAACACTAGCTTTAAACTTTAAAAATAAAAATCTTACAATGAAAAATCTTTAAGAGTAGTCCATATGACTGTGTAAAACTATGTTTTTATTCAGTGATCATTGTATTAATGTTGGGAAAATTCATACATGCACTTTTTTAATGACAAACACTATTATTCAAACTTCTTACGTTTTTAAGCTTGGTCTTACCTTTCAATTTGTAGTGTAATTTTGCATTAAGACATTTAGAAATCAAAAAATGTATACCTACCTGAAATTTGCTTATGAGGCACCGGCGTCTTCTCTTCTAAAGTAATTGTATCGTTTTTGTGGGAGAGTAAATGTGTCGCTGGTTTCCCCCAAAATGATTCCCTTTCGATGGCAGACACAACTTCCACAAAGACAGTGTCCCGCCGTCTGACAAAAGATCCTAGCGGGTAATGTTTACTTAGCAGCGAGAATTGTGTAGGGTAAATATCATATTCTGAAGTAAAAAAAAAAAGGAAATAATATAATCAGTTTTATGTAACTATATTCGATGGCATTTGCTTGATTTTGTTCATACAACAGCAACAGAAAAAAGATCACCTAAAATAAATGACAAAAGCTGTCTAAGAAGTTTCAAGGTTATTGCCACCAAATTAAAAAACCCCAAAAGTACTGTGGAATCATTTAATTTCGTGGGGGCCAATTTTCGTGGATTGTTGGGTTTTTGCTTGTTCGTGGGGATGTAATTTCGTGGATCAGTCAGTTTTCAGTTTCAGTAGGTAAAACAAACCTTTTATAATTAGTTTTCGTTGAGGATGTAAATTCGTGGGCGAGGGCTACCCACGAATACCACGAAAATTGAGCCACCACGAATTCTAATGATTTCACAGTATTATCTAGATATATATTGTATATATAAGCATATATATATCCCATCATTTGTTTAAAATTACACTTTTCTATAAAAATAAAAATTCTGAAAACTTAACAATACCGAAGTAAATTTTTAAGCTACTTCTTGTGTTGTAAATTGTCATATGGATATTACCTTGTTTTATTGGTCTGATTTCGTCACTAGGTATATGTACAGTTTGTTGATTTCCGACACAGTTTAGCGAATTGTTTGTATAACTAATAATTCCCCTTTTGTTGCTTGTTTTTATTTGGATCCCTGTAATTTGTTCCGTACCGGTGCTGCTCTTAATTAAACAAAATGTTGAAACATACAAATATACACAAAATCAGTAAATTTTAAACGAAACAAGAGAAAAGAGGCAAAGGAGTGTATCACACTATTGTTTGATGTATAGTACATTTGTGCACTACCTCACGATCCTTGTCTTCAGTACAATTGTTTTATGATGATTGGCGAATGCGATAGTTTCAACACACATTTTCAATGATTGATACAATTAAAATATGATTATCCTAATTGCGTAAAAAGTGACGTTATTTAGTGATTGGTACTCGAGCCTTTTTTGTTTTTGTTTTGACTTGATTGATGTAAACATTACATGCACATGAGACAAGAAAACAGTACCGTATGTAAAAAAATATTAAGCTATACACAATTTTTTTTAATTTTAAAGATAATGAAAATAAGTTTCCTTCAAAATTCACTCAAGTGAACTGAAGATAATGTATAGTAACAACTGTACGATGATCGGTTGGAGAAGTGAAACCGGAATGTGTTATGGTCAAACTTTAGTAAATGAAAAGAGCCTACAGTTTAATGAAATATTAATTCAAGATACGAGTTCTTCTAATGATGTGTCAGAACAAAAGATTTGTTTGGTAGTGTGTATCGGGCTATTAAAAAAAACACACTGAAAAAGCAGGTTTTAAACTGTCCCTTGTTATGATATTTTAGCGAAATAGGTGACAAATATTTGAGTTTTGTCCATTTTGTCAAATAAAATATATCTAGAATGCCTACAGTCTCTCCGAAAAGGCTTTAAAAAGGTTTTGACATCTTTTTTGTTAAATGATGTCAAATTGCTTATATGTATCGGCATTACTTTCCCGATGGTTGGATAAAGAATGTTAAGAAACTTTAATTTTCTACATAATTCATTTAAAGTGTAAAGTATAAGAAAAAAATATTAAATAAATCAACGTGAGGTCATAATGGTTCGAGCACCAAAAAGACACTTTGGAATCAAGTAATAAATTTTAACTTTTCAGTTAAAGTGCCCTACTCCATTACGCAAAATGCAGATTTTTCTAAATATAAATCTTAATGCTTATTTTTATAAAGGGTTTTTGAGATAAGTTTTCAGAGAAATGTCAAAACATTTCAAAAAAAATAAAATTATCTCCTCTTGAACAATGTCGGGACTCTCCATTTTGATCAACTTTAACCTCCTTCACTAAGGATTGCTTTGTGGTAACTTTGGTTATATTTTACCCAGTACACTTCTTCTACAGTGTAGACTGACAAACCCAGGAACAAAAATAATAAGAAAGGCTCACTTGAAATTTCAACTCAAGTAACAAGTTCAGTTGTATGATTAAAAGAGAACCCAATGCTTGATATTAACGTTTATGTGTTTGCAAGTATTTAAAGACACTTTAAAAATTCAAAAGAGAGCACAACGTCGTGATAGAGACCTTCATCATATTCAAACTTTAGTTGAAACCATTTATTATTTCGAGATTTTTAATGCATTATCTCCAATAAACATACCATGAAGTAAAATTTCTTGGGTTCCCCAATGTATCTGTCCGTAAAGGCACTATAATACCATTTGGGTTCATATCTGTGTTGGCATTGATGTTTAACTGGAAACACGACAGTTCCCTCGGAGCCTTCCAAATTAATTTGCACTTGAAAAACATCACTTGGACTTCCACATCTTGATAATTGAAGACTGATGAAAAATGGTCTGTCTAAAAATGTTTTCGTGAGTTAGTATATATTATTGTCTGCTAGATGCAAAGTGGGTAACTGTGAAAAAACTCTTCTTTAAGTCAACATTTATCTAAATCGTCATTTTATTATTTTAAATCCATTGGTAGGAATAAAATACTCAGTTTGCGTATAATGCATGGCCTGTAATTTTAAAGAGACAGTACGGCACATCTTATTAAAAAAACCGACTTGAAAAAAATTTCCGATCTGGTTCGGTATTTTTGTACTACTTATTAATGTATAAACTTTTAGAAAATTACAAATTTCTCCATGAAAAAAATCTAATTATTTCATTAAAACTAATTATTACGAATAACCCATACATAATTACATCGCAACGTGTTACGGGGTTCAGCTTTCTATACAATTACGCATGCGTATTTACTGTTAACAAAACACTTGCAGGGCTCGCGAAAATTTTCCTTGACATGCTTGTTGATAGGAATATGTCTTTTTTCCTTCTCCCAGGTAATAATTGTTCAAAGTCTTTAAAATAACCACAATTATTATTTTGTAAGCTTGTATTTTGCGTGTTTACATGTATAAAATGAGTTGCTACAACCTAAATTCATTTTGGAAGTGATGCCCCTTGAGGGGTTTTGTGACATATTTATGTTTGTTTATTTTAAAATGAACTGAAAGTGGTAAACCATTAATAAATTATCGAGAAAGTGATGATGTGTTCCGTTTAGAGAGTTCCTTTTACCTCGTATACCATGATGACCGAAGATGGGCGGAGATCGTGTAGGTTTCAGCACGTGTCAATTACTGTCAATCAAAATCCACGTGGTACAACTAACGATATAAGATTATTCCGGTTTGTACGACCCTTAAATTTCCGGAAATTTATAATTACATTAATCAGGTATATGAAAGGGATTTTTATGTACTTCAACTGTCACAATCAACGTTATTTCTAATATTCTAGCGATACAATGGGTTTATCTAAAGTTATTCACACATGTGTTTGCATCTGTACTGTCTCTTTAAATATTTGTCTTTTCACGTAACGTAAAGGACACACAGTTTCACTGCAATAAATAAAAATTCTGTATTTATGTTAAAAAGACTGTAAATAATTTGGGCAGAATAATATGAATCTAATAGCACTAGACCCATCGATCTTCCATAAAAGTCCGATTTATTAACATAAAGTACACACATTATTGTATAGAATCATTTTCTTACCTTTGTCTGACCTCAAGAAAATTGACATGCTTGATAAATCACCAGGTGATGAATATCTAAGAATATAAGATAACCATTATTTAACTTTGGCACCAAAACGGGACCTTTTATCATGGAAACAACTTCCACTTAAAGTATTCACTGAACAGCAACCATATTGAATCTAACGAATGTTGAAATTATAGTGTTAATTGGCATCACCCAGTGACATTTTGCATCTAAAGTCTGAAAGCTTTCATTAGATTAAATTCATAATCTAAAAAAAAATTATGTCATACTTTCTGCCATCTTTGTTATCAAATGCATCCATCAGCTTGTCCGTTGGGGCGTTGCTAACGTCATTAAACAAAGCTTTTCCAGTGAGTAAATTGTCTCCCTAAAACATTGACAATAAATGACTTTCTTCCTATAGTTATATTTCCTGTATTTTAGATCCCCCTTAAAACAACCAAAATAAACAAAAAAATATTTAAAAAATAAATAAATTTGAAAAACCGACAAACTATACTTAGCGTAAATAGAATCTTAACAAATGTGGCTAGCTATTGCATATACATGTATGACTATAGAAACTACATGTAGCGAAAATCGAAAGAAGACAAATAATCTTTTAATAACAGCAACATTAAGCACCATCTTTAGTTAGTATTATAGATTTTTGACACTTTTCTCATTCGACTCAGCAAAGTTTATTTAACAAAATAACAAAAATAGAAAAACAAAATGTTAGGAACATGATTAAGTTTGTAATCTAACAATTTCTTTTGCTTGAGGTTGTTCAAGTAAACGACCTCCTACCCCTTATCATTACACCATGACAGTTTATAAAACAATAAATACGTTGAGTTCCTCATTGGTTAAATTGAACAATATGTATGCTAAATTAAATAAACGTGTCATTTCTATGTTGGATTTAAATTTACAAACAAGAAAAAAATACATTTTTATGCGTATGTTATCAGTATAACAAGTGTCACTTCAAAAAGCCACACACAACAAATTCAAAAAACAAACCTTTACAGTGACAAGTTTAAACACCTGTCCATACACTAGCGGGGTTCCTACGGTTGTGCTGTCATCATCACTGGATTTGATTTGGAATAGTCCACTGTAGTCGGAAAAAATTGTAACTGAAAAATTAATCAATAAATATTCTACAGCCATAATGCATTTAGCCTTTTTAAGTACTTCAGGAAAGCAACATCTGGATAAAATTGTGTCATTTGATCATTTGAAATGTTTTTGATAGGTAACGGTATGGAGGACGAATCGCACTCCTTTATCATTTATTTATTCGGTCATACAGTCACTATTTAATTATAGAACTTTAGTTAACACTTAGATCACTGATTAGCTTTATTGAATTTATATTGTGAAGCATTTAAATTCAAACATTTAAGTTAAAATCAAAAATTATGATATCATCTCTAAGCCAATGGATTTAAACATGTTTAACATGCTTTAAACAACGATGGGACACAGTTAAAAGTACTAGTATACCAATGCGTATTTGATACCTGGTACCAACGGTTTTGTGACAATTCCTCGAAGGTAGCCAGTGGAGTTGGACAAGGATAAGTATTGTTTGGATTTTACGTTTGATAGGCTAACGAAATCTCCAAATCTATTGAAATGAAATAGAAGTCTTTTACAAAACTTTAAATAATAATCATTCAATTATTTAAAAAAAAAATAGATGAATATCGAGAAATATTGTGCAGAACCTGGACCTGGACCTGAGAAAACGAGAGTGCAATTGTATATTTATATATGAGCATGAATTATAAACAACTTTTTTACTTGATTCCATCTACTGGCCCATTATCAGTTTGTCGTTTACGTCGTGAGGTAAAAGAAGCTTCATAAGGCGGACTGCACAAGGACGGAGACGATGTCTGTTTACAGTAGGCATATATTGCTGATCTTAAACAGCGGCGCCTCTCAAACAAACCTGGAAAACAACTTTAATAATCAAATCCATAATCATTTTAAAAACGGTCTTCGCGAGACATTAACACTAATATAAAATGTCTTTGCTACTCATTGGTTTTTTTGTTTTCTTTTTCTTTTTTTTTTTTTTTACCTCAAATCATTTCACCAATAGAAAAAAATTACAAACGGTATATACATTTGTAGATCATTTGTATTACGACAGTTTAGTTTCCACAAGATACCTATTAACATGTACTGGTAGTCTGCTGATTCCTTATTTTATTCTAAATTTAATAGGTAAAGTCCCCAGAACATTTGTTTTTGTGTACATAATTCTACACTTCTGCATCTCTTGTCATAGATCTACATTTTAGCTTCATATGAACAAAATTCTTAATAATTAAGCGTCGAAGGATATCTCATTTTTCAACAAATGTAACTAACCGTTGTAGTATTTTTTCATGAAGATTAATGAAAAAAAATTTACTGACGCCCTCACGTTCATATTCTTTTCGTAAAGATCAGAACAAATATGCCGTAGTTTATTTATATAAAGAAAACTTGATAACATCGATGGACATACATTTAAGGATTTGTTTTAACAAAGAAGATGGGTGAATAAGGAGTGTAAACTGCCTATATGAGGATAGATAAGATACTATAAAATGAAAATATCAACAAATCTCATAATTTCTTTCTAATTTATTGAAAACAATTTATACTTACCATAACATTGATTTGTAACCCTTAAATATGTTAAATTTTTGGAATATGTTAATTTAAACTGGAGTATGAGTGTCAAAACCTCCAAATAGAGTCATTTTTAGAACTTCAATGCCTTTTCTTTTATAGAGTGGGTCTGAGCTCCATATTTTTGTCATAGTCTATATAAGGTTTAAAGGAACTAAAACCGAGTTCAATCAACGAAAACGTGGTTAGATGACCCAAAATACTTTAAAAATGTCATTTTGTATCGCAACAATTGAAAGTTTTAGAAAAATAATACAAGTCCGTAAATTCGTGGTTGAAGTCGCATATAGCGTTTAACAATGTAGTTTGTTATGACTGACATGGCTCAGTGGTTAGAGCACCAGATATTTTGTAACATTATAGAGCTAGGGTTTTTAGGTTGTGGGTTCGATACCACCAAAACTTTATAATTTTTTTTATCGTTTGTTAAAATATTCAAAACTGAATATACATGTAGTTAGAAATTGTGCTTTTGTAAACTTGTATTATAAAATCATCAAGTATTTTTTAGCTGGAAAAAATAAATTTGAAATTGTATTTTACGACTAAACCTAATGGGCATTTGCGCTATCTTGTTCCCCCATCTTCTTACAAAAAAAAAGATGTATCATGATTTACAATGCATTAAATTTTTTAAAACGGTTTTTAATTGGCAAACAAACTGTTTGTTTATGCAGTATGAATACATGTTACGACCTGTACTTTAGAATTAATGTAAAATATGTTGTGGTCATTTTTATGTAAAGAATAACGTGCAGGGGCACACGAACTTACAAATTTGACACTCACCGTATGTTATGTCTTTGAAATACCCAGGTTTCAATAAACTCTCTATTGACGACATCTTGTACTGAATAGGAACCGGTTTCTCATCTGCAGATCTCGCCCATTCTCGTAAACTCTCGGTACTTCCGGACGAGAAGTCTCCAGATGGTGGATTTCCACCGATGTAGTATTCATACTGCTCTTTGGTTGTATTCTGTACCCGTTCAAATGCTTCCTGCTTGGAATTTACTCCAACACTAAATCCACCGCCACCAGAGGCGCCAAACCCACTGAAGGACGCCTGTGCAGCCACCTGAAAATTTAAGTCGAAACATCAAGATTGTCGCAAACGGCCATAATTGTAAAACAATATTTTTTTCTTTATAAAAGCTTTGTATGTTCGAATTTTAAAGCTTACATTTAGGCCATTTTCTTAAATAAAAAATAATTATTAGCTTAAATAATCATATTCAAAATATCGAAAATCTAACAGATACTTGTAATTTGTTAACCATCCAGCCTCCTTAATGTAATTTGTCTTTATTTTGGGGGTTACATGTAAGCTAAATATCATAAAGCTTAGGAGAAGAAAAAAAAAAAAAACAAAAAAAACAAATATAATAATAAGCAACAATTTGTTTGCGTAATCAAGCTATATTGTCTAATATTCTTTTTGAGTTGTATTTGTCATATCTAGAATACTTAAAAGCTTGAGTGGTTTCTTTACCTTTGCACCTATTCCTTCGGATTCCAGCTTTGATAAATCTGATTTTGAAAAGGTAAGTTGTTGGACTGCTTTCGCACCCATTACAACTTCAGTTGTATAATGAGTACCGAATTCACGAACGAGGTTAATATACATCTCTTGAAGTTGGCCGGATTCACAATCTTCCATCGGCAATAACATCACTGCTTTTTCGAAGTAATCATTTACCTAAATGAAGTACAAAACAATTATTTTCGATTCCATCTTTGATAACATTGTTATGATAAAAAATGCTGATCATGATAATGATTTATTCGTATAATTATACTTTGGATGATTTAGATGTTTCCGACATTCTTGCTCTGTAAACTACAGCGCGGCTAACCACACTTAATGTAGTTGTTTCTCCTTTTTGAATTTCCCGCGAATTCTTCTGATACGATGCGCTTGCGCTGAAGCTAGCACTGACTCCCCAGCCGCCTCCATGTGCATTGACCTAGACAGAAAGCAGCTGATTTTTAAAATCAATTGAAACCTTTTAATAACAGGCATATTCTGCATTTTAAATCCTACTTTATTTTACGAGGTTATTGAACATATTTACATGTATATGTCAACTATTTTTGAAGTCTATATGTGTATGTAAAATATGCGATCGAAAACTCTGTATTTAATATGAGCCAGAAGGAAGCTGTTATATTTATTTTAAAAAAATACCACTGAAAATGCATGTGAGGATTGTTTATTTTAATTTTATTTGTTAAATGTGTTTAAGTGTACCTGAACAAATTCTCTTAAATTATGCTTAGGTTGGTATATTACTTTGAAAAGACTTTAATAAGATTTGAGATGTACACGTAAAGACCGAATTTCCCATCTTTAGATTACGCTTGTTTAGCTAGAGCATTTATAATACCCATATAACATTAGCATAGCGGATATTAAGTTGAATTGCAAGCATGATAATGACTTGTGAAGCTTATTATTAACACAAAAGTATTAACTTTAGAAATGTATATGATACATTTCAATGTCTCAAGAAATAAAATAACCTTTTTCAAAACAATGGTAAAACTAACTCGTCTCTCATTCTGATATCTGCAAATATGAGTTTGCTAAGATCTGGTATGGAAATATTTATATTGAAATATCATGGTTAGGTAAAAAGCTTACCGATGCATCCACACTGAGCATCTTCTTATAGTCAGACTCGGATTGGACCGTGTACAGAGAAGATCCAAATTTAGCACTTTAAAAATAGCAAACAAAATCAACCAAAAACAGATTATAGTACATTTAGCAATTTGTATATCTATTTATGTCATATGGTTCAACCTACAACATTATCTTTCCACTCGAACATTGATTTATCTCTTCATCTCTTCAAAACACCATCAATAATAAATTGTACCTGGATTCTGAGATCACGTCTACGTTGTCTGGGATTCTATAATTTCCGTCCGCCGTGAATTTGTGAGTGTAAGGAAGCTCCATTATTGGGAGACGGAATCCTTGATCAACGACGCCATCATCAGTGAGCGGATTCCCCTTAAACAAGTCGTAGCCACGCCCTATATATCCCAGGTTGTAGCGGGAGGTGGTGGCGATGAATGGTGTTTGAGCTTCGTGGTACGCTCTTGACGCTAAATGTATTTAATTGCAGATTCACAGACATAAAAAATATGCTTACACAATTTCCTTACTCAAAAACAAAACCAAATAAAATCTTTAAAACAAGGCTCTTTAAACCTTTAGCTTCTCTTTGATCCGCCTCCCTGGCTTCTGCTGCCGCTAGTTTCTCGGGAAGTCTCGCGTGAATACTGGCATTCATCATGGTCGTGGAAAGCTGTAGTTGTTGAAAACGAAATCCGCTTACTAGCTCATCCAAAGTAACTGTAAATTGATCACAGATAAAATATCATCTTCCGAAAATTCATGGTGAAAACATGTTATGAGAGTCATGTAAAAATAGCAATCCACAGTGGAATGCCATCAGATTTAGTTCAAGCTATCTAATTTACTACGTATAATGCACTTGCTATTTCTCGATACTGTTTAGACAAACAATATACAAGTATTTTTTAACGTTATTTGGCATCTAGCTAAGCAATCGTCGAACTCAGTACTTTTCATTTTTCCGTTTAATGAATTTAATTTTACTTTGTATTTTATCACCTTAACATCATTGTTGCAAAAGATCATATTTCAATACATACTGTGAAAACATAAATATTTCTGGTGTCAAATTTTTGTGAATTGAATAAACTTTACAGGTTCGTGGCGGTGTAATTTTGTGTGTTACATGTATCTCATTCCTACAGAAGGAAATATGACTTTACCATCCTAGTTTATATGTTATTTCGTGAATGAGAGGTAACAACGAATTCCACGAAAATAGAGTCATCACGAAATCTTATTATTCCACGGTATTTTTCAAACTTGTTAAAACATTGCAGATTTTTTCTTATATAATTTTACTTAACACAATCATGGAGTTATCTTTTCAAATTTTTACGTCTTAACAATTTGTGTTCTGAAATACTTCGAGAAAAGTTTTGCTTGCTCAAAAAGCACAAAAATGTAAATGTTATCAGTTAAACATAATTGTTCACTTTCCTCCCAAGCTACATGACAGCTATTCTAACAAGACGGATACTTAAATAATTTTTAAGCCTTTAATAAAGAACCCCCCACCCCCAACCCCCCTAAAAAACACCCACAATCCCCCCCCCCCCGAAAAAACCCCCCACCCCCCAAAACTCCTCCCACCCAGATTCCATATGATTGCTTAAAATAATTGATTTTATTATTTTGTATAATTAGACTGTAGATAATTCAATGTTATACGGAAATATTTCAGTAGAGTGTAGACATTGTTCCAGGCTTATCAGATACTAGATCAGATTAATCGTGTTACAAATCACATGAAGAGAATTTGACGCTGGTTTTATTTCCTTGACCAAGGCAAATGTTTATTGTAATGATGCGGAAATATTGTTTTCTTTTAACAATAAAACTTTTCTAAAATCAACGTCTCTTTGATTTTGAATTCCCTTTTTCAAACAGATTACTGTGAAATCATTTTTATTCGTGGAGGTCAATGTTTGTGGGTAGACAAAATTGTCTTGGTTTGTGGGAAGATTATTTCGTTGGTATTGTAATCAGGATAAGTTTGATAAATGATTGTGTATAGGTTCGTTGGGATATAAATTCATGGGCAAGGGTTACCTACGAAAGCCACGAACATTGGTCTCCTACGAACAATGATGATTTCACAGTAATCAAATCTACAACTGTCTGTTGGCATTATTTCACGTGTGCATATTTCAACCATATGCAAATATCATATATATGTGAAATAAAAGTACTACAAGGGAAATGTACATGTAAGTATGCATAAACGAAATAAAACTTAATTAGTTTAAAATAAGTGTTTTTACCTCCTTCCCCGTCCACATAATAAATTATGTAGCAGGATGCTCACGCAAGTGAATTCAAATGTTTAATTCGGCAAAAATAGACAACATATTCCTTAATTTGTACAGAATATTACATATACTTTTTAAAAATTGTTTATAAGTAGTTTGTTTTCATTTTAATGACGAACGGAAATAAATCTTACAAAAGTAATAAGTATTATATAATTTTAGTTAATTCATAAAATTACAAAACGCACTTAACTCGACATCGTTCCGACAGTCTAGAAACAAACGTTTCTCATGTAAAACTTTTTTACACGAGGATATAAAATTAATATTTTGCATATGGTTAAACTATACACCCGTGAAATAATAAAAGCGTACAATTGTAGATCTTGACAAATCTGTTTGAAAAAAGAAATTCAAAATTCAAGAGACATTGATTTTAAAAAACGCTTGAATAAATTTTTGTTAAATAAAAAAAATGTTTCCTCATCATTGCAATCAACATCTGCCTTTTTCGTATGACCAGCGAATTATCTTTATTAAGGAAATAAAACCAGACTCAAAGCTTTTCCGTGCGATTTTCAACACGATTTATCTGATCTTGTATTTGATAAAAACAACAGAGACTCTGGGGCACACTCCAAAAGCTAGTAATTGACAGACAAGGTTGGAGAACCCTCGTTACTTCCCTATACGCCAAAGGTGTCACGGGCAGTAAGTCTGTAAGTATTTGATAAACCTTGGACAAAGCCCACAGTTTGCTTGGAATTAAAACCGAATCACCTGCTGGTATATTTGATATTTGTCAATATGTCAATATCTAACATTTTCTGAAACTGTATTCGTGATAACTAAACTTCATGACCTATTGTTCGGGAAGTTTAATAATCAAATAATTGCAAATCCCCAAAGACCTCTTCAAATGTACCGTATTTCAAAACACGTAAAAAATGTATCCTAAAATTTGTCATAAATAAAAAATATTCCCAATTCTTAATAATAAAGTGAATAATGGATAATCAACGTTTACAGCTTAAACCAAGTCTTAATACAATGCACAGAACTTTAATCAAAATAAATATGGGTATATATATATATATATATATATATATATATATATATATATATATATATATATATATATATATATGTGTCTAATATACTAAACAATTCTTTCCAAACATAGATGGTGTGTTTACCGTTTGATATTTGTGTTTACTGCTGCCAAGGTTTAGGTACATGTTTTAATACATCCATATATACATATAAAGCAGGTTCTGAATTCAATACATTTCCATTTTTGTATGTTAATTTTGAAGTTTTCTATGATTGCTTATTGTTTTGGTTAATCATTCTTTCAAAGACAGTACATGCTCATTGATAACATTGCCAAAAAAAGTAGAATATAAAAGGCTTTTATTCGGGGGGGGGGGGGGGGGAGGATTTGAGGAGAATTTGTACAACTCATCGCAGACAATTTCACTCTGCAATATTTAGGTTATACTGTTCCTTACATCGAATATAGAATATTTTCTATAAAAAGTTATTCTCATTTGATATTGATCAAAAATACAAATCAACTAAAATGAACTTTCATGTTTTTCTTTATATTGTATTAAATATAAAGATAGAGTGTTGTATTTAAAGAAATACAAATCACACAGGTTGAAGACCTTTCATTCAGACACCATCCAAAACCCTTTCAGTCATTCTCCAATTGACTGAAAAACATCGTTTCATTCCTGTTTTTGCAAATTTTCTAAATCAAGAGCACCTTATAAGATATACCCCATCTTTGAAAATTAGTAAAGCAATGCACACTATTTATTATGATTCACGGTATGCGTGTATTCACAGAATGAAATAGATTTACCAAATAAATTTAAAGAAAAAATAGAAGTAAATAATAAATGATTAAATGAGTTAATTAATCAACAGAGTCACTCACTTGCTGTGGAATTGCTATTTTCTTCCTGCATAACGACTGACCTATAGCCATGGATAAATAAGAACAGTGAGAGTACTTCTCGTAGAGACATGACCAAGGTTTACGATAAACCTTGTCAACAAGGATGAGCATGGCTTTTTATAGACATGTTGGAATTATCAAATGGTTGATGACGCCTCGAACATCCGCTAACCGGAACTTGTACCTTAAATTAAACAATTATACAACAGACAACAAATTTCGATATAGTGCCAATGTAGACTCTAAACCTCGTCCACTGATTAAACAATTACAGACGGAATAAACCAATATCCGACAAAAAAGCTTTATAATTAGTTAACATGTTATAACTATCTAATTTAAAAACAGAGTGAGGCTCATTTAGCCATTTAGGCAACCAAACAGCGAATGAATGTTGAGTAAAAGGTGACTGAATGACAAAACTTTGTCATTTAGTCACATTTTCAGACCTTTCAGTCACATATCAGTTGATTGAATAGCTGAGCGTCATTCTGTAAAAGCAATATAGATCTATTCTACTACCTTGATTAGATATTTTGTATATGACTCCATATTGAGGGCCGATTTCATTATTGCTATTGTTGCTCAGGTGGTCGATGTGGACCATGGACCTCTTGTTAAGTATAGTTATATATAACCAACTAATTGAAAATAGGTGATGACTTTATGGAAAATATCCGGTAAATGTTGATAATTACAGAACAGCGAGTGAAAGATAAAGTTTATAAAAATCCAAGCGGGATTCGAACTCATGACATACAGATTCAAAGTTAACGCTCTAACCCATTGCGCTACGTTGTAATGTAACTATAGCAGAAAGAAAAAGCTTATAAAATTATACTTAAATTTATTGTTTTTTCGACCGGATATGCGTTACGACATGGAGGTGTCCGCCTTAATTTAATACCCCTTCTTTATATAACACCTAGTCTCTTGAGCCTTTGACTTTACAATTTAAAATGTTAATATCGTTTTTGCTCTTATTTGTTCAAGAATTATATGTAAGTTCTTTAAAGTCTTCATTTTTACAACCGTGTGTCTCAAAGTTTACAGGAAGGAAAACCATAGACGACAATTGATGGTACTTGTTTTATTTACAGTTACACACAAATGTACACGTAATTATTGACTTATTTTTTACATCACTGAGCAATTTTTCAGTTTGTATTGTATGTCTTTTTCCTGAGTTAAATCCATACTGCTTGTCCTTCTAGTTGCGCCGTGACGTCCGGCGAAGTCAACATTTTGGTCAACTTTAAAGAGGACTATCTGTGTTTACTGATTTCTGTTCAACTAGACAATATATCCCATTATTACTTGTACATACAATATCATCAGAATACTTAATTTGAGGTTTCAATATCATTTGGTTTTAACCAAAAGTATAGATATATTGCTTCTGACATTAAGTTTATTGATGATATGACGCAAATTTTAACCGTGCGTAATGGCTTCATTTTTGCAGGATTAGATTCTAAAAAATTCTTAGAATTGAAAGAATATATTAACATTTATTATTCAAAATTGTTTTAAATTTTTTTCTACCTAATTTACTGATAATATGACGTTAAGTAAATAAGCTATAGCAAAATTCTTCATATTTAAGTAAATAAGCTATAGCAAAATCCTTCATATTTTGTTTTTGGTCCTCTAGACAATCATAAAAACATGGTTTCAATCATAACCGATCGTTTCCAAATATACTGTAGGATGAAGTGCTGTACTGTTTAAAATCAATTAATTTTAAGATGTTATTTAACAATTCTACGCTTTTACGAATTCGCTTTTACGAATGAAATTAACAGCATCTGTCTTGCATTGTATATAGATGTATTTAGGCCTACATCAATGTCTTTTGATAAAGAAATTAAAATATTTAATCCAACATTATTGAAACATTAAAGGGGAGCTCGAGTGATCAAGCCAAAAAATATTTAAATGTAGTTTTTGGAGACCACGTCTTCCAACAATCAGTCGGAATTCCCATGAGCACAAATTGTGCTCCTCTATTGGCTGACTTATTTTATATTCATATGAAGCAGAATTTTTTCAAAAGCTAGTGCAAGAAAAGAATAAAACACTTGCTGTGGCCTTCAACTGTGGCAAAGGTTAGTTTCCTAGACACCTTATCCAACCTCCAATGTAAAGGAGGTTCGTGATTGCTCAGGGTTTGTATTTTGACAATCACAAACAATCCAAAACATCAACATTTCGTTTTTTCCCTATTATGAAATTTTCCAGAATTGACAATTACTTCGATCATGCCATGCTAAAACTATGACAGGCGCACACGGCGGCTTCGATCGGTCAACAGGGAATAGTTTCTCCTCCTAGGCACCTGATCCCACCTTTATCTTTTTAGAGATTCGCGTTGCTCTTGTTTGAATTTGTATTTCGCTATATGGATTTTTGAGATGGTTGACAGTTTGTTATTGTCATTTTTCATATCTCAAGCATATCGTTCCTGTATACATGTAATGTGCTTGTGAGATTTTCATATTTGTATAAACGAAAAGCGCATAATGCAATAAAATACCAGGACTGGGTTGCGCAATACCACTTGTTAATTTAATCATTGGTCAAAGTCAGTATTCACTGGTTTAATGACCAGTGTTCAAAGTTGTGTTGCTCGAAGTAAATTTAGCCGATGGTTATATAACCACTGGTTTCTATTGTTTAACCGGCTAGCATCCATTAATGCACTTACTTTGTCCGTCTGTCAATTATGGCTGGAAAAATAAACTGATAATTCTTTGAACAGAGGACACTTAATTTATCATTAAACAAATTAAAGACGTTATATCCATCTATACAACAAATTCAAAAATATATGGGATGGATTCAATGTTTTTGTGCTCTAATACAGGTAAATTGTGAGAAAAGTGAATTTTGTTTTGATTATTTTAGACATTGTTCCTTGCTGAATATATATTTTTTCAAATTGACATTTATTTTTTCTCTAAAGGTGTGAATCAATTTACTATCGACGTTATTATTAGCTTCCACTGAATGTGAGTACCAGGGAGATGATCCGCTTTATTGTTGTTTTTTATTCAATTTGCATAAGGCCATTGCTATTTATCAATTTAATATGAAAGAAATCAAAAGTTCATGAAGTGTACACAGCAATCCTCACGAAGACCCCCAGGGGTGGCTAAAATTGCACACAGTTGTAGATTCAGAGAGGTAAGTTAATTTTTAAAATTATTTATTAGCTCGCTAAAACCCCACATTGTTTTAATGAAATGCTTATGTACTAACAATTATGGAAACATCCACTTTACACATGCATGAGTTTACCTCTAGCGACCCTCACAGAATGATGACCCCATTCCTCTCTTTTCTTCGGTAATTAAAGAAAATTTAACTTAATTAAGGCTGGTTTTATAGAATAGGGATTAATAATAAGTCCATGCAGCTAGGGATCACAAGCAGCTAGGGATCACATGTATCATTACCATTAGAAAAAAGCAATCGAGTGATTAAAAGCTATAAAAAAAGGAAATTATATATAAAATAATAATAAATGAAAACGTTTTACATATACTTGTATCAGATTATTTAAAACAATATGTAGTGGCAGTAGAGAAAACCACCGAATATAGTTTCACAGTATCAATAAAAAATTAAAGATTACACATTTCAAAAGCAGCATGACCTAAAGGGCAATTTTCTTTTTAAAAACTAAATAAAATGTACTAGACCATCAACCCATCAGTTATTTCGAGATCATATTCCTAGATTGAGAGAAAAAAGGTAGAAATAAATTTCTATAACCCGGTGCATGTACAGTAATAAATATTATACACGTACAACACTTGCATGTGTTAATATCTAGTAATATTAAATCGAAACAAACAAATCGAATCACAAAACAGGAGTTACAATAATTTCCCACAACCCTTAGTGTTCCGCTGAGCAATTTTCTATTAGCATTTATCAAATTCTTACCTCTAACACTCCCACCCAACTTACTGAAAATTTTTCGAAAGTAATAATATGTTACAATTTACTTCTAGCCCCCTCTTCCTCTTTTTTCTATTTTTTTTTTCTTTAAAGATATTTTCTTTTCATTTTTCAAGATAATCTATCACTCCCTTAAAAATTGTACATAACTGCACTATTTCATACATTACTAGTTTCATCTGTTATTACATACAAATGTACAGATCTTTGCAGTGCTATAATAGACACTAATAGGAATATTAACTTGCATGCTCAAGCTAGAAAATAATTCATCTGATAGAGCTCAGAGATAATGTGTATTTCACATTCCATTTTTAAAAAAAATGCAATATACAATGGAGTCTCGATTATCCGGACGCTTTCGTTTTTAAGGGAAACGGTCCGGATAGCTGAGGCGACCGGATACCTGAAATGTGGCTACTGTAGTCATAAATGACAATCTATTTGCTAATAATGGGTGTTAATGCCGTTTTCTTTGCCTTTGTACTAAATAGGACCAAATTAGAGTTGTCCTTTGAAATTCACATGTGTTTAATACAAGAAACCTTGGTTTATATTGTTATTTTCTCAGGAAATATTAACCAAACTTATAATGATATCCAAATCTAGCTCAATATATGCCTATTGTGTCCTAGTGTGGATTGTACAAATTGTACAAATATTTATGTTATATTTTTTAACACTCTTTCTAGACACGTCAATTTTCCACCAATGAACTTCCGATCAATTGATATGGATTCATTTTTTGTTTATTTCCTTTACTTCCGGTTTTTACTTAATCTAACAAGAAATTCGCGAGACACTCCATTTTTAAATAACCTTTTTGAATATAAATACGTTTGTAACACAAAGCTATGTGAATATTTCCTAATTTATTTAGCACATTCTTCCTTCAAGAAAGAGGGGTAAAAAGCTGATTGGACTTGACAGGTGCAAAGTGTAAAGATATCCAGGTCAGGTGCAGTGAGGCGTGATTTATTGCGTCTAACCGGTACTTTCGGTAATATTTCAAAGTGATTTAGGAAGTCAGAGTGTTTATATGAGTTTCTTTTCATGGTGACTAGCAGGTGAAAAAGGTGTGAATCTTAACTGACAGGCGTGATCTTTCTATTGTATATAGCGGACTATCATTATATTTTCCCGTCCAGTTAAATAAATCAAAATTTATAATTGCACAGATTGTTTTTGGTAAAACAAAACTAAAAAAACAGACTGTCTTGAGACAAAATAACATAGAAATATTTTCCCAAATAAAATAGTCTGTAAACTGAAACGTCCAGATACCTGACGTCCGAATATCTAAAGTCGCACTGTATTTGGATATGCATGCATAAAATTGAAATATATTGCAATTCAATTAAAAATTTAAAAAATTCATTCCTAGATTGTATATATTGTGCAAAATTATGGCCAAAAATATCTATTTACTCAATTATTCTTTCGTAGTCTACCAACAATGACATCAACACCAAGCGAGAATCTATGTTTGTTAACCCACTGATTAAAAGACCCAGTTCTGCAGAATGGTAAACTTAAGCCAAAGGTTAACCACTTGATAAGTAGTTTAACCAGTGGTTGACTTTTTAACCTCTGGTCAAAATTTAACAACTGGATAAGGGAATTAACCAGTGGTTAAAGTTACGCGGTTTCGTGCAGCCCGTCCCTGAGTAAATAGCAACTGGTCTATTGTTAGCCTCTTAACTAGGATATATTGTCGAGAATTATCAGTCACGCTTTGTTTGAGCTCTCACGTAATTGTGTACCTTTTGTCTACGTACTATACAATGCAAATAAAAGTTAGAGAGACATATCTTTATTATATTTAAAAAAAATTAATCACGACGAAAGGTCTGAATATTTTAGTTGACACATACAATGTTGCATATCACAATACACAAAGCAAAACAAATTGAAAACAAACAATGTTAAACTTAGGGTGAAACTGGCGAAACGTAAGGAATGTAAATTACACGCATATATAAGATAAAGTAATGCATTATTTTTTATGCTAAAGTGTTGCAAGAAAATTCTATGTAAAATATCTTATACAATGTACATCAAAAGGACGAAAATAAATAAAAGCATTTATTATATAATCATTGTCAATGTACCGTCGATATACCGTTATGTCGATTGCATAACATGTCGCAAAATGCCACCAAAAATAAGACACATTTTAACAACTACTTAAACATATTTGATAATTAAATGGAATAATTTCAAGATAAAATATTTACATCACTAAAATAACCGTTGAATAAACATTTTATATTTTGAAAAGTTATATCCTTTAATGAATCATAAATAATACATTATCACAAATATTTTGATCCTAAAACAAACGAAGCTTGCATAGTGCTTTTATCTTCTTTGTTTTTATCTATATTTTTGCATATAATATCTGTCTGAATGATTTTTAAATTTAAAGCTTTGATATTCAAAAGCAGATTCCGATTTTTTTATTCAGTTTCCCAGTGATGTAAAAGCAAGACGTTGAGATGATGTAAAAATGTTATTTTATTACTGTATGCATAGGGAATAAGAAAGTTCTTTTATATTTGACTTCTTATTACAGAAATGCTTTTAATCATTTAATGTTGTTTGTATTTTATTTCAAGTTTCCCGATGTATTTGGTTAAATCATTCTATCCAAACGAATTGTTAAATGTTTTAGACTAGACATAATTCATTTCTTAGCTGAATTTGTCAATATTGCTAAATTTAACAATATTTTTTGTTCAAAATCTTGATGACTGGAGTTTTTGAAAGACAGAAAGAAGGAGATAATCATTTATTGTCTGGCTTGTGCCATCTTTACTACTATATTAAAATAAAAGACTCGAATTTTTGGCCTTTAATACCGATAAATCGGAAGAGTACTATCTTTTGTTTTACATATTTAAAACATTATTGGTACTTGAAGATTACCAATTGTTTTTAATTTTTCTCAATCAAGCTTCGCTAATTAATAATTAAAATTGCTCTCAAATAATTCCGGAAATCACCCGGATTTTTTGGATTTTACAATCTTGCGCATGTGCATTGCATTCACCCTAAAACACGGGAGGCTTTTTAGTTTATGTTTCAACAATACCACATTTGCATGGATAAACTCAGAGATGATAATACAAATACGTGTAAATTTTCATTCGAAATTTGCTATATATTCTGTTCATCAAAGAAAACACGGGAGATAACTCTAATACATTTCAGTTACAGTTATTATGAAAAATCCTGAGAGTTCCGATTGTTAACACAGTGTGTAAATTTGAAGCGAGTAAAAAACGTTGATGAAAAAGTGTTGAATTCTTCAGTAATTTGAATTAAATTTTTAGATGAAAGGTATTTACAGCCCCAGAATGGTTTGTTATAAATAATTTGACTATTATTTTCAATGCAACTTCATTAATTTTCTCCAAAACCAATTCGGAGCGATTCTAGCTGCAATTTTCTGCTACATTACGGGTAAATGGGAGGCATTTTAACTGTGGTGAAGTCCTTTTCCGAGACACAGTACTGTTAAATTATTCTAAATAGGCATAGTGTAGTGAAATTAATAGCATTATTGTAGGCTTAAGCTAAGCTTGGTTCTGTAAATGTCAACAATATGGTGTGTCGATGTATCTATTTCAAATGTCCGATATCATATGCAATGTCAACCCGCACAGGTCAAAGTCTAGTTTTTAAAGAAAAACGTTGTGCATCAAAACCTCAAAGATTTGCTGGTTCTTCAAATTTTTTTTTTAGGGAATTGGTTTCGGGAACTGTCGGTTATTGGAATTACCAAATCTATATACTAGATACAGTCGTTAATGTTAAGATTGTTAAAATCCGATCAAAAGGGAAGCTTGAAAAATGTTCGTCATTTACGACTACAATGATCATGATAAATCTTAAAGACAAACACTTTTTGTTCTCACAAGGACCACAGGTTCAGTCGACAAATAATTGTGTACTGGAAAAAGCTTGTTTAGCTTGAGAAAGAACAATATTTAACAATTTCTTATCAAAACTAAGGGTTTAAAACTTCATAAAACTGCATTTCTATCAATTAATTTCAAGAAAATTTAAAGAAAATGGTGCAATATTATTCAGTTAATCAAAATTCAACCCTGCATCTGATTTCAATAGGAATAATATGCCTATAAAGGGTTTTAAAATAAGGACAAACACAAAATACTAGAAAATTTTTCTAAGGGCCACCCCCTGTTACATTTTGGCCCCCAAATCTCATCACAGGGTTGAACAATCATAAAAATTCAGCCAGTTTCCCATTTTAGACACATTGAACATATTTTCTGTCCCCATATTGTTAAACTTTGAGCCTTTTAAAAAATTGACATTTTCTTGAAGGTGGCAGGGGATAGTTTTTTGGTCGAGGAAATGTGAGGCAGATACTGCTCATATATTTGATCTAATTATTCAGTCGATTTTTAAATTTGCTAAAATTGGTTTGCATGCACGGGACACATGGTCCCGACTCTTGAGAATTTTCCGTGAGAATTCACAAGGACCACAGGTTCAGTCGACAAATAATTGTGTACTGGAAAAATCTTTGCCATTGTACAGTATTATCGTTAGATAATAACATTTATGTAATCATTGTTTTGTTTTCTGCTGCATTTGCATATATAAATATATCTTGTCTGTTCAAATTATAAAGCCGTTGTATGTGTCACGTTTGGATTAATTAAAGCTACCTAACAGTGCTTTCTTTGATTATGACGTCATCAATAACGGTATATTTACGTGCCGGAGATACGTCACTTACAAATTTGTGTTTGTGTTTGTGCAAGAATTTGTCCACCCTCCATCCTCAACAATCACCTTAATATTGGTTTTTTTTCCATATACATGTATGTTGTGATGAACTTTTAAATAGATATTTTGAAATTGTTGGCAATTTCTTATTTTAAACGTCAACAATTTTTGTGGTATATTGTAATATATATATATATATATATATATATATATATATATATATATATATATATATATATATATATTCGCCTCGCCATCTATGAGATTGATCAACCCCATATATTTCTAAAATCAGTCCATAACAACCTAACAAGTATTAATATAACAACTTTCAATGTCATTTTAGTAAAGTTTTGTGTTTGTTCTGCTTAACGTTAGGCACTGGAGTGATTAAACCATTCTATTTAAATATTAGGAGAAATCAAATTTCAATTTACAATATAAACAATAATCCAAAACAGTTAACAACATACGCTTGTTATCTTTGATATTGTAAATAAAAACAGAATGACAAATATATTTATTTTGAACGAGATTTGATTGGATCGTAATACACTAGGAAACTCAATGGATAAGTGTTATAAGAGTATATCAGAGACATGATAATCAAACATGGCAAATTTGTTATTTTTTAAAGTTCCTTGCATTTGAAAAAAAACCCAAAACAAGCATTTGCAATTATTCACACAAAAAGAAAATTCATAATGAAGAATTATATTAAAACAATTCTCTGATCCTAGACGTCTTTTTATTAGGTGAGTCGTCTATGTTTAGTCGGAAAACCGGAAAAAGTCGCCGAACGATCCTTACTATCATCGAAAGCGTCATTTGAATACAAGGTGGCACTACTTTTATATGTATCTTCATCCGCAAAAACTTTTTCGTCGGCTGTTGGATGTATTTCCTTCTCTCTTGACACTGAAACGAATAAATCTACTTCTTTTAAACTATCATACAGTATATCTTTAAAATAGTATTAGTTGTATTAATAATTTGGTATTCAATAACAGAATGGAGGTGTTTTATGTATAATGGAGTGGACATTTTTAGTGGTGGTGTATTCCGTGAATATGTACAGTATCGATCGGAACCAACCTAACACCAGAGTAAACCCCAACTAAACCCCGGGTTTACTTTTGGGACTTTATTTTGGGTTTACTCTGAGTTTACTTTTTGAAAATTTTGGTCCACTCGGGGTTTTACTTTGGGTTTACTCGGGGTTTACTTTGGGTTTACTTGGAAATTGCTCTTGAGGTCAACTGTACGGACTAAAGTGTGAAGCAGACCCGTCTTTTATCTTACCACCATACTGACTGTTATTCCTTCCCCTTGTATATTCCGAATACACAGTTAGTGTCTGCGTTCAGGGGTATACTTCTGTCCGGGTTTACTCTATTTGTCCACTCTGGGTTTACTTTGGGTTTACTCTGAGTTTACTCTGAGTCCACTCTAGTAAACCCAGAGTAAACCCAGAAAGTAAACCCAGGGTTTAGTTTGGGTTTACATTCTGTTTGGATGGGTCTGATCGGTACTGTATCAAAGCAAATAATAGAAAATTGAATATTACCTTTATTGACATTCCGAAACCGTACAATTACGAATATTGCCAACAGAATACCACAGACTAGCACTGATGCCAGCACTGCAATCACTGCTATGGAAACTGAAGACACGCCATGTTTTTCGTCAGACGACTGACGATAGGCAAACACTGCTGTCCGTCCTTCATTACAGGAGAACTGTTGGACTGCCATATGTAATATGCTGTCTAAGGCAGGCATGTTCTGATCATACATTATCTTATTCATGGCTTTTACTGAGGTTGTTATTGTTACTGAATCGGCTGATGAAATCACACGTGTGTTTTCAAACTTTAACCCATCAATCTCATCTGTTGTCATCAAATATGTTTGAATATAATCCCCGTCTACCATACAGCCGCCTCGTTTGATTTCCTCAATAGGAACGACCTTCCTGTAATTGTCGACGGAAATTGGTCTTTCTAGTTCTCCGAAAATCTTATCGAAATTGGACACGTTGTACTGTGTTGTAATAACGCTGAGGTATGGGTAAGTCTGTAATTCATTCTCTTTGAGCTTTAGATTCCATTCCTCGCTTGTTGTATTCAATTGTTTTTCCTCCAAAAGAGCTGCAGGACATCCATAAATAAGAAAACTTTTTATATTGTTTGCAAAATCTTCGTATCCAGATATCTTCAGTGCTGATATATACATATCAGGAAATGTTATATCTATGCGTTGAGTAAATCCTGAATTTGGTTCTCTTATATAATTCTGTAGCCGTTGGAAATGCGAGCTATTGCGATCTATATATTCAACTTTTAAGTTGTTCACCTGAACAGACTTCGTGGTCTTAATTGTTGCCGATCTTATCATTACGTCAACAGAAAATGATACAAAATATTTGTTGTCAGTGATAGTCATTACACTTAACATTTCATTTCCAGGGAAAATGATATCGGAACAGTTTTGTGCTACAATAAAAAAAATATGAAATGTTTTATTAAACTTGTTTCAAAATATATACATATGCGTATTTTGTAGCTATCTAGTTTAAGAGAGCTAAATGGTTATGGCTTTTTTTTTTTTTTTAGATTATAACCGTCTCTCTGCAGAGAAGCTACAGGCAAATCCCACCCCCCCAAAAAAAAAACAACAACTAAGAAATATATTTTTTATGTAATAATTTTTCACTTAAAAATCATATCTTAGAATTTATGTAGATCTAATGTTTATTTATTTACCACCAAACCTCCTTAATTAGACAATTTGTTTGGTTAATGAGAGGGGAACAAATTAAGTGCATAAAGAAAAAAAACCCACAATCATAAATCTGTAATTCATTAATTTTTTAAAGGAAAAAAATATTTTATTGTTTTATTATTTTGTATTACAGACAGCAAAATATTAATCAACACAATAAGAGCTATGAATTTATAATTATATATTAGCAACACTTTAAAATTTCACACTATAAATTATATCACTGAAAAAAACTGCAGCTGAAATTTTCTTATTATTAAAAAAATATATGTATAATGAATTTATGACGATACTCTACTTTTAATAGCATGTTTGTCCTACTATTTTTGTTTTCCATCATTCTTTTTTCACTATTTTTTCCTCCCTCGTTTTCGTTAATCATTAAAATCTTCGTTCGCATTAGGAGTTTATACATGCATTTAATATATAACATTTAATGTTAACTATTGATTTATGTAAAATATGGCGTAATTAAGTCAAGTAGGCTTTTTATAGTTTATGAAAAAAAGTCGGAGATGGGCTGTAGGTTAGGGTGATAATTTACATATGAAATAATATAGCATCAACGCATTAAACAAAACATTAACCCCTACGTTTTCCCCTAATTTCTTTATTTTTCTTCTTTTAAAGCCAAGTGGTTAATGTAAAGGGTTGTACACAAAACGGCTTCATCATATAAGCAGCTGCATTTTTGTTGTAATCACAATTTCAGAAATATATTTAAAACTGTTAAAAGAAAAAAATAAACCTGTCAAAGATTTCCTAACAATATAACTGTTTTTCTAAAATTTTAAGATGTATGACATTAAATTGCTTAACGCTATACATTTCTTTTGGCTTATCAGCCAAATTAATAAGTATTTGAAATCAGAGTGCTTTAATCCTATATATGTGACACACTAAACGGTGCAACAATTTAAAATTACTATTTTATACATTCATTTAACTAAGAAGGGATTTTAAATGATACCTGAAAGTTGCTTATGAGGCGCAGGCGTTTTCTCTGTTATGGTCACCCTACCGTTCTTGTGAGATAATAAATGTGAAGCAGGTTTTCCCCAGAATAGTTTTCGCTCAATAGCAGACACAACCTCAATGAAGACGACGTCACGTCGCCTGACATGAGAACCCAGCGGGTAGTTCTTGCTGAGAAACGCGAATTGAGTCGGGTAAATCTCTAGCTCTGAAATATAGTGATTATTTCAGTGACTGATTCTTTGCTAAATAAAACTCGATCATTGTTGTTTATGTCATACATGTATAACCAATTCTATAGGATGGTGAAATGATGCGAATCGTGTGACTATTTTGAAAACTGTTTAAAAGATCGTTTTCGAAATTTTCTTAAGTTTCTAAATTAACTGATTCAATGCAAACCTTTACAATAAAATAAAATAACAAAATACCGAACAGACAAACACCCCCCCCCTAAAAAATTAACACCCTTCAAAAATATGAAAAAGTGTTTGCAATAAGAAAAAAATTCTCATGATCTAGGTGAAGGTTCATGTAATGGTCGATCTCAGATTAGAAATAACCACTTGAAAAATGTTTATTCCTAGGCACATTTTAAAGATTCTTCAAATTTGAAAAAATATCTCACCTGCTGTTTTAGACTCCTGATTATCGATTTGTAACTTTTGATCTTCTTCCGTCCAATTTAGATTTTCTCTTCGAAATCTAAAAATTTTTCCACGTTCGCCTGTACGTATTTGAACTCCTTTTATTGGTGCCGTTCCATCTCTTGTCTAATAAAATGTACAAACACCTTTGTAATAGTAACTAATCATCAATTACTATCGTACTATGCATTTAATAAGTCGCATGGTCTCCTCCATCAATAAATGGAATTTACACGAATAGATAAGTCATCAAAAAAGCGTTATATAAATGGGATAAAATAATTATAAATGAAAGATCGATCAAACATTTAACAACATTATAATTAAACACTGATAAGATACACATGTATACACGAAACAATTTCTACATCAATTACTGTCAAAGCTCAAAAGTCTAGTGATAGACATACGGAAATGAAAAACAATGCTCTATAGTGATCAGAATTTGAACAAGTTTAATTAATAGTATATGCTTACCATAAAACGAGCCCACTTGAGTTCCCCGATGCTCTTGTCAGTGAATGCGCTATGGTGCCATGCAGAGATGGTTCCGCATTCATGTTTAATCTTAAAGCCGACTATACTTTTACTACCCTCTAGATTAACTTGGACGCTATAATTTTTATTCCCATTGCATTGTAATTGCAGACTTATCAAATATGGTCTACCTAGTAAAGGTTAAATTAAACATGATACAATACAATGACAATTGTACAATTTATTTAAACCAACAATTTTCATTCACATAACCTATGTACTTCACGTAGTAGAAAAAATGAGTAAGAACTGGTAATCTACATTCATAAGAACTATGCGACAAATAATGATATAGGACGTTCATATGATGGTATGATTATATCATCAAATATTTACTGTCAACAGCTTTTGTCTGTAATAACATTATCAATTAATTTTGAAGCCTATAGCCCAATAATTTCATAAAAGATGAGCAACACAAAATGGGCGCGTCTATTAGCCTAACCGAAAAACGGTATTGGCTGCGTAGCGTAGTAATATATAGCATGTGCTATATGAAAAATAGGGGTTTTAAAATGATGTTTTAAAGTGTACCAATTGAAAATAATATAATTATAAATAATAAGGAATCATTTCTTGAATACTACGAGGTGATAATTTCGGTCGGAGCGTGGTCAAATCTATCATAAAGCTCAAAGGGTTTTGGGCTTTATTGGATTTGACCACGCCCCGATCAACATTATCACCTCATAATACTAAAACAATATTTCCTTATTTCTTAATTACATAGCGTGTCTTATAACAAAACATATGTTCTTAGGGTGATATTTAGGAAATAATGTCAAACCTTGAAATTTAAGTGTTGCTTGAAATGCATTAAATGCAATATTATTATTAAGAATATTTCTGATTCAGAATTTTAAATAATTCAATTACTTTTCTCCGACTTCAAGAAAATTGACAAACTTGACAAATCGCTTGATGAGGTATATCTGAAAAGGTAAAATAATAAAATGAAGTTCAAATTTACCCCGTTTTTAAAATTTTTCGGATATTGTGCATTACTGAACAATTAATATTACATTTGTAATAAAAACAATACGTGAATTTAATTTGCCATTCAATCCACTGTAATCTTACATTGAAAAAGCCGCATTACGAAAATATATCGAAATTCTAATTTAAAATATGAATGATTAGCATAAAGAATAATTCGTATCAACATTAAAGGAAAATAGAGAAAATTTTGACCCACTTTTGGCTATCTTTGCCAAAATACACATCTTGTAATCTATTCATAGGAGAATCATCTACGTCATCAATGAAAGTGTTCCCGGTAAATAAATTTCCGCCCTACAAGATGAAAAAATCATATATTTACAGAAAGAAATACCATGGTTGATCAATTTACCGTGATATGGTAATGTATATCTAATAAGACAAATGTACATTCCTACATGAATATTTTATGATATTCAAAGATTTTGTTTATTAAATTAAAACATTTTCCTCCACTTTATCTGTATCCATTGTGTTCATTTCGACGATACTCGTTTATAACATGGTTTATAAAATGTTTAAATCAACAAACAATATAAAATAAAAAGCAAAAACGAAATAAACAAAATTATCGAAAAGTAGATTCAAAATAATACAGATTTACAAAAAAAATTATTTATAAAATTGACTGGCATAAAAAAGTAGATTGAAAAAACGTGTCAAAAAATTAACATTTTTATTTAACATGCATTTTCAAATGAGAGCAGTTTATAACACCTATCATACAACAAATTAAGACATCAGATACCTCCACAGTGACGAGTTTGAAGACCTGTCCATACGTTAGCGGTGTCCCTACAGTAGTAGCGTCATCATCGTTGGACTTGATTTGGAAAAGACCGCCGAAATCCGAAAATGTTTTGACTGAAAATTGAACAAATATATAACTTTATTGTTGATGTAGCAGAATCGAACTTATTACAGTGTTATTACAAAGTTTGACGTCTTCTATCAGCAAAAAGATAAACCGCCATCAGTGGAAAATATATACTATTTTTCCATTTTAATGATGTTAACATTACATCCAATTTAAAAAACTTAATTGTTTGATTTATAGACAAATTGGTAAAAAGAGAAAATATCACGCTGATCAAACCTAATATTTTTCTAGATATCAATTTTTGATAATTTTATGCACTGTCGTTATTTAAGTGTCAAAAATCAGAAAAGTTAAGGACAATTGATCAAAAGTGTATAGCTTTTAACAAATATAGCTGATTATATAAGTATACTAAATACGTGAAAAATATGTTACCTGTTACAAGAGGTTTTGTGACGATCCCTTGCAGATAACCAGTTGAATCAGACAACGATAAGTATTGTTTGGTTTTAACGTTATCTAAGCTTATAAAATCACCAAACCTTTAAGAAAAAAATTAACATTGTGCCGGATAATTATGCCAGTCAAAGCTGCAGGTATCGTAATATTCATATACGCAAAATGATACTCCATCGTTATTAACTTGTCTCACCTGTCAGGTGAGATATTAACCATAAAAAACAATTCCTACAGGAAAACAATTTTCCCAAAGGAAAAACAATTTTCTTAAAAAATTTTAAGCATTTCCTATCGAAAAAAATAATTCCTATAGTAATTTATATTCCGATATGATTTGAACAAAACTTCAACATGCTTTTTAAACCTGTTAAAAAATCTTAATTTCTTATATAGGAAACATACATGTAGGAAAACAACATGTCCGAATCAAATTTCGGCAAGAAATACTTTTTTTATTATAGGAAATATAATTCCTGTAGGATTTCTAGAAAATTCTATACGATTTTAAATTTTTCTCGAGGGCAAATTTTTCTCCTATGGGAATAATTGTTTTCCTAGGGGATATTATTTTTAAATGTAAATACCTCACATGTCATGTAAGACACACTAAAACAAATGTGGTTATATACTTTTTAGACAATAGTATATCATTTGGTAAGTATGAATTACGAAACTGCATCTTAAATGGATGAAAAAATGCCACCTAAGCATTGGCATAATTATCCAGTACAGTGTTAAATATAAAAAAGTAGGATAAATATATTTTATATGATTTATAAAACTGGGACAATAAACTCTATTCTATAAGAGAGAAAACGAGAGAAATATTTGAGAAGAAATTTACATTAGGATTTGTCCCTTATGTTGTAACATTTTCATCTTACTTTAATCCATAGACTGGCATATTATCAGTCTGCCGTTTACGTCGTGAGCTGAAAGAAGCTTCATCAGGTGGACTACACAAAGACGGAGATGCCACTTGTTTACAGTAGGCGTATATTGCTGATCTTAAGCAGTGTCGCCTCTCAAACAAACCTACAAAATAACACAAAAATAGTTCTCTTAAGCAAACATTTTTGGGTTTATACTTTAAATAACTTTAATTTGTGTTCCCTGTTTTTTGTATTTGTATATCAATATAAATGTACTATATTTAATCGGATAAAAGTGCATTATAACTAAGTTTGTCAATTAAGAAGCTATAACTTTTTACAGCATTTACTGGTTGATAATTTAAAGAATGGATTTTTCACATACACTTCTATGCAAAGAAAAAACTTACAGATGATAAATAAACTGATATGGTATAGTGTACCGTATGTAAGGTCTTTGAAATAGCCAGGCTTCAATAAATTATCAATTGACGTCATCTTGTACTGAATAGGAACTGGCTTCTCGTCCGCGGATCTCGCCCATTCTCGTAAACTCTCGGTACTACCAGACGAGAAGCCTCCAGATGGGGGATTTCCACCGATATAGTATTCATACTGCTCCTTGTTTGTATTTTTCACGCTATCAAGTGCTTCCTGTTTTGAACTTGTTCCAACATTGAAACCACCGCCACCAGAAAAACCAAACCCATCGTAAGACGCTTTTGCAGCTACCTGAAATATTGTTAACGCATGATTTTTTTCATGCTATATTAATTCTGTGGAACCATTTATATTTATGGGGGCTAATTTTCATGGTTTAGGGTTTTGTTGCTTAACTTTTTGGGGATGTAATTATATGAATGTGTCGGTTTTCAATTGTGTCAAATAAATAACTCTTTCTAAATTTGTTTTTGAGGAGGGTTTAAATTCGTGAGGGATGTATACCCCGGAATACCAATTTAAACCACGTGAAATTTAATGATTCCACAGCAATCACACACCAATAATACACCATTTTTAAGTAAAAGATGAATGTAAACAAACGTCAAACTTGTTTACATATATAATATTGTAAATTATCCTTCTTTTCTTCTAAATTATCAAATTTTGCAGCTAAAAATTGAAAGTAGAAATAGCCATGGATTTTTTTTTTTATATTTTATGCTCTTTTAAAATTTTGTACTTTGTTTTAGGCAAAATAAACATTAATTATATTTACTCACCTTTGCGCTGATTCCTTCAGATTCAAGTTTTGATAAGTCCGATTTTGAGAAAATAAGTTGTTGCACTGCTTTTGCACCCATAACAACTTCCGTCGTATAGTGTGTACCAAATTCTCGGATAAGATTAATGTACATTTCTTGTAGCGGACCCGATTCGCAATCATTCATAGGCAGTAGCGTAACTGCCTTTTCAAAGTAATTATTAACCTAAAATATAAACAGCATATCTCTCTTATACCTAATATCACATCATTTATTTTCTGTACAGGTTAATGAATCACGATATCTGAAACCGAAAATTTCTTTTTCTTTAGAAATCAAAATAATCATATCATGCATCCATAATATACCTTTGACAATTTTGAAGTTTCCGACATTCTTGCCCTGTACACAACCGCACGACTAACAACACTTAGTGTAGTCGTTTTTCCTTTTTGAATTTCCCGCGAATTCTTCTGATATGATGCGCTTGCGCTAAAGCTAGCACTGACTCCCCAGCCACTTCCTTGAGCATTGACCTTTTGTAAATGTTAAGCAAACAATTTATTAACCGATTATACATTAAAACATGAAATATAAAAAAACAAATACAAATGCTACTGAAGAAAGTACTACATGTAATGCAATATTTTTTATTTCAAAAACATAAAAATTTACGGTGCATCAAACTATTTCATCAATTAAAATAACAATTAGGAGCCTATACATTTTCTAAGAATTCTTATATAAACAGTATTTAGGCAATAATACAATTGAGAATCGAGCTTTAATTATATGTATATCTGCGGTGTTTTAACGTATTGTAGAAGGAATTGTCCAATATATTAATGGAACGACAATGTGACGATTTTTAAATTTACTTTGATGCTTTATCAAGCTTATCCTAGTGGTTAGTCAAACTTTTAATGTCATAAGTCAAGTTTCAAAGGAGATACAGAACAGACAATTTGTTGTTGCGTAATAAGCTCGTGTCATGATGTCGTTTATATATTGCTTCTTAATTAGAAAATACATCAATAGTCTAGTCAAAATAAAGTTCAACCTCAAACTAATTGCAACAAAGAAACTTTTGTGGAATTTGAATAACGAATTGTCTTTAAACAACATGTTAAAAATCGACAAAAATTGATCAGCTAGATCTTTCTTTAAATTGATTTTACATTAGCTAAAATCATTTGTGTATATATACGTAACGTTAGAGCTACCGTAGAGTAAAAGAGTTCACGGAAGGGAAATAACTGAGATGAAGCAGACAAATTCGTGTTTAGATATAATTAATTTTGCAAGTATTGATTATCATTTTCATGGAATATAAGACTCAAAGTAGTATTGTAGATATGTGTATAGTGTGTATAGTGTGAAAATCATAAATGGACGTTCAGTATTGACAACACTTGGTCTGTACACTCTTACTGTCTACAATGAACAACTTCACTCTTTCGAAGCCTTCTAATGAATTAATTTTAAATTTAAGCCTAGAAACTGTCATAAGTCCTTTGGTTATTAATAAAAAAAAATAACCATTTATAAAATTAAACCAGAACAAAGACAAAAAAAAGCATTTGATCCTGTGATACTTCAGTGGGCAAAAAGTATGGAACGCAGTTTGCCTCATTATAATTTATTCGCAACTATCGAAATGAGATTGGAAACTTAAACGCTTTATGGGCAATTCTGACCTTTTCAAGTTATATAATGACCATCAATATCTTATTCCAATTAATATCATTTGGTATTTGCACTTTTTAATACAATTTTTTGGTGAAAATTGCCGTTTTGATACCGTTTTGATACCGTTTAAGGATGTTGTCACCTGAAATACCAGTAATGTCAATCATCCAAAAACCACTTGGATAAAATGATGGGGACCTAAAATATACATTTGTTTTATTTGTGACCCATGTCACATGCAATTTTGGGGAGGTGCGGGGGATATAGGGCCCTAAACAGAAATGATAATTTTCCTAAAATGTTTGCTAAAATTTAGCACGGAAATTGATTATTTAATAAAAGTGGCTATTTAAGTAATATCTAAGTCAAAGTTCTTAAAAAACCTTGTTTTACTGATAGTTTCAAATGTCAGTACATAATGAACACAACAACAGGTGTAATCAAATTATAACGCAATTATTAGTAATGTCATTTTTCCAAAACTTGGCATACAAATAGACATACATTTGATGTCTCATGTAAAAGTAAAAAAAGTAGGTGTCACATCTCAACATCTTGAGATATAGCATGAAGTAAGCTCATTTTAGTCCAAAATGGGAGTGAATTTTTCTTCTATGAAATATAAGCTAAATATGCCAAAATATATCGATATAAATATCAAAATATTGTTCAACTATTTTTTTTCAGAACATCATTAATATATCGTAATACACAAAATATCTAGTTTGGTCTGCGCTGAAAATTTTGAAGTATAAAGTAGCATTACTCTAAAACTATTAAGTTTTGAAAATTGTTAATTTTCTTCCTGAAAACCTTCCAACACAAAATATAGTCCCTTAATAAACTCCGTAAAGATGTAATTTTTTTAAAAACAATTTTATTCAAAATAGTTTATTTGGCCTTGTAAAACATTAACAAACTACATGTACTAGAAGTAATATATGACGCAGAATTTTCAGACTAGAGGTGACCCAAAATGGCTACCTAAAACGGAGGAGCGAACTTCTTTAACTTCATATATTTATACTGGTTTTGTTTTTGCTCAGAATTATTTTTTTTGGCTCTATGATATCTAGATATTTTTAAAACTGCATCTTCTTCTGTAATGTTTAAATGCAGTTGTTTTTATGAAATGTGTTAATTTTTCCCGTAGATACAATCAAAATTTAAATTTGGTATTCAAAAGGTTCGTCATTGAAGCTCGCGTCTAATGGTTATATATAGAGATTCTGTTTTGACTGGTGCATTGACTTAAGGTAATCTTTATGAAAATAGAATAGCGTTTTGTATATTTAGATAGATAATTTAACTAAGCAAGGTGTATATATGTAGATTACCGATAATCTGCGGAAGTAAAATGGCCCATTGAAGGATGAGTCAATAGATCTAGAATTGCCCCAGAAATAACTTCTTTGTGAAATGTATAATGAGTCTAACTAAAATAAATGCAGTGTATCCACTTCAGAGGATAATAGTGATGGGTTATAAAAAATGACTATCGTAAACGTTATACATATCTGCCATATACGTGTAATTTTTTAATTCTTGCAGGTCCTTTTCCATTATTAATGACATGTCTTAGCGTCGGCATGCTCACGATGTAACCATTGTTAATTTATTTAAATAATTAACCATTGTTCTTCAATGCTGTACAAAATGTGGTCAAGTATCAAACGGGCCATTAGTATTGTGTATATGTAATTCATTGTTCATACAAATGACTCGCACTTCATTTCGGTAATAAAATAATACAATCTATATATTTTAAGAATATCATTGTAAAAAAAATTCTCACTCAGTTTTTATATCAATATCCAAACTTGAGTTTTTAATATAACTATTTCTTATCCATAATAATAAGAGGCTGTCTTCCGTTCTTTCTGAATACCGTAAGTGTTTTAGTACGGAGAAAATTATCTTCTTTCGTAGAATACATAATGTCGCATCAACATTGTTACACAATTTCTATAATAGTGTAATATAAATAGTACAATAGGTGTATATATTTCACTTCAATTTCTGAAAAATAAAATATTACGTTAGAAGAATTATTAACTTAAAAATACCATCATCATGTTATACAAGAAATTTCAAAATTACTAGTATAACTCAATTGAGTGATTAAAAAACCCCCATATTTATTTCAGAAATGAAATTCGTTAACATGAAAATGTCAAATTAGCATTCTAGTCTTATTAATGTAGCCTTACCTACATCATTGTCTATTTATTGTTCCCACGAACAAATGTATAGAGATTTTAATATGATGGTAGAAGTCATCATTATATGTACGTCATTACGATATTATTGATCCGCTGAACTTATTGCCTTCAGTAATAGTTTAGAAAATGATTGATATCACATGCAGACATTCATTGATATCGAGCATCACTTTTCCAATTAAGAACGGTACACATTTGTTTAATCACACACTGTAAAATTCTGAAGCGAATCAAATTTTCCCATACTTGTTTTAATGTTTTTAATTGTATTGTACAATTAAATGGTTTATTTCAAGGCATGGTGTCATATATAGAAGCTGACAACAGTTTCTATGACTCAAGTTAAAACAATTGCATATTCGTTTGGGCCAGTTTGCGCTTTCTAAAACCGCTTTCTATTGTATATAACTAATAAATTTTGAATTAATTGCTTATTATTTAATTTTTTTGCTTTTGATTGTAGATAAAAACAATATTTTTTTCTGGCAATCAGAAAGCGTGGTTTAACCGAAATCAAATTATATAAAAAATATATAGCGTGTTTTATCAATAGTACATTTTAAAATAGAGAACAGTCTTAAATTTCAAGTTTTTCTCCTTTTTTCTTAAAAAAATAAATATTTGACCTTAAATTAGGATGACTTCATAATCATAAATATCGTCATTGTATTGTGATGTAGTGTGCTGTCTAAAAGGTTTTAAAAACTGACATGTTTTTACTTTTTATACTGTATATAATGACTAATTTCCATTTTGTATCGATTTTCTCACAAAAATGCAGTTTTTAACCAAACAATTTCCCCTTTTTAAAATGTTCTTTAAAGTACTGTGTCTTTTATAATTACATTTTAATCTGCATAAAGTTCATTTCTTATATTTTTTAATAGGAATTAAACTTTAGAATTTTTTTAGATTTCAGCGATTTTTGTGCAAAAACCAATATTTTGACCCTTAAATGCGCGAAAAGTAGCCGATGGATTTCTGTCGATTTTTCATATGATCAATAGCACATGTCAATAAATCGAAATATACCAAGAAACCTTTTGTTGGAATTACTTTGAGGTTGGGCGATTATTTGAGATAGATTGAATGGACTACAGCAGAGAATTTTAAATCACTAAAATGTTAAATCATGCCCATGAAAAATCTTCAAAAAAAAAAAATAAGACAGAAATGTTGGTTGACCACTGGGTAATACCTGGGTAAAGCATTGTAAACAATAAAAAAAATATAGAATAGTAAAATAAAAAAAATATATCGTGAGTATGCCCTCTTTAAAATGATTATAACGATATTTTTGAAAATAAACGGTTTGATATATGCTTCAATATAACTTTGTTTTTTCTGGCAATTGATTTTCTACATGTATTAGTAATTATACAGAAAACCCAACAGATTTTAAAATTGGAAATAAATTAATATAATAAGAGTAGAACCATGCGGAGTGAGATATTATAATATTGTATTTTTTCTAAGCATATGATTAATCGATTGATCGTGCTATAAATTCTATTGTTGACCTTACCATAACAAGAATAAAAAAATATTTATAAACTTTACCATGCTAAAATAGATTTTCATGGTTCAATACAGGTATTGGCATGCTCACTATTATGACGTTACAATAGCGAAATCAAGGCCCTTACCTTATGAATCAAATTGTTGACTATTATGCTCTTGAATAGTATTGGTTTTTGTTTTATTATACTTAAACAATTATAGCCTTTTGATATCTGTCAATATATGGTTTCATATACCTGATAAAAGTATATCAACCTTGGATTTCATCCTCAGTCGATGTACTCTTATCACTTCTATAAAACCATGTACATGTATTGACCTTATCAAGAGGCTATAATTGTTGAATGTTAGTTGTATAATGAGAGAAAAGAGCGTACCGATGCATCCACACTCAGCATACTCTTGTAATCGGACTCTGATTGAACCGTGTAAAGAGAGGATCCAAATTTAGCACTGTAATTTGAACAAATTCATTAACATTCACCAGAATATACGTTTATACGTATTTTTTATCGAAAAAATAAATTTCATGAGGTTTATATCCTATATCTTTCCATGATAATTTGTAAATATGGTTATATAATCGTATCTCGCATATAATCTATGATAAAACAATATAGTATTGTTCCTTTTTCAAATGTCTATGCATTATATATATATATATATATATATATATATATATATATATATATATATATATATATATATCAAATGTTTATGTTGCATCTGGATATGATGCCTAAATGTAAAGTGGGCAATGACCTTTAAGTACTAAAATAAACATATTATCCTATATTATCTTATTTATCTTACCTATTTGTATTTTCACACCATCTATATTTAATTTTTAATTAACTTAATTTTTATATCATAGTGATTTGCAGAATCCACATTGCTTTCATCCCATAACAATGGGAAATATTGCTTATCTATATTCATATTATATGCTTTTTAAACACATTTTTATAGGTATAACACAAAAGCAAACGTGTTTCTTAAAAATTACATTTTCTGTAACGGTCTGTTACAAGAGTTTATTAATAATAACTATACGTTTGTTTTATTCATTAAAATTTATTAACATTAATTGCACAATCATCATTTTATCAAGCAAACTAATCATCCATCCATTCATCCATCCCTCCATCCATAAAGCAATCCATACCTGGATTCAGATATCACGTCTACGTTGTCTGGGATTCTATAATTGCCGTCCGCCGTGAACCCTTGAGTGTATGGCAGCTCCATTATTGGGAGACGAAATCCTTGATCAACCACGCCATCATCACTGAGGGGATTCCCCTTGAACAGGTCGTACCCACGCCCTATGTATCCCAGGTTGTGCCTTATGAATGATTACTAAGGTTCATTATGAGGCCAGAATTATTATGTCACAGACCTTTTGAAACATTTTAAAGGGTGCTGTTTTCTCCCCATTTCGATTTTCTCGCAAACTTTATTTTTATTATAATATTGTATTTTTTCCAAGCAAATGATTAATATATTGCTGTCACATGATCGTGCTATAAACTCTGTCATAGACCCTCCTATCTGAAATTAGAAAATTTATTGACCACATTATACTAAAAATAACTTTTCACCACGAAATACTGGGTTTAACACGTGAGACATTGTGACGTCATAATAGAGAAATCAACACCTATATATTATGTAAAAAATATTTTACTATTATACGCTCGAAGAGAATCGTGAGAATTATTTTTTGATTTATTATAATAAAACAGTTATAGTCTTTTGATATCGGTCAATACATGGTTTTATAGACCTGATGAGAGAATATCAACTTCGGACTTTGTCCTCTGTCGATATACTCTCATCAGGTCTATAAAACCATGTATTGACCTCATCAAAAGGCTATAATTGTATACAAATTCACATTAATACTATATAACAATCTACATGCTCACTGGCAGCAAACATAATTATATTATTAAGGAATTGGCAAAATTTAATTTGACTTTGATTATATACATATTAAAATCTTATTAGCAAAAATGTAAAAAAAAATTCCCTAAACAATTTTCATATTTATTCTATTATTTGACATAAATAAATTTATGATAAACATATTTCAAATGTAAAATATTTTTACAATATGCGTAGTTTATTAACCAAGCTTATAAGGTTTTTTTAAGTCTTATGAATGATTACGAAGGTTAATTATGAGGCCAGAATCATTATCTCACAGACCTTTGAAACATTTTAAAGGGTGCTGTCCCCTCCCCATTTCGTTTTTCTCGCAAACATTTCTTTAAACTTCACATGAATACTATAAAACAATCTACATGCTCACTGGCATCAAACCAAATTATATTATTTAGGAATAAACCCCTGTATCTATTTGTATTTTACTAATTTTCTTTCATTTGGTTTCAACTACAAATCCGCAAAAGGATATTTCTAGCAAGTATATTAATGTAATTTAAGAAAATATACTATAAAATACATCATTTAAACGAGACCAACTACTTGCAATAGAAATATTGTGTGAATTGTAGGTAAGATCATCTTAGATATGGCAATTTTAAAAGATAAGACGTATTTTTCTTTTGTATAAAGAATTAAGAAGATAGATAAATTACTTTCTTCTTTCATCTGTAACATATTTTATTAATGGAGAAACGTCTCAAACAGTAAACATATTTTCAATAGAAAAAAAAGATATCTATAAACTGATGCCCAATAAATAATCTATCCTTATAGTTGAAATTATGACAAATAATTTATTACATGTATAGACGCTTAGAAATTTATATCTCATGACCAAATATGAATTCTTCTTTGTCTCGGGCACAGAGAAATCGAAAACTAGATTTGAAAACTAGATTTTATTTAAAAAATCAAAAAAGAATAGGACACAAATCATATTACACTGAAAAATGATTAAAAATTAACATATCAAGTAAAAATTGAATACTTTCCATGCAACGTTTACATTGAACAAAAAAAAAGTAAAAATGAAACAAGTTTTAAATACAATGTAGGAAACATTATCTTTCAAAAACTTTAGATCTGATTCAATAAAGATATTCGTCGATAAAACAAAAGTTCCATATGTTAAACATTTTCAGTTTTTAACTTTCAAACTTCATTTTTCTTGCTAAAAAAATTACAACATAAAGCAATCACACCATGGAAAAAAAATCAAATGTTCTTTGATGTAAATATAACGTCTATTTTTATTTCTCAATCGTATACCCTTTAAATTAGAAATCCCCTAGACAAATCTACGAATCTCGAACGAACATAAATGAATTACTAACGCTTTATTTATTTTTTATAACCTTCAAAAAATATTGAGACAAATATACGAATATTTAACTTGAATACAAAAATAAAGACATCTTCTTTTTCAATCTCTAATATACGAAATTACCAATAAAAATCTACGAATTTATTATATAAAAAAAGAAATTGAATTTTTCTTCTAATATCCCATTTAAAACCCTTTTGTAAAAACAATTAAAAGCAAATCTGCAAATCTATGAATCAGATATATAAATAAAGAACTCTTTTTACTCACTTTATACACTGAACTTAAGAAATTATTTAGACAAATCTACGATATAACGTATCCAATACTTTTTAGTGTCTCTAATTTCAAAATAATTTCAAACTCTTTTATATTGACTAACTTTAAATACCTACCTTTGAAAATCCTTAATTCCATGAAACAGTTTTTGTACATCAAAAATCTCTTGTATATAATATGTTAAAATATGACTTTATAAAAATCATAAGAACACAAAATAAAAACAATATATATACAGTGCATGGGCATTGTGTCTGGAAATTGTACACGCTCTTTTTTTGTTTAATTTTTAACGCTGCAGATACTCTTTTATCCAGTAGCAAAAGAAGTTAAAAAAAATAAAATATTTTAAAAAATATATTAGTTATTAATAATTCTTGACAGATTTCTAGGTAATGTAATGTTGGTGGTTCATTTACTTAGTAATATGCTGAGAAATTAACTTGATGTTGAACTTTTAAAAGATTGCTCTGTTTGTTAAAAGAAGTTTAAAAAATATTTTAAAAAATATATTAGTTATTAATAATTCTCATCAGTTTTAGCAGAACTATTGATTATGGCATAAATATGAATAGAGGAGTAGTCTTTCGCATATTAAACGGCACTTAAAAAAAAGAAGATTGAAAATAAATGTGATGATTCCAATATATTTCGATACATTGGGTAATGTTGGTGGTTCATTTACTTAGTAATATGCTGAGAAATTAACTTAATGTTGAACTTTTAAAAGATTACTCTGTTTTTTTTTTAATAATAAAAAATAGTTATTAAATATACATAGTACTGACACGCTCTTCTGAAATTGTGATGTTTGTGACTGTTCTGAGTTTGTTAAATGTCTAATAAGAAACAAATTATTCAGTGTTCTTCTTAAAGTCTTCAAATTGATTAACGTTTGTATAAGTAATGTGATATACAATCCGATCAGTGGTTAATTAGGTTAGTCTTCTATGTCTTGGTGGAAGAATGGAAGAAGCCTCCGTATGACCACCCTGGGTTTCATCAAACACTTTATTAGTGTACAATGACTCATCAGTTCTTGGCTCTCCTCCATAAACGTTTTCATCAACTAATTGCCGCGAATCATACTCTAATGACGCTAAAAATACATACAGTTAATATTTATTACATTTATGTCAAATATAAAAAGCAACTGACAGAGTATCTAAAACAATAATATAGTAGGACAGAACAGAATTGAGAAATAAAAACAATAATTATGCAAAAACATACAATGCAACATTGTATGTCGTGACAAGAAATACATAGTATCATTATTACCTTTTTTGACCTGGCGAAATCGAACAAATGCAATGATTGCCAAAATAAATGCACAGGCAATAATGATTCCAAGAACCGCAATCACTGCCATGGCCACTGAGGACAAACCCAATTCTTCAGAGGAGCGATGAAGGGCAAACGCTGCTGTCCGTCCTTCATTGCAAGGGAACTGTTGAACAGCCATCCGTAGAATGCTGTGTAAAGCAGGCATGTTCTGATCATACATAACCTTATTCATAGCCATTATCGAAGTTGTCACGGAAACCGAAGTCTGAGACGAAGAAACACTCGTGTTTTCGAATTTTAGTCCTTCAATCTCATCCGTGGTCATTAGATAATTTTGAATGTAATCTTCGTCTATCATACAGCCTCTTTTGTTTCTGTCGATCGTTACGACAGTTCTATAATCATTGACAGTGAAAGGCCTTTCAAATTCAGCGAATATTTTATCGAAATTAGACAAGTTATACTGTGTTGTGATAACACTGAGATATGGGTAAGTCTGTATCTCATTCTCGCTGAGCTTGAGATTCCATTCCTCGGCCTCTGTATCATGTGGTTCTTTCTTCAAAAGCGCTGCAGGACACCCGGTTACAAGAAAACTGTCAATATTCTGTGGAAAATCTGCGGCACCGTCAAAATAGACTTTAACAGATGTCAGATACATGGCGGGAAATTTAAGATCTAATTTTGTTCTCAATCCAGAACTAGGAGTTCTTATGAAGTTTTGCAATATTTGAAATTTTGAGCTATTGCGATTTATATATTCAATCCTTAACATCTCGGCCAGGTATGACTTTTTTGTGCTGATAGCTACAGTTGTTATCATGACTTCGACAGTGAACGACACAAAATACTTCTCACCAACACTAGTCATGAAACTTAACCCTTCAAATCCTGGGTAAATGATGTTTGAACAGCCTGTAAAAGAATTTTAAAAATAAAGAAAAGAAAAGTCTAATACCATTATTAACAATTGCGTTTTTGAGCCTCAAAATTTTCAAAGATAATACGTGAAACCTTCAATAGTTTAGGATAAAGAAAGATAACTCCTGCTGATTGAAGCAATTTTTGTAACAAACCTTCACAACAACGTGCTATTCTGTACATAAAAGAAGCGCTTCATTATGATTTGTAATTAAAATTGACAATGTACATGACTATATATTATTATTATATATTTACATTTGCAAATATGTTTTCTTATATGAACCTATAGAATACCGAAAACCTTCAATTCTGTGTGAACGTTTCCGTGACGTTACAATGATAACCGCAAGCGCTTATCGCTTGTCGCTTGGATTATTGTAAACATAAAATCTTGGTAATTTTAACAGTTTTGAACGATTTGTCTCTCTCAATCGTAAATATAAGTAATAAACAGCAATGTTAAAAAGTTCACAGGGATATGAAGTTGGTTGGTACGTAATCAAATTTATTGAGAAGCCCTTGGGTCTTCACATGATTTGAACACGTGACCAACCAACTTCATATCCCAGTGAAAATTTTAAATTGCTGTTTATTTCCTAAGTACATCCAACATTTGACTTTATGCGGCAATGGTAAAAATTTGCTTTTTTAAAAATCACTATATCTAATTTCCTTCATATCTTTATTAGACAGTTTTGTTTCATTTGCATGTATTGAAATTAATTTTTTTTATATAATTAATAGCATATGTTTCCAAAATAAAGGTTGATTTAATAAGATTTTTTGAAAATAAAGTAATATGATAACACTAGCTTTAAACTTTAAAAATAAAAATCTTACAATGAAAAATCTTTAAGAGTAGTCCATATGACTGTGTAAAACTATGTTTTTATTCAGTGATCATTGTATTAATGTTGGGAAAATTCATACATGCACTTTTAATAGAATTTTAATGACAAACACTATTATTCAAACTTCTTACGTTTTTAAGCTTGGTCTTACCTTTCAATTTGTAGTGTAATTTTGCATTAAGACATTTAGAAATCAAAAAATGTATACCTACCTGAAATTTGCTTATGAGGCACCGGCGTCTTCTCTTCTAAAGTAATTGTATCGTTTTTGTGGGAGAGTAAATGTGTCGCTGGTTTCCCCCAAAATGATTCCCTTTCGATGGCAGACACAACTTCCACAAAGACAGTGTCCCGCCGTCTGACAAAAGATCCTAGCGGGTAATGTTTACTTAGCAGCGAGAATTGTGTAGGGTAAATATCATATTCTGAAGTGAAAAAAAGAAAATAATATAATCAGTTTTATGTAATTATATTCGATGGCATTTGCTTGATTTTGTTCATACAACAGCAATGTATACCGAACAGAAAAAAGATCACCTAAAATAAATGACAAAAGCGGTCTAAGAAGTTTCAAGGTTATTGCCACCAAATTAAAAAACCCAAAAAGTACTGTGGAATCATTTAATTTCGTGGGGGCCAACTTTCGTGGATTGTTGGGTATTTGCTTGTTCGTGGGGATGTAATTTCGTGGATCAGTCAGTTTTCAGTTTCAGTAGGTAAAACAAACCTTTTATAATTAGTTTTCGTTGAGGATGTAAATTCGTGGGCGAGGGCTACCCACGAATACCACGAAAATTGAGCCATCACGAATTCTAATGATTTCACAGTATTATCTAGATATATATTGTATATATAAGCATATATATATCCCATCATTTGTTTAAAATTACACTTTTCTATAAAAATAAAAATTCTGAAAACTTAACAATACCGAAGTAAATTTTTAAAGCTACTTCTTGTGTTGTAAATTGTCATATGGATATTACCTTGTTTTATTGGTCTGATTTCGTCGCTAGGTATATGTACAGTTTGTTGATTTCCGACACAGTTTAGCGATTTGTTTGTATAACTAATAATTCCCCTTTTGTTGCTTGTTTTTATTTGGATCCCTGTAATTTTTTCCGTACCGGTGCTGCTCTTAATTAAACAAAATGTTGAAACATACAAATATACACAAAATCAGTAAATTTTAAACGAAACAAGAGAAAAGAGGCAAAGGAGTGTATCACACTATTGTTTGATATATAGTACATTTGTACACTACCTCACGATCCTTGTCTTCAGTACAATTGTTTTATGATGATTGGCGAATGCGATAGTTTCAACACACATTTTCAATGATTGATACAATTAAAATATGATTATCCTAATTGCGTAAAAAGTGACGTTATTTAGTGATTGGTACTCGAGCCTTTTTTGTTTTTGTTTTGACTTGATTGATGTAAAAATTACATTCACATGAGACAAGAAAACAGTACCGTATGTAAAAAAATATTAAGCTATACACAATTTTTTTTTAATTTTAAAGATAATGAAAATAAGTTTCCTTCAAAATTCACTCAAGTGAACTGAAGAAAATGTATAGTAACAACTTTAGTAAATGAAAAGAGCCTACAGTTTAATGGAATTCAAGATACGAGTTCTTCTAATGATGTGTCAGAACAAAAGGTTTGTTTGGTAGTGTGTATCGGGGCTATTAAAAAAAACACACTGAAAAAGCATGTTTTAAACTGTCCCTTTTTATGATATTTGAGCGAAATAGGTGACAAATATCTGAGTTTTGTCCATTTTTGTCAAATAAAATATATCTAGAATGCCTACAGTCTCTCCGAAAAGGCTTTAAAAAAGGTTTTGACATCTTTTTTGTTAAATGATGTCAAATTGCTTATATATATATCGGCATTACTTTCCCGATGATTGGATAAAGAATGTTAAGAAACTTTAATTTTTTACATAATTCATTTAAAGTGTATAGTATAAGAAAAAAATATTAAATGAATCAATTATGACGTCATAATGGTTCGGGCACCAAAAAGACACTTTGGAATCAAGTAATAAATTTTAACTTTTCAGTTAAAGTGCCCTACTCCATTACGCAAAATGCAGATTTTTCTAAATAACCCCACCCATAAATCTTAATGCTTATTTTTATAAAGGGGTTTTGAGATAAGTTTTCAGAGAAATGTCGAAACATTTAAAAAAAATAAAATTATCTCCTCTTGAACAATGTCGGGACTCTCCATTTTGATCAACTTTAACCTCCTTCACTAAGGATTGCTTTGTGGTAACTTTAGTTATATTTTACCCAGTACACTTCTTCTACAGTATAGACTGACAAACCCGGGAACAAAAATAATAAGAAAGGCTTACTTGAAATTTCAACTCAAGTAACAAGTTCAATTGTATGATTAAAACAGAACCCAATGCTTGATATTAACGTTTATGTGTTTGCAAGTATTTAAAGACACTTTAAAAATTCAAAAAAGAGCACAACGTCGTGATAGAGACCTTCATCATATTCAAACTTAAGTTAAAACCATTAATTATTTCTAGATTTTTAATGCATTATCTCCAATAAACATACCATGAAGTAAAATTTTTTGGGTTCCCCAATGTATCTGTCCGTAAAGGCACTATAATACCATTTGGGTTCATATCTGTGTTGGCATTGATGTTTAACTGGAAACACGACAGTTCCCTCTGAGCCTTCCAAATTAATTTGCACTTGAAAAACATCACTTGTACTTCCACATCTTGATAATTGAAGACTGATGAAAAATGGTCTGTCTAAAAATGTTTTCGTGAGTTAGTATATATACACTGTCTGCTAGATGCAAAGTGGGAAACTGTGAAAAAACTCTTCTTTAAGTCAACATTTATCTAAATCGTCATTTTATTGTTTTAAATCCATTGGTAGGAATAACATTCTCAGTTTGAGTACAATGTATCGCCTGTAATTTTAAAGAGACAGTACGGCACATTTTATTAAAAAAATCGACTTGAAAAAAATTTCCGATCTGATTCGGTATTTTTGTACTACTCATTAATGTATAAACTTTCAGAAAATTTCAAATTTCTCCATGAAAAAAAATCTAATTATTTCATTAAAATTAATTATTACGAATAACCCATACATAATTACATCGCAACGTGTTACGGGGTTCAGCTTTCTATACAATTACGCATGCGTATTTACTGTTAACAAAACACTTGCAGGGCTCGCGAAAATTCTCCTTGACATAGTTGTTTATAGGAATATGTCTTTTCTCCTTCTCCCAGGTATTAATTGTTCAAAGTCTTTAAAATAACCACAATTATCATTTTGTAAGCTTGTATTTTGCGTGTTTACATGTATAAAAGGAGTTGCTACAACCTAAATTCATTTTGGAAGTGATGCCCCTTGAGGGGTTTTGTGACATATTTATGTTTGTTCATTTTAAAATGAACTGAAATTGGTAAACCATTAATAAATCATCGAGAAAGTGATGATGTGTTCCGTTTAGAGAGTCCCTTTTACCTCGTATACCATGATGACGGAAGATGGGCGAAGATCGTGTAGGTTTCAGCACGTGTCAATTACTGTCAATCAAAATCCACGTGGTACAACTAACGATATAAGACTATTCCGGTTTGTAAGACCCTTAAATTTCCGGAAATTTATAATTACAGTAATCAGGTATATGAAAGGGATTTTTATGTACTTCAACTGTCACAATCAACGTTATTTCTAATTTCCTAGCGATACAATGGGTTAATCTAAAGTTATTTACACATGTGTTTGCATCTGTACTGTCTCTTTAAGTATTTGTCTTTTCATATAACGTAAAGGACACAGAGTTTCACTGCAATAATTGAATATTCTGTATTTATGTTAAAAAATCTGTAAATAATTTGGGCAGAATAGTATGAATCTAATAGCACAAGACCCATCGATCTTCCATAAAGGTCCGATATATTAACATAAAGTATACATATTATTGTATAAAATCATTTTCTTACCTTTGTCTGACCTCAAGAAAATTGACATGCTTGATAAATCACCAGGTGATGAATATCTAAGAATATAAGTTAACCATTATTTAATTTTGGCACCAAAACTGGACCTTTTATCATGGAAACAACTTATACTTAAAGTATTCACTGAACAGCAACCATATTGAATCTAAGCGAATGTTGAAATTATAGTGTTAATTGGCATCACCCAATGACATTTTGCATCTAAAGTCTGAAAACTATCATTAGATTAAATCCATAATCTAAAACAAAATTATGTCATACTTTCTGACATCTTTGTTATCAAATGCATCCATCAGCTTGTCCGTTGGGGCGTTGCTAACGTCATCAAACAAAGTTTTTCCAGTGAGTAAATTGTCGCCCTAAAACATTGACAATAAATGACTTTCTTCTTATAGTTTTATTTCCTGTATTTTAGACCCCCTTAAAACAACCAAAATAAACAAAAAAATATTAAAAAAAATAAATAATTTTAACAACGAAAATCTATTCTTAGCGTAAACAGAATATTAACAAATTTGGCAAGCTATTACATATACATGATTGTATGACTATAGAAACTACATATAGCGAAAGAAGACAAATAATCTTTTAATAACAGCAACATTAAGCACCATCTTTAGTTAATTTTATAGATTTTGTCAGTTTTCTCATTCGACTTCAGCAAAATTTATTTAACATAAAAAAAAATGTTAGGAACATGATTAAGTTTGTAATCTAACAATTTCTTTTGCTTGAGGTTGTTCAAGTAAACGACCTCCTACCCCTAATCATTACACCATGACAGTTTATAAAACAATAAATACCTTGAGTTCCTCATTGGTTAAATTGAACGATATATATGCTAAATTAAATAAACGTGTCATTTCTATGTTGCATTTAAAGTTACATATAAGAAAAAAATACATTTTTATGTGTATGTTATCAATATGACAAGTGTCACTTCAAAAAGCCAAACACAACAAATTCGAAAAACAAACCTTTACAGTTACAAGTTTAAACACTTGTCCATACACTAGCGGGGTTCCTACGGTTGTGCTGTCATCATCACTGGATTTGATTTGGAATAGTCCACTGTAGTCGGAAAAAATTGTAACTGAAAAATTAATCAATAAATATTCTACAGCCATAATGCATTTAGCCCTTAAGTACGTCAGGAAAGCAACATCTGGATAAAATTGTGTCATTTGGTCATTTGAAATGTTTTTGATAGGTAACGTTATGGAGGACAAATCGCATTCCTTTATCATTTATTTATTCGGTCATACAGTCACTATTAAATTATAGAACTTTAGTTAACACTTAGTTCACTGATAAGCTTTATTGTATTTATATTGTGAAGCATTTAAATTCAAACATTTAAGTTAAAATTAAAAATTATGATATCATCTCTAAGCCAATGGATTTAAACATGTTTAACATGCTTTAAACATCAATGGGACACAGTTAAAAGTACTAGTATACCAATGCGTATTTGATACCTGGTACCAACGGTTTTGTGACAATTCCTCGAAGGTAGCCAGTGGAGTTGGACAAGGATAAGTATTGTTTGGATTTTACGTTTGATAGGCTAACGAAATCTCCAAATCTATCAAAATGGAATAGAAGGCTTTTACAAAGCTTTAAATAATAACCATTCAATTATTTAAAAAAAAGTGAGTGCAATTGTATATTTATATATGAGCATGAATTATAAAACAACTTTCTTACTTGATTCCATCTACTGGCCCATTATCAGTTTGTCGTTTACGTCGTGAGCTAAAAGAAGCTTCATCAGGCGGACTGCACAAGGACGGAGACGATGTCTGTTTACAGTAGGCATATATTGCTGATCTTAAACAGCGACGCCTCTCAAACAAACCTGGAAAATAACTTTAAAAATAAAATCCACAATCATTTTCAAAACGGTCTTCGCGAGACATTAACACTAATGTAAACTCTTTGCTACTCATTTTTTTTTTTACCTCAAATCATTATTCCAATAGAAAAAATTACAAACGGTATATACATTTGTAGATCATTTGTATTAAAACAGTTTAATTTCCACAAGATACCTATTAACATGTACTGGTAGTCTGATTCCTTTTTTTCTAAATTTAATAGGTAAAGTCCCGAGAAAATTTGTTTTTGTGTACATAATTCTACCCACTCACTTCTGCATCTCTTGTTATAGATCTACATTTTAGCTTCATATGAACAAAAATGAAAATAGTTAAGCGTCGAAGGATATCTAATTTTTCAACAAATGTGACTAACCACTGTAGTATTTTTTCATGAAGATTAATGAAAAGAAATTTACTGACGCCCTCACGTTCACATTCTTTTCGTAAAGATCAGATTAAATATGTCGTAGTATATTTATATAAAGTAAACTTGATAACATCGATGGACATACATTTAAGGATTTGTTTTAACAAAATTACAAAACAAACCCAAATGTTAATACCTGTACTTTAGAATTAGTATAAAATATGTTCTGGTCATTTATATGTAAAGAATAACGTGCAGAAGCACATCGAACTAACAAATATGACACTCACCGTATGTTATGTCTTTGAAATACCCAGGTTTCAATAAACTCTCTATTGACGACATCTTGTACTGAATAGGAACCGGCTTCTCATCTGCAGATCTCGCCCATTCTCGTAAACTCTCGGTACTTCCTGAAGAGAAGTCTCCAGATGGTGGATTTCCACCGATGTAGTATTCATACTGCTCTTTGTTTGTATTCTGTACCCGTTCAAATGCTTCCTGCTTGGAATTTACTCCAACACTAAATCCACCGCCACCGGAGGCACCAAATCCACTAAAGGACGCCTGTGCAGCCACCTGAAAATTTAAGTTGAAACATCAATATTGTCGCAAACGGCCATAATTGTAAAACAATATTATTTCTTTTAAAAAGCTCTGTATGTTCGAATTTTAAAGCTTAAATTTAGGACATTTTCTTAAATAAAAAATAATTATTAGCTTAAATAATCATATCCAAAATATCGAAATTCTGACAGCTACTTGTTATTTGTTAACCATCCAGCCTCCTTAATGTAATCTTGACTATTGGTGGGGGTTACATGTCAGCTTAATATCATTAAGCTTAGAAGAAAAAACCAAAACAAAACAAATATAATAATAAGCAACAATTTGTTTGCGTAATCAAGCTATATTGTCTAATATTCGTTTTGAGTTGTAATTGTCATATCTAGAATACTTAAAAGCTTTAGTGGTTTCTTTACCTTTGCACCTATTCCTTCTGATTCCAGCTTTGATAAATCTGATTTTGAAAAGGTAAGTTGTTGGACTGCTTTCGCACCCATTACAACTTCAGTTGTATAATGAGTACCGAATTCACGAACGAGGTTAATATACATCTCTTGAAGTTGGCCGGATTCACAATCTTCCATCGGCAATAACATCACTGCTTTTTCGAAGTAATCATTTACCTAAATGAAGTACAAAACAATTATTTTCGATTCCATCTTTGATAACATTGTTATGATAAAAATGCTGAGCATGATATTAATTTATTCGTATAATTATACTTTGGATGATTTAGATGTTTCCGACATTCTTGCTCTGTAAACTACAGCGCGGCTAACCACACTTAATGTAGTTGTTTCTCCTTTTTGAATTTCCCGCGAATTCTTCTGATACGATGCGCTTGCGCTGAAGCTAGCACTGACTCCCCAGCCGCCTCCATGTGCATTGACCTAGACAGAAAGCAGCTGATTTTTAAAGTCAATTGAAACCTTTTAATAACAGACATATTCTGCATTTTAAATCCTACTTTATTTTACGAGGTTATTGAACATATTCACAGGAATATGTCAACTATTTTTGAAGTCCATATGTGTATGTAAAATATGCGATCGAAAACTCTGTATTTAATATAAGCCAGAAGGAAGCTGTTATAATGTTTAACATTATATTTTATTTTAAAAAAATACCACTGAAAATGCATGTAAGGATTGTTAATTTTAATTTTATTTGTTAAATGTTTTTAAGTGTACCTGAACAAATTCTCTTAAATTATGCTTAGGTTGGTATATTACTTTGAAAAGACTTTAATAAGATTTGAGATGTACACGTAAAGACCGAATTTCCCATCTTTAGATTACGCTTGTTTAGCTAGAGCATTTATAATACCCATATAACATTAGCATAGCGGATATTAAGTTGAATTGCAAGCATGATAATGACTTGTGAAGCTTAGTATTAATTAATCAAAAGTATTAACTTTAGAAATGTAAATGATACATTTCGATATCTAAAGAAATAAAATTTCCGTCCCATAAAATAACCTTTTTCAAAACAATGTTAAAACTAACTCGTCTCTCATTCTGATATGTGCAAATATGAGTTTGCTAAGATCTGGTATGGAAATATTTATATTGAAATATCATGGTTAGGTAAAAAGCTTACCGATGCATCCACACTGAGCATCTTCTTATAGTCAGACTCGGATTGGACCGTGTACAGAGAAGATCCAAATTTAGCACTTTAAAAATAGCAAACAAAATCAACCAAATACAGATTATAGTACATTTAGCAATTTGTATATCTATTTATGTCATATGGTTCAACCTACAACATTATCTTTCCACTCGAACATTGATTTATCTCTTCATCTCTTCAAAACACCATCAATAATAAATTCTACCTGGATTCTGAGATCACGTCGACGTTATCTGGGATTCTATAATTTCCGTCCGCCGTGAATTTGTGAGTGTAGGGCAGCTCCATTATTGGGAGACGGAATCCTTGATCAACGACGCCATCATCAGTGAGCGGATTCCCCTTAAACAAGTCGTAGCCACGCCCTATATATCCCAGGTTGTAGCGGGAGGTGGTGGCGATGAATGGTGTTTGAGCTTCGTGGTACGCTCTTGACGCTAAATGTATTTAATTGCAGATTCACAGACATAAAATATGCTTACACAATTTCCTTACTCAAAAACAAAACCAAATAAAAATCTTTGAAACAAGGCTCTTTAAACCTTTAGCTTCTCTTTGATCCGCCTCCCTTGCTTCTGCTGCTGCTAGTTTCTCGGGAAGTCTCGCGTGAATACTGGCATTCATCATGGTCGTGGAAAGCTGTAGTTGTTGAAAACGAAATCCGCTTACTAGCTCATCCAAAGTAACTGTAAATTGATCACAGATAAAATATCATCTTCCGAGAATTCATGGTGAAAACATGTTATGAGAGTCATGTAAAAATTGCAATCCACAGTGGAATGCCATCAGATTTGTATTAACAGTTTCTAAGACGAGGCAAGCTACTGACAAACAAGTTGATAAAACAGGACTATCAACAGTCTCGTTTAAAGTCATCTTTTCGTAAGGTCTATGGTCGATACAACGACCTTGTCAGCAAATACAATCTTCCACTGGGTCGCATACTGACTGACGTTTTTCATACTAATTGTTAGACCATTATTAATTACCTAATTGTCTACGGACTTTTGCGGTTTTTATTTTCCCGATTACGACAAAGAGCACACGGCGGGTGTGACCGGTCAGCAGAGGATGCTCACTCCTCTATGGCACCTGATCCTACCTTTATCTTGGAGGTCCGTGTTGCTCTCCTTTGAATTTGTATTTCGTTTTATGGATTTTTGAGATGGTTGACGGTTTGTTATTGTCATTTTTTTCATTTAGTACACGCTATCTAATTTACTACGTATAATGCACTTACCATTTCTCGATACTGTTTAGACAAACAATATACAAGTATTTTTTAACGTCATTTGGCATCTAGCTAAGCAATCATCAAACTCAGTACTTTTCATTTTTCCGTTTAATGAATTTAATTATACTTTGTATTTTATCACCTTAACATCATTGTTGCAATAGATCATATTTCAATACATACTGTGAAAACATAAATATTTGTGGTGTCAAATTTTCGTAAATTGATTAAACTTACAGGTTCGTGGGGGTTTAAATTTGTGTGTTACATGTATCTCATACCTACAGAAGGAAATATGACTTTACCATCCTAGTTTATATGTTATTTCGTGGTTTCTGTAGACGGTAACATTGTTTCCTTATTTTTGTCTTTTTTTCCACAAAACACAGTAAGGGGTCATATGTACTCTATTAATTGTTAATTTTTTCTTGTTTTCCTGAATTTCATCCAAGAAATTACAAACTTGCTGTAACTATCCCGAGCTAAGTTCTACACGAAAGAAGCACAGTTAAAAAAGGGATCTTACAGTGAGTTAAATAACGGATCGTTTTTATTTTAGACGAATGAGCATGCCTATGGCATCATCTACACCCAAACTGAATCTATTCGTTGTGTCTTGATATTTTTTTTTAACAAATTTATCTCTATGATACAAGACTATATATTTTTTTGGTTAATCTCTACGCCAATTTCTCAATTTTTTCCGTATTACTTTTCATTATTTTATTTCTTCTTCTTCTTCGTCTTCCATCACGGGGCAATGATTATAGTTAAATCTAATGGAAAACAAAGCACCTGAGGAAAATAAATTAAAAGTATTAACAGTAAACTGCCACGGGCTCAATGATTTTAACAAGAGGAAAGATGTGTTCAGAAATCTTAGAATGAAAAAACTATAAGATTTATTTCCTGCAAGATACACACTTTAATGAAAAAGAGGAAATATTAATTGAATCGCAATGGGGATCTAAATGTATTTAATTGCAGATTCACAGACATAAAATATGCTTACACAATTTCCTTACTCAAAAACAAAACCAAATAAAAATCTTTGAAACAAGGCTCTTTAAACCTTTAGCTTCTCTTTGATCCGCCTCCCTTGCTTCTGCTGAAGTTTTTTTTTAATTCATACAAAACAAATTCAAGAGTGGTAGCAATTCTCTTAAATAATAACTTTGAATATAAGGTACATAATGTACATAAAGACGATAGTGGTAATTATTTTATACTAGATACCACTATTGAAATATTAACCTTTACCTGGAAAAATTGATTCTAGTCTTAATACCCAGCAAATCATAATGGGAGGTGATTTTAATTTAGTAATGAATAAAGATTCAGACTCTATGAACTATAAGCACTTGAACAACCCAAAAGCAAGAATGGAAGTTTTGAAATTAATAGAGACATTTAATCTGGTAGATATATTTATGGAAACTAACCCAAATCTAAAGAGATATACATGGAGGAGAAAAAACCCTATAAAACAAGCCAGACTAGATTTTTTCGTAATATCTGAAACACTCACAAATCAAGTACCACAAATAAAATATGAAAATAGTTATCGCTCAGACCATTCTCGAGTAATTTAGAATATAAAGCAAATGAATTCATAAGCGAGAAAGGATTTTGGAAATTTAGTAATTCCCTATTAGTAGATATATATGTCATATATTAACTCTAGCCTATAAAAAAGAAAATTGGGGAAGCAAAAGGACAATATGCTTGCCCTATATACAACTTTGAAAACTTAGATAATATTAGAAATGATGAGATACAATTCATTATTGATGATCAATTTTTTTTGGACACTCTGCTTAGTGAAATTAGAGGCAAATCCATCTCATATTCTGCTTATAAGAAAAAAAGATTAAATGAAAGAGAAAAAGATTTAGAAAAGATATTGTTTCTCTAGAGCAAAATCTAACAGAAAACTCTTTAAATTCACTTTCAGATAAACAAGACGAGTTACTCAACATAAGAAAAAATGATTAAAAGGTCATTGTATAAGGTCAAAGTCTAAATGGATTGATGAGGGGGGAAAGCCCACTAGATATTTTATTAGTCTTGAGACTTGGAACTTCATTAATAAACAAATACCAAATATAGAAAAGGAAGATGGGTCATTCACTCTTGATCAAACGGAAATATTAAAAGAAACAAAGTCTTTTTATAAAAAACTTTATAAGAAAAGAAAAATCATAGATGAAAATAGTGTTCATGAAAAGTTGGAGAAAATAGATTGCCCTAAACTTAATAATGAAGAATTAAACACCCTTGAAGGTCCTTTAATTGATACAGAGGTACTGAATTTCCTTAAAAAAAACAAACAAAAAAAATGAGAAAAGTCCTGGCCCTGATGGTTTAACAAGTGAGTTTTTATACATTGTTTTGAAAAGATTTAGGTACATTCATTACAAGAGCAATAAATTAATCTCTTAAAATAGGAAGTTTTTCAGAAATGAATAAACTTGATGTAATAACGTGCATTCCTAAAGCAGGAAAAACCTAAACAATTTTTGAAAAACTGTCGCCCTATAACTTTATTAAATGTAATTTACAAGCTAGTATCAGGAAGTATAGCTGAACGTATGAAAATGGTTCTAGGTAAACTAATAAATAAAGACCAGACTGGATTTCTAAAAGGAAGATTTATTTGGGAAAACATAAAACTTATCTATGACCTCATGTACTATACAGAACAAAACGATATACCAGGTATATTAATGTTAATTGACTTTGAAAAAGCTTTTGACACTATTTCATGGAGTTTTATCTCGAAAACACTAGACTTTTTCAATTTTGGACCCTCCTTTAAAAATTGGTTTAAAACATTTTATAATGGAATTAAACTTGTGTAATTCAAAACAGTGTTATTTTAGAATATTATTACCCAGAAAGAGGCTGTAGAAAAAGCGACCCATTATCGCCATATCTATTTTACTTTGTGGTGAATATTGATAAGAAATGAAAAAGATATTAAAGGTATAATCATAGACGGAGAAGAATACAAAATATCTCAATACGCAGATGACACTTCAATAATAATGGACGGTACACCTCAATCATATGATGGCATCCTCAGGGTTTTAAACTCCTTCGCACAGGTTTCAGACTTAAAAAAATAAATTTAATAAAAACAAAAACGGTTAATATTGGTAGCAAAAAATTTTCAAGGGATGTATTTCACCACTCACGATGGAACCTGAGTTGGGACAATTTAACTTTCGAGCTCCTAGGTATTAAATTCTCAATAACACTAGATGAAATGGAAGACTTAAATTATTTACCAAAACTCTATGAAATAAGAAAATTAATAAATCAATGGAAATCAAGAAAAGTAACTCTATTGGGCGAATTACAGTCATTATGACATTAATAATACCAAAACTAAATCATTTCATTCTAACATTACCCAACCCAAGCACTGAATACTTGAAAAGTTTTGAAAATGATATTTTTCAATTTTTATGGGGTTGTAAAGTGCATAGAGTAAAGAAGAGTACAATTGAACAAGATTACTGTCATGGAGGTTTCAAAATGATTGATTATGGTGATTTCATTATTGTACTTCAATCAACTTGGATAAAAAGACTTATTAGGGCTGATACAAAATGGGTAAAGCTTCTAGAATCCATTTTGAAAATTAAAATCTCAGAAATATGGAAGAATGGCACATATTATTCTTATAGTTTATGTAAATTTTGGAAAATTCTTTCTGGAAAGAGGTGTTTCTCAGCTGGTTAAAAATACAGGAGCAAAATGTGTTAAGTTAATCTCAGGTTATAAATGATAATATATGGTACAATCCAAAAATCACAGTAGACAATAAGTCAATATATTTTAAAAGCTTTGCTGATACATGTACAGGATTTATTTTTGTTGGTCATATACTTAATATTGATGGAACATTTATAAGCTTTGAAAAATTTAAACAAATTAATCCAATTTCAAACTTTATTGAATATGCAAGTGTAAGAACTGCTGTAAGGACCAGATTTCATACACAAGATTAATACATACCAAACTTACAAATCATAAAAGAGTATGGACCTGTTTTTCCTAATCATATCCTACTGTTTACTAATAATTATAAAGGTTGCAAACTTTTGTACAACTTATTATTAGATAAAAAGAGAGAAATATGTACATCAATATCAAAATGGAGAGAAAAGGGTCATAATTATGCACAAGAAACCTGGAACAAAATTTTTGAACTCCCTTTTAAATGTACACAAGAATCAAAACTACATTGGTTACAGTTTCAAATTCTACATAGGATTGTTCCGAAAAATAAATATCTTTTCAAAATAAAAAAAGCAGAGTCTCCTGTTTGCACTTTCTGTTAAAGAGATGAAGAGAGTATTGGACATTTATTTTATGAATGTACTGTAGTAAAAGAATTATGGTCTGCTGTTGAAGACTGGATTTTGAGACAGTTTGATTTGTTAATAACATTTGATAAACAATCAGTTCTTTTTGGAAAATATAAAAATAGAAAAATTTATAAATTATTTAACTTGGTAGTTCTTATTGTGAAACAATATTTTTTCTTGTTAATATAAAAGCAATGCAAATCCAAATATACATGGATTAAAAATGTTATAATAGAAAAGCTTTTGACCAAAAAATATATGGTAATGAAAAACTGTAGATATAAGGAGTATGAAAGCCATTGGCAAAAGATATGTGATAAGTGGTTGTATTGTAGTATATATAGTTAAATTGGTTTTCTTATTGTGTCTCTTTTCTATTTTGTTTTGAAATGTGATGCTTTTTTGTTGTTATTGTTGTTTTTCATCTGGCCAGTATCTTTTTTATCATTATTTTTCCGGAATGTTTTCATATCTTATCATTACGGGTTTTCTTCATTATAGAATCAATGTAAACAAACGCTCAGAATAAATGCTTCTCTCTGTAAGTGAAAACGTGATTATATATGACACATCTACACAGTGACCAACTTAGGGGGTGACTTGAGCTAAATACAAGTATATGTGAATATAAGTACATGTGTACTCGCTTTGTGGTCGGTAACTTCACAAGAATTTCCTCAGAAAGAGAGGTTGAAGTCACCCTGTATTCTGAGTTCACAATCGTGAAAATTAACCCCAAATGCAATACAATGATAATTATTCAATCCAAAAGACCCTTTCATAGCCTAAGTTAACCCCTGTTGTGATTAATAACTAGCGACTGTGTTATCTTTAGAGGTTATAAATACGGTTGATGCATTAACCACATACTCATGATCCTGTGCACTGAAAATTACAACCGATATTTATAACCTAAGTGCTGATATTGCAATTAGTTGGTAACTTGTAATTAGTTAATAACTCTGCCAAATTAATGCTAAAATAATCATAAAACCTTTGTATACAGTTATCTTTAAAATTAAACAGATCCACTACATGACAGTTGTAATTGGGTCAAAGGGTTGGACTAATACCTCCAAAATACACAGAAGTACATAGACTAATTTTATTTGTCATTTAGCTAACACAATTACAAAACATTTAATCTATAAAAAGTATGAATACACCTAATAAATTAAATTTAACAAATTGGATAACTTTTTAAAATTTTCGGGAGTTGTTTTATTTTTAATTGACTTGCTTCTAATCCAATTTGAATTAGGGTTGAATCTGTGTATACAGGTATTATCATTAGCATCATGCTAATGTCACAGAATGGAAGTCTACCTGATTTCTCAAACCTCTCCCTATTTTTCTGTGAGGGAGAAGTGAAGCCTCCCAAAAAGTTTGCCCAAGCTAGGTTGGTCCCTGTTAAGACTACCACTGAAATGTCTCTGTTATCTTCAGAATTTAAGGCCTCTGTAATATTGCATAGAAGCAGGAATAAAGGACAATTATATTGTTTGAGAATTTTATGACAACTAAATTACTTTCCCTTAATTAATTTCTGTCATGTCCCCAGGCACTGAAGATCAAAAAGAAAACACCCCAAATGAATAATTTATTTGATAAATTTTTATAAGGCAAACTCAACTAGTGAAATGTCATAAGAAGTCCCTTATTTCAGTTCAGACTCGTGTTATTTTTGTGGACAGGGAAGATGGACTGCAAAATGAAGCAGGGGCATAAACCATTTGCCCATGTTTGTTCATCTGCAAAAGTTCATCCTTTGAAAAGGAAATAGAAACAGTTTAAACTAAAAAGAACAAAAACAAATATTTAAACGTTGCCATTGTATCAGCTTGATAAATATCTGCTGATGAGTACACAAATAAATCATAAAAGATGGGTTACTGTCATTGTAAATTTGTGTCTCTAAAAGAAAAACCCTGCCTGTCTCATCAACATTTAAAATTTTGGCCTGAGAAACTAATGATTAATTTTTTTTGGCCTTATCATTTAAACATATGTGTTCACTTTCCTCCCAACCTACATGTACATGACAGCTATTCTAACAAGATAAATACTTAAATAATTTTTAAGCCTTTAATAAAGAAAAAAAACCAAACCCCCACCCCCCCCCCAAAAAAAACCCCCTACCAACCCCGAACCCCCCCCCCCCCCCAAAAAAAAAAAAAAACCCCACCCCCCCAAAAAAAAACCCCAAACAAACCCCCAACCCAAGGCAAATGTTTATTGTAATGATGCGGAAATATTGTTTTCTTTTAACAATAAAACTTTTCTAAAATCAACGTCTCTTTAATTTTGAATTCCTTTTTTCAAACAGATTTCGGTGGAATAATTTTTTTTTCGTGGGGGTCAATGTTTGTGGGTAGCCAAAATTGTCTTGGTTTGTGGGAAGGTTATTTCGTTGGTAGTGTAATCAGGATAATTTTGATAAATGATTGTGTATAGGTTCGTTGGGATACAAATTCGTGGGCAAGGGTTACCTACGAAAGCCACGAACATTAGTCTCCCACGAACAATGATGATTCCACAGTAATCAAGATCTACAGCTGTCTGTCGGCTTTATTTCACGTGTGCATATTTCAACAATATGCAAATATCATATATATGTGTAATAAAAGTACTACAAGGGAAATGTACATGTAAGTATGCATAAACGAAATAAAACTTAATTAGTTAAAAATAAGTGTTTTTACCTCCTTCCCCGTCCACATAATAAATTATGTTGCAGGATGCTCACGCAAGTGAATTCAAATGTTTAATTCAGCGAAAATAGACAACATATTCCTTAATTTGTACAGAATATTACATATACTTTTTTAAAAATTGTTTATAAATAGATTGTATTCATTATAATGACGAACGGAAATAAATCTTACAAAAGTAATAAGTATGATATAATTTTAGTTAATTCATAAGATTACAAAACGCACTTAACTCAACATCGTTCCGACCATCTAGAAACAAACTTTTCTCATGTAAAACTTTTTTACACGAGAACATAAAATTGATATTTTGCTTATTGTTAAACTATACACCCGTGAAATAATAAAAACGTACAATTGTAGATCTTGATAAATCTGTTTGAAAAAAAAAATTCAAAAGTCAAGAGACATTGATTTTAGAAAACGCTTGAATAAATTTTCGTTAAATAAAAAAATGTTTCCTCATCATTACAATAAACATCTGCATTTTTCGTATGACCAGCGAAAGATCTTTATTAAGGAAATAAAACCAGCATCAAAGCTTCTCCGTGCGATTTTCAACACGATTTATCTGATCTTGTATTTGATAAAAACAACAGAGACGCTGGGGCACACTCCAAAAGCTAGTAAGTGACAGACAAGGATGGTGAATCGAACCCTCGTTACTTCCCTATACGCCAAATGTGTCACGGGCAGTAAGTAAGTATTTGATAAGCTTTGAACAATGCCCACACTTTGCTTGGAATTAAAACCAAATCACCTGCTGGTATATTTGATATTTGTTTTAGCGGAAACACGTGTCAATATCTAACTATTCGTGATAACTAAACTTCATGACCTATTGTTCGGGAAGTTTAATAATCAAATAATTGCAAATCCCCAAAGACTTCTTCAAATGTACCGTATTTCAAAACACGTAAAAAATGTATCCTAAAATTTGTCATAAATAAAAAATATTCCCAATTCTTAATAATAATGTGAATAATGGATTATCAACGTTTACAGCTTAAACCAAGTCTTAATACAATGCACAGAACTTTAATCAAAATAAATATGGGTATATATATGTGTCTAATATACTAAACAATTCTTTCCAAACATATATGGTGTGTTTACCGTTTGATATTTGTGTTTACTGACGCCAAGGTTCAGGTACATGTTTTAATACATCCATATATACATATAAAGCAGGTTCTGAATTCAATACATTTCCATTTTTGTATGTATAATTTTGAATTTTTCTATGATTGCTTATTGTTTTGGTTAATCATTCTTTCAATGACAGTACATGCTCATTGATAACATTGCCAAAAAAAGTAGAATATAAAAGGCTTTTATTCGGGGGGGGGGGGGGGGGGGAGGGGAGGATTTGCGGAGAATTTGTACAACTCATCGCAGACAATTTCACCCTGCAATATTTAGGGTATACTGTTCCTTACATCGAATATAGAATATTTTCTATAAAAAGTTATTCTCATTTGATATTGATCAAAGATACAAATCAACTAAAATGAACTTTCATGTTTTTATTTATATTGTATTAAATATAAAGATAGAGTGTTGTATTTAAAGAAATACAAATCACACAGGTTGAAGACCTTTCATTCAGACACCATCCCAAACCCTTTCAGTCATTCTTCAATTGACTGAAAAACATCGTTTCATTCCTGTTTTTGCAAATTTTCTAAATCAAGAGCACCTTAGAGGATATACCCCCATCTTTGAAAATTAGTAAAGCAATGCACACTATTTATTATGATTCACGGTATGCGTGTATTCACAGAATGAAATAGATTTACCAAATAAATTTAAAGAAAAAATAGAAGTAAATAATAAATGATTAAATGAGTTAATTAATCAACAGAGTCACTCACTTGCTGTGGAATTGCTATTTTCTTCCTGCATAACGACTGTCCTATAGCCATGGATAAATAAGAACAGTGAGAGTACTTCTCGTAGAGACATGGCCAAGGTTTACGATAAACCTTGTCAACAAGAATGAGCATGGCTTTTTATAGACATGTTGGGATTATCAGATGGTTGATGACGCCTCGAACATCCGCTAACCGGAACTTGTACCTTAAATTAAACAATTATACAACAGACAACAACTTTCGATATAGTGCCAATGTAGACTCTAAACCTCGTCCACTAATTAAACAATTACATACGGAATAAACCAATATCCGAAAAAAAGCTTTATAATTAGTTAACATGTTATAACTATCTATTTAAAAACAGAGTGGGGCTCATTTAGCCATTTAGGCAACCAAACAGCGAATGAAACTTTGTCATTTAGTCACCTTTTCAGACCTTTCAGTCACATATCAGTTGATTGAATAGCTGAGCGTCATTCTGTAAAAGCAATATAGATCTATTCTACTACCTTGTCCAGATATTTTGTATATGACTCCATATTGAGAGCCGATTTCATTATGGCTATTGTTGCTCAGGTGATCGATGTGGACCATGGGCCTCTTGTTAAGTATAGTTATATATAACCAACTAATTGAAAACAGGTGATGACTTTATCGAAAATATCCGGGTAATGTTGATAATTACTGAACAGCGAGTATAAATATGTAAATATTCTGATTATAACATAGAACAAATGGTGCATAAATACGACATTGTCCTGTTTGCTGGAATTGATATTTCGATATACAACACATGCGATTTCAGAAAAAGTGTCGCGTTCTCTTGTTAAATTGTTATTGCCAGGTATTTGTAAACAATTTGGCAATTTTCGCGCTGCAATAGTGGGAAAAGGAATATATACATGTATAAAAAATAGTTTGTCGCCATTGTCTTGATTGAATTGCATACAATTTAAAGGCGAACAGCATTGATGCGTTCAAATTTAAGCTATCAAACATAAAACCAAAATGTACCATTCACTGGAGTTTTAGTTTTTTTATATTGTAAAATATGTTTAATAATGTATACAATGTTTATACATTGACTCAAACTTTTTTTGTAAAATAGGTATAGCTGGTGGTATAATGTTATTTCTAAGACACAGCGTATGAGGTATTATTTTTAATTTTTGGGACATTCTGTTTCGATAATAAGTCTTAAGATAATATCTGATTTTGCGTCATTATGTCCGTTTTTAAAAAAGTCATTGAATGCGAAAACAAAATGCTAAAAATAAAAGGAAACAATTTTGCAGTAAAGCGATCAGTTTGAAATATTAAGCTAAGAACGCACAATATGCGAGCATCAATAAAAAATAAGAAGACATTGTAGCTTCTATCATATATATTTTCACAAAAGTCTTATCTAACAGATTATTTTATGCACTATCACTTATTTTATGGATATGTAAATGTTCATTCTATTTTGGAAAAAGGTAATTTTGTTGCCCGGTTTTAAAAACAATATGTTTTATCAATACGGAGCGTGGCAACATTTAAAACAGGACGTTAATTTAACTCATGCAAAAATAATGCCTTAATGTAGTATAGGGCACGTGTCGATATTTATGTGGGTAAAAGTACATTATAATCAAAATACCTTCACTGTTTAATAATTTTAAAATTTTACAATATTCATTACAAAAATATGTTCTATAATTTTTGTGAAAGGTATAATTATAAAAACCCAAGCGGGGTTCGAACTCATGACATACAGATTCGAAGTTAACGCCCTAACCCATTGCGCGTTATTGTAATGTAACTATAGCAGAAAGAAAAAGCTTATAAAATTATACTTAAATTTATTGTTTTTTCGACCGGATATGTGTTACGACATGGAGGTGTCCGCCTTATTTTAATACCCCTTCTTTATATAACACCTAGTCTCTTGTGCCTTTGACTTTACAATTTAAAATGTTAATATCGTATTTGCTCATATTTGTTCAAGAATTATATGTAAGTTCTTTAAAGTCTTCATTTTTACAACCGAGTGTCTCAAAGTTTACAGGAAGGAAAACCATAGACGACAATTGATGGTACTTGTTTTATTTACAGTTACACACAAATGTACACGTAATTATTGACTTATTTTTTACATCACTGAGCAATTTTCCAGTTTGTATTGTATGTCTTTTTCCTGAGTTAAATCCATACTGCTTGTCCTTGTAGTTGCGCCGTGACGTCCGGCGAAGTCAACATTTTGGTTAACTTTAAAGAGGACTATCTGTGTTTACTGATTTCTGTTCAACTAGACAATATATCCCATTATTACTTGTACATACAATATCATCAGAATACTTAATTTGAGGTTTCAATATCATTTGGTTTTAACCAAAAGTATAGATATATTGCTTCCGACATTAAGTTTATTGATGATATGACGCAAATTTTGGCTTCATTTTTGCAGGATTAGATTCTAAAAAATTCTTAGAATTGAAAGAATATATTAACATTTATTATTCAAAATTGTTTTAAATTTTTGCTAATTTTTTTCTACCTAATTTACTGATAATATGACGTTAAGTAAATAAGCTATAGCAAAATTCTTCATATTTAAGTAAATAAGCTATAGCAAAATTCTTCATATTTTGTTTTTGGTCCTCTAGACAATCATAAAAACATGGTTTCAATCATAACCGATCGTTTCTAAATATACTGTAGGATGAAGTGCTGTACTGTTTAAAATCAATTAACTTTAAGATGTTATTTAACAATTCTACGCTTTTACGAATTCGCTTTTACGAATGAAATTAACAGCATCTGTCTTGCATTGTATATAGATGTATTTAGGCCTACATCAATGTCTTTTGATAAAGAAATTAAAATATTTAATCCAACATTATTGAAACATTAAAGGGGAGCTCGAGGGGTCAAGTCAAAAAATATTCAAATGTAGTTTTTGGAGACCACGCCTTCCAACAATCAGTCGGAATTCCCATGAGCACAAATTGTGCTCCTCTACTGGCTGACTTATTTTATATTCATATGAAGCAGAGTTTTTTCAAAAGCTTGTGCAAGAAAAGAATAAAACACTTGCTGTGGCCTTCAACTGTGGCAAAGGTTAGTTTCCTAGACACCTTATCTAACCTCCAATGTAAAGGAGGTTCGTGATTGCTCAGGGTTTGTATTTTGACAATCACAAACAATCCAAAACATCAACATTTCGTTTTTTCCCTATTATGAAATTTTCCAGAATTGACAGTTACTTCGATCATGCCATGCTAAAACTATGACAGGCGCACACGGCGGCTTCGATCGGTCAACAGGGGATAGTTTCTCCTCCTAGGCACCTGATCCCACCTTTATCTTTTTGGAGATTCGCGTTGCTCTGGTTTGAATTTGTATTTCGCTATATGGATTTTTGAGATGGTTGACAGTTTGTTATTGTCATTTTTCATATCTCAAGCATATCGTTCCTGTATACATGTAATGTGCTTGTGAGATTTTCATATTTGTATAAACGAAAAGCGCATAATGCAATAAAATACCAGGACTGGGTTGTGCAATACCACTTGTTAATTTAATCATTGGTCAAAGTCAGTATCCACTGGTTTAATGACCAGTGTTCAAAGTTGTGTTGCTCGAAGTAAATTTAGCCGATGGTTATATAACCACTGGTTTCTATTGTTTAACCGGCTAGCATCCCTTAATGCACTTACTTTGTCCGTCTGTCATTTATGGCTGAAAAAATAAACTGATAATTATTTGAACAGAGAACACTTAATTTATCATTAAACAAATTAAAGACGTGATATCCATCTATACAACAAATTCAAAAATACATGTGATGGACTCAATGTTTTTGTGCTCTAATACAGGTAAATTGTGAGAAAAGTGAATTTTGTTTTGATTATTTCAGACATTGTTCCTTGCTGAATATATATTTTTTCAAATTGGCATTTATTTTTTCTCTATAAGTGTGAATCAATTTACTATCGACGTTATTATTAGCTTCCACTGAATGTGAGTATCAGGGAGATGATCCGCTTTATTGGTTTTTTTTCAATTTGCATTAGGCCATTGCTATTTATCAATTTAATGTGAAAGAAATCAAAAGTTCATGAACTGTACACAGCAATCCTCACGAAGACCCCCAGGGGTGGCTAAAATTGCACACAGTTGTAGATTCAGAGAGGTAAGTTAATTTTTAAAATTATTTATTAGCTCGCTAAAACCCCACATTGTTTTAATGAAATGCTTATGTACTAACAATTATGGAAACATCCACTTTACACATGCATGGGTTTACCTCTAGCGACCCTCACAGAATGATGACCCCATTCCTCTCTTTTCTTCCGTAAATAAAGAAAATTTAACTTAATTAAGGCTGGTTTTATAGTATAGGGATTAATAATAAGTCCATGCAGCTAGGGATCACAAACAGCTAGGGATCACATGTATCATTACCATTAGAAAAAAGCAATCGTGTGTTTTAAAAGCTATAAAAAAGGAAATTATATAAAAAATAATAATAAATGAAAACGTTTTACATATACTTGTATCAGATTATTCAAAACAATATGTAGTGGCAGTAGAGAAAACCACCGAATATAGTTTCACAGTACCAATAAAAAATTAAAGATTACACATTTCGAAAGCAGCATGACCGAAAGGGCAATTTTCTTTTTAAAAACTAAATAAAATGTACTAGACCATCAACCCATCAGTTATTTCGAGATCATATTCATAGATTGAGAGAAAAAAGGTAGAAATAAATTTCTATAACCCGGTGCATGTACAGTAATAAATATTATACACGTACAACACTTGCATGTGTTAATAGCTATGAATATTAAATCGAAACAAACAAATCGAATCACAAAACAGGAGTTACAATTATTTCCCACAACCCTTAGTGTTCCGCTGAGCAATTTTCTATTAGCATTTATCAAATTCTTACCTCTAACACTCCCACCCAACTTACTGAAAATTTTTCGAAAGTAATAATATGTTACAATTTACTTCTAGCCCCCTCTTCCTCTTTTTTCTATTTTTTTTTCTTTAAAGATATTTTCTTTTCATTTTTCAAGATAATCTATCACTCCCTTAAAAATTGTACATAACTGCACTATTTCATACATTACTAGTTTCATCTGTTATTACATACAAATGTACAGATCTTAGCAGTGCTATAATAGACACTAATAGGAATATTAACTTGCATGCTCAAGCTAGAAAATAATTTATCTGATAGAGCTCAGAGATAATGTGTATTTCACATTCCATTTTTTTTTTAAAAAATGCAATATACAATGGAGTCTCGATTATCCGGACGCTTTCGTTTTTAAGGGAAACGGTCCCGGATAGCTGGGGCGACCGGATACCTGAAATGTGGCTATTGTAGTCATAAATGACAATCTATTTGCTAATAATGGGTGTTAATGCCGTTTTCTTTGCCTTTGTACTAAATAGGACCAAATTAGAGTTGTCCTTTGAAATTCACATGTGTTTAATACAAGAAACCTTGGTTTATATTGTTATTTTCTCAGGAAATATTAACCAAACTTATAATGATATCCAAATCTAGCTCAATATATGCCTATTGTGTCCTAGTGTGGATTGTACAAATTGTACAAATATCTATGTTATATTTTTTAACACTCTTTTTCTAGACACGTCAATTTTCCACCAATGAACTTCCGATCAATTGATATGGATTCATTTTTTGTTTATTTCCTTTACTTCCGGTTTTTACTTAATCTAACAAGAAATTCGCGAGACACTCCACTTTTAAATAACCTTTTTGAATATAAATACATTTGTAACACAAAGCTATGTGAATATTTCCTAATTTATTTAGCACATTCTTCCTTCAAGAAAGAGGGGTAAAAAGGTGATTGGACTTGACAGGTGCAAAGTGTAAAGATATCCAGGTCAGGTGCAGTGAGGCGTGATTTATTGCGTCTAACCGGTACTTTCGGTAATATTTCAAAGTGATTTAGGAAGTCAGAGTGTTTATATGAGCTTCTTTTCATGGTGACTAGCAGGTGAAAAAGGTGTGAATCTTAACTGGCAGGCGTGATCTTTCTATTGTATATAGCGGACTATCATTATATTTTCCCGTCCAGTTAAATAAATCAAAATTTATAATTGCACAGATTGTTTTTGGTAAAACAAAACTAAAAAAACAGACTGTCTTGAGACAAAATAACTTAGAAATATTTTCCCAAATAAAATAGTCTGTAAACTGAAACGTCCAGATACCTGACGTCCGAATATCTAAAGTCGCACTGTATTTGGATATGCATGCATAAAATTGAAATATATTGCAATTCAATTAAAAATTAAAAAAATTCATTCCTAGATTGTATATATTGTGCAAAATTATGGCCAAAAATATCTATTTACTCAATTATTCTTTCGTAGTCTACCAACAATGACATCAACACCAAGCGAGAATCTATGTTTGTTAACCCACTGATTAAAAGACTTAACCCTAATAACCCAGTTCTGCAGAATGGTAAACTTAAGCCAAAGGTTAACCACTGGATAAGTAGTTTAACCAGTGGTTGACTTTTTAACCTCTGGTCAAAATTTAACAACTGGATAAGGGAATTAACCAGTGGTTAAAGTTACGCGGTTTCGTGCAGCCCGTCCCTGAGTAAATAGCAACTGGTCTATTGTTACCCTCTTAATTAGGATATATTGTCGAGAATTATCAGTCACGCTTTGTTTGAGCTCTCACGTAATTGTGTACCTTTTGTCTACGTACTATACAATGCAAATAAAAGTTAGAAAGACATATCTTTATTATATTTAAAAAAAATTAATCACGACGAAAGGTCTGAATATTTCAGTTGACACATACAATGTTGCATATCACAATACACAAAGCAAAACAAATTGAAAACAAACAATGTTAAACTTAGGGTAAAACTGGCGAAACGTAAGGAATGTAAATTACACGCATATATAAGATAAAGTAATGCATTATTTTTTATGCTAAAGTGTTGCAAGAAAATTCTATGTAAAATATCTTATACAATGTACATCAAAAGGACGAAAATAAATAAAAGCATTTATTATATAATCATTGTCAATGTACCGTCGATATACCGTTATGTCGATTGCATAACATGTCGCAAAATGCCACCAAAAATAAGACACATTTTAACAACTACTTAAACATATTTGATAATTAAATGGAATAATTTCAAGATAAAATATTTACATCACTAAAATAACCGTTGAATAAAAAATATAAACATTTTATATTTTGAAAAGTTATATCCTTTAATGAATCATAAATAATACATTATCACAAATATTTTGATCCTAAAACAAACGAAGCTTGCATAGTGCTTTTATCTTCTTTGTTTTTATCTATATTTTTGCATATAATATCTGTCTGAATGATTTTTAAATTTAAAGCTTTGATATTCAAAAGCAGATTCCGATTTTTTTATTCAGTTTCCCAGTGATGTAAAAGCAAGACGTTGAGATGATGTAAAAATGTTATTTTATTACTGTATGCATAGGGAATAAGAAAGTTCTTTTATATTTGACTTCTTATTACAGAAATGCTTTTAATCATTTAATGTTGTTTGTATTTTATTTCAAGTTTCCCGATGTATTTGGTTAAATCATTCTATCCAAACGAATTGTTAAATGTTTTAGTCAGACATAATTCATTTCTTAGCTGAATTTGTCAATATTGCTAAATTTAACAATATTTTTTGTTCAAAATCTTGATGACTGGAGTTTTTGAAAGACAGAAAGAAGGAGATAATCATTTATTGTCTGGCTTGTGCCATCTTTACTACTATATTAAAATAAAAGACTCGAATTTTTGGCCTTTAATACCGATAAATCAGAAGAGTACTATCTTTTGTTTTACATATTTAAAACATTATTGGTACTTGAAGATTACCAATTGTTTTTAATTTTTCTCAATCAAGCTTCGCTAATTAATAATCAAAATTGCTCTCAAATAATTCCGGAAATCACCCGGATTTTTTGGATTTTACAATCTTGCGCATGTGCATTGCATTCACCCTAAAACACGGGAGGCTTTTTAGTTTATGTTTCAACAATACCACATTTGCATGGATAAACTCAGAGATGATAATACAAATACGTGTAAATTTTCATTCGAAATTTGCTATATATTCTGTTCATCAAAGAAAACACGGGAGATAACTCTAATACATTTCAGTTACAGTTATTATGAAAAATCCTGAGAGTTCCGATTGTTAACACAGTGTGTAAATTTGAAGCGAGTAAAAAACGTTGATGAAAAAGTGTTGAATTCTTCAGTAATTTGAATTAAATTTTTAGATGAAAGGTATTTACAGCCCCAGAATGGTTTGTTATAAATAATTTGACTATTATTTTCAATGCAACTTCATTAATTTTCTCCAAAACCAATTCGGAGCGATTCTAGCTGCAATTTTCTGCTACATTACGGGTAAATGGGAGGCATTTTAACTGTGGTGAAGTCCTTTTCCGAGACACAGTACTGTTAAATTATTCTAAATAGGCATAGTGTAGTGAAATTAATAGCATTATTGTAGGCTTAAGCTAAGCTTGGTTCTGTAAATGTCAACAATATGGTGTGTCGATGTATCTATTTCAAATGTCCGATATCATATGCAATGTCAACCCGCACAGGTCAAAGTCTAGTTTTTAAAGAAAAACGTTGTGCATCAAAACCTCAAAGATTTGCTGGTTCTTCAAATTTTTTTTTTTAGGGAATATATTGGTTTCGGGAACTGTCGGTTATTGGAATTACCAAATCTATATACTAGATACAGTCGTCAATGTTAAGATTGTTAAAATCCGATCAAAAGGGAAGCTTGAAAAATGTTCGTCATTTACGACTACAATGATCATGATAAATCTTAAAGACAAACACTTTTTGTTCTCACAAGGACCACAGGTTCAGTCGACAAATAATTGTGTACTGGAAAAAGCTTGTTTAGCTTGAGAAAGAACAATATTTAACAATTTCTTATCAAAACTAAGGGTTTAAAACTTCATAAAACTGCATTTCTATCAATTAATTTCAAGAAAATTTAAAGAAAATGGTGCAATATTATTCAGTTAATCAAAATTCAACCCTGCATCTGATTTCAATAGGAATAATATGCCTATAAAGGGTTTTTAAATAAGGACAAACACAAAATACTAGAAAATTTTTCTAAGGGCCAACCCCTGTTACATTTTGGCCCCCAAATCTCATCACAGGGTTGAACAATCATAAAAATTCAGCCAGTTTCCCATTTTAGACACATTGAACATCTTTTCTGTCCCCATTTTGTTAAACTTTGAGCCTTTTAAAAAATTGACATTTTCTTGAAGGTGGCAGGGGATAGTTTTTTGGTCGAGGAAATGTGAGGCAGATACTGCTCATATATTTGATCTAATTATTCAGTCGATTTTTAAATTTGCTAAAATTGGTTTGCATGCACGGGACACATGGTCCCGACTCTTGAGAATTTTCCGTGAGTATTCACAAGGACCACAGGTTCAGTCGACAAATAATTGTGTACTGGAAAAATCTTTGCCATTGTACAGTATTATCGTTAGATAATAACATTTATGTAATCATTGTTTTGTTTTCTGCTGCATTTGCATATATAAATATATCTTGTCTGTTCAAATTATAAAGCCGTTGTATGTGTCACGTTTGGATTAATTAAAGCTACCTAACAGTGCTTTCTTTGATTATGACGTCATCAATAACGGTATATTTACGTGCCGGAGAAACGTCACTTACAAATTTGTGTTTGTGTTTGTGCAAGAATTTGTCCACCCTCCATCCTCAACAATCACCTTAATATTGGTTTTTTTTTCCATATACATGTATGTTGTGATGAACTTTTAAATAGATATTTTGAAATTGTTGGCAATTTCTTATTTTAAACGCCAACAATTTTTGTGGTATATTGTAATATATATATATATATATATATATATATATATATATATATATATATATATACATATACATATATATATATATATATATATATATATATATATAACAGTTTGTTCTCTTGTTCATCAGTTTTCAATGATTCAATTATTATCAGGGGAGATCATGAAACTACTATATTGTAATTGAATTAAATATGATTTTTGTGATGTCTCCTTTTTGCAAGATATATATATTACATCATGACGTCATAGTTAACGTTTCTAAGGAAAACAATTTCATATCTTATGTATGTTCACCTGAAGACGGATGTTAAAATCCAGAAAGCGCTTGTGAATACAAACTTTGGAACTGTGCATTTTCTTTTTCTTTCTTTGATTATTTATACTGTGTGATATCATCTTTCACTCCTTTTGGAATTTATATATATATATATATATATATATATATATATATATATATATATATATATATATATATATATATTCGCCTCGCCATCTATGAGATTGATCAACCCCATATATTTCTAAAATCAGTCCATAACAACCTAACAAGTATTAATATAACAACTTTCAATGTCATTTTAGTAAAGTTTTGTGTTTGTTCTGTTTAACGTTAGGCACTGGAGTGATTAAACCATTCTATTTAAATATTAGGAGAAATCAAATTTCAATTTACAATATAAACAATAATTAAAAACAGTTAACAACATACGCTTGTTATCTTTGATATTGTAAATAAAAACAGAATGACAAATATATTTATTTTGAACGAGATTTGATTGGATCGTAATACACTAGGAAACTCAATGGATAAGTGTTATAAGAGTATATCAGAGACATGATAATCAAACATGGCAAATTTGTTATTTTTTAAAGTTCCTTGCATTTGAAAAAAAAACCCAAAACAAGCATTTGCAATTATTCACACAAAAAGAAAATTCATAATGAAGAATTATATTAAAACAATTCTCTGATCCTAGACGTCTTTTTATTAGGTGAGTCGTCTATGTTTAGTCGGAAAACCGGAAAAAGTCGCCGAACGATCCTTACTATCATCGAAAGCGTCATTTGAATACAAGGTGGCACTACTTTTATATGTATCTTCATCCGCAAAAACTTTTTCGTCGGCTGTTGGATGTATTTCCTTCTCTCTTGACACTGAAACGAATAAATCTACTTCTTTTAAACTATCATACAGTATATCTTTAAAATAGTATTAGTTGTATTAATAATTTGGTATTCAATAACAGAATGGTGCTGTTTTATGTATAATGGAGTGGACATTTTTAGTGGTGGTGTATTCCGTGAATATGTACAGTATCGATCGGAACCAACCTAACACCAAAGTAAACCCCAAATAAACCCCGGGTTTACTTTTGGGACTTTATTTTGGGTTTACTCTGAGTTTACTTTTTGAAAATTTTGGTCCACTCGGGGTTTACTTTGGGTTTACTCGGGGTTTACTTTGGGTTTACTTGGAAATTGCTCTTGAGGTCAACTGTACGGACTAAAGTGTGAAGCAGACCCGTCTTTTATCTTACCACCATACTGACTGTTATTCCTTCCCCTTGTATATTCCGAATACACAGTTAGTGTCTGCGTTCAGGGGTATACTTCTGTCCGGGTTTACTCTCTTTGTCCACTCTGGGTTTACTTTGGGTTTACTCTGAGTTTACTCTGAGTCCACTCTAGTAAACCCATAGTAAACCCAGAAAGTAAACCCAGGGTTTAGTTTGGGTTTACATTCTGTTTGGATGGGTCTGATCGGTACTGTATCAAAGCAAATAATAGAAAATTGAATATTACCTTTATTGACATTCCGAAACCGTACAATTACGAATATTGCCAACAGAATACCACTGACTAGCACTGATGCCAGCACTGCAATCACTGCTATGGAAACTGAAGACACGCCATGTTTTTCGTCAGACGACTGACGATAGGCAAACACTGCTGTCCGTCCTTCATTACAGGGGAACTGTTGGACTGCCATATGTAATATGCTGTCTAAGGCAGGCATGTTCTGATCATACATTATCTTATTCATGGCTTTTACTGAGGTTGTTATTGTTACTGAATCGGCTGATGAAATCACACGAGTGTTTTCAAACTTTAACCCATCAATCTCATCTGTTGTCATCAAATATGTTTGAATATAATCCCCGTCTACCATACAGCCGCCTCGTTTGATTTCCTCAATAGGAACGACCTTCCTGTAATTGTCGACGGAAATTGGTCTTTCTAGTTCTCCGAAAATCTTATCGAAATTGGACACGTTGTACTGTGTTGTAATAACGCTGAGGTATGGGTAAGTCTGTAATTCATTCTCTTTGAGCTTTAGATTCCATTCCTCGCTTGTTGTATTCAATTGTTTTTCCTCCAAAAGAGCTGCAGGACATCCATAAATAAGAAAACTTTTTATATTGTTTGCAAAATCTTCGTATCCAGATATCTTCAGTGCTGATATATACATATCAGGAAGTGTTATATCTATGCGTTGAGTAAATCCTGAATTTGGTTCTCTTATATAATTCTGTAGCCGTTGGAAATGCGAGCTATTGCGATCTATATATTCAACTTTTAAGTTGTTCACCTGAACAGACTTCGTGGTCTTAATTGTTGCCGATCTTATCATTACGTCAACAGAAAATGATACAAAATATTTGTTGTCAGTGATAGTCATTACACTTAACATTTCATTTCCAGGGAAAATGATATCGGAACAGTTTTGTGCTACAATAAAAAAAATATGAAATGTTTTATTAAACTTGTTTCAAAATATATACATATGCGTATTTTGTAGCTATCAAGTTTAAGAGAGCTAAATGGTTATGGCTTTTTTTTTTTAGATTATAACGGTCTCTCTGCAGAGAAGCTACAGGCAAATCCCACCCCCCCCCCCAAAAAAAAAAACAACTAAGAAATATATTTTTTTATGTAATAATTTTTCACTTAAAAATCATATCTTAGAATTTATGTAGATCTAATGTTTATTTATTTACCACAAAACCTCCTTAATTAGACAATTTGTTTGGTTAATGAGAGGGGAACAAATTAAGTGCATAAAGAAAAAAAACCCACAATCATAAATCTGTAATTCATTAATTTTTTAAAGGAAAAAAATATTTTATTGTTTTATTATTTTGTATTACAGACAGCAAAATATTAATCAACACAATAAGAGCTATGAATTTATAATTATATATTAGCAACACTTTAAAATTTCACACTATAAATTATATCACTGAAAAAAACTGCAGCTGAAATTTTCTTATTATTAAAAAAATATATGTATAATGAATTTATGACGATACTCTACTTTTAATAGCATGTTTGTCCTACTATTTTTGTTTTCCATCATTCTTTTTTCACTATTTTTTCCTCCCTCGTTTTCGTTAATCATTAAAATCTTCGTTCGCATTAGGAGTTTATACATGCATTTAATATATAACATTTAATGTTAACTATTGATTTATGTAAAATATGTCGTAATTAAGTCAAGTAGGCTTTTTATAGTTTATGAAAAAAAGTCGGAGATGGGCTGTAGGTTAGGGTGATAATTTACATATGAAATAATATAGCATCAACGCATTAAACAAAACATTAACCCCTACGTTTTCCCCTAATTTCTTTATTTTTCTTCTTTTAAAGCCAAGTGGTTAATGTAAAGGGTTGTACACAAAACGGCTTCATCATATAAGCAGCTGCATTTTTGTTGTAATCGCAATTTCAGAAATATATTTAAAACTGTTAAAAGAAAAAAATAAACCTGTCAAAGATTTCCTAACAATATAACTGTTTTTCTAAAATTTTAAGATGTATGACATTAAATGGCTTAACGCTATACATTTCTTTTGGCTTATCAGCCAAATTAATAAGTATTTGAAATCAGAGTGCTTTAATCCTATATATGTGACACACTAAACGGTGCAACAATTTAAAAGTACTATTTTATACATTCATTAAACTAAGAAGGGATTTTAAATGATACCTGAAAGTTGCTTATGAGGCGCAGGCGTTTTCTCTGTTATGGTCACCCTACCGTTCTTGTGAGATAATAAATGTGAAGCAGGTTTTCCCCAGAATAGTTTTCGCTCAATAGCAGACACAACCTCAATGAAGACGACGTCACGTCGCCTGACATGAGAACCCAGCGGGTAGTTCTTGCTGAGAAACGCGAATTGAGTCGGGTAAATCTCTAGCTCTGAAATATAGTGATTATTTCAGTGACTGATTCTTTGCTAAATAAAACTCGATCATTGTTGTTTATGTCATACATGTATAACCAATTCTATAGAATGGTGAAATGATGCGAATCGTGTGACTATTTTGAAAACTGTTTAAAAGATCGTTTTCGAAATTTTCTTAAGTTTCTAAATTAACTGATTCAATGCAAACCTTTACAATAAAATAAAATAACAAAATACCGAACAGACAAACACCCCCCTCCCCTAAAAAATTATCACCCTTCAAAAATATGAAAAATTGTCTGCAATAAGAAAAAAATTCTCATGATCTAGGTGAAGGTTCATGTAATTGTCGATGTCAGATTAGAAATAACCACTTGAAAAATGTTTATTCCTAGGCACATTTTAAAGATTCTTCAAATTTGAAAAAATATCTCACCTGCTGTTTTAGACTCCTGATTATCGATTTGTAACTTTTGATCTTCTTCCGTCCAATTTAGATTTTCTCTTCGAAATCTAAAAATTTTTCCACGTTCGCCTGTACGTATTTGAACTCCTTTTATTGGCGCCGTTCCATCTCTTGTCTAATAAAATGTACAAACACCTTTGTAATAGTAACTAATAATCAATTACTATCGTACTATGCATTTAATAAGTCGCATGGTCTCCTCCATCAATAAATGGAATTTACACGAATAGATAAGTCATCAAAAAAGCGTTATATAAATGGGATAAAATAATTATAAATGAAAGATCGATCAAACATTTAACAACATTATAATTAAACACTGATAAGATACACATGTATACACGAAACAAATTCTACATAGTATCAATTACTGTCAAAGCTCAAAAGTCTAGTGATAGACATACGGAAATGAAAAACAATGCTCTATAGTGATCAGAATTTAAACAAGTTTAATTAATAGTATATGCTTACCATGAAACGAGCCCACTTGAGTTCCCCGATGCTCTTGTCAGTGAATGCGCTATGGTGCCATGCAGAGATGGTTCCGCATTCATGTTTAATCTTAAAGCCGACTATACTTTTACTACCCTCTAGATTAACTTGGACGCTATAATTTTTATTCCCATTGCATTGTAATTGCAGACTTATCAAATATGGTCTACCTAGTAAAGGTTAAATTAAACATGATACAATACAATGACAATTGTACAATTTATTTAAACCAACAATTTTCATTCACATAACCTATGTACTTCACGTAGTAGAAAAAATGAGTAAGAACTGGTAATCTACATTCATAAGAACTATGCGACAAATAATGATATAGGACGTTCATATGATGGTATGATTATATCATCAAATATTTACTGTCAACAGCTTTTGTCTGTAATAACATTATCAATTAATTTTGAAGCCTATAGCCCAATAATTTCATAAAAGATGAGCAACACAAAATGGGCGCGTCTATTAGCCTAACCGAAAAACGGTATTGGCTGCGTAGCGTAGTAATATATAGCATGTGCTATATGAAAAATAGGGGTTTTAAAATGATGTTTTAAAGTGTACCAATTGAAAATAATATAATTATAAATAATAAGGAATCATTTCTTGAATACTACGAGGTGATAATTTCGGTCGGAGCGTGGTCAAATCTATCATAAAGCTCAAAGGGCTTTGGGCTTTATTGGATTTGACCACGCCCCGATCAACATTATCACCTCATAATACTAAAACAATATTTCCTTATTTATTAATTACATAGCGTGTCTTATAACAAAACATATGTTCTTAGGGTGATATTTAGGAAATAATGTCAAACCTTGAAATTTAAGTGTTGCTTGAAATGCATTAAATGCAATATTATTATTAAGAATATTTCTGTTTCAGAATTTTAAATAATTCAATTACTTTTCTCCGACTTCAAGAAAATTGACAAACTTGACAAATCGCTTGATGAGGTATATCTGAAAAGGTAAAATAATAAAATGAAGTTCAAATTTACCCCGTTTTTAAAATTTTTCGGATATTGTGCATTACTGAACAATGAATATTACATTTGTAATAAAAACAATACGTGAATTTAATTTGCCATTCAATCTTGCATTGAAAAAGCCGCATTACGAAAATATATCGAAATTCTAATTTAAAATATGAATGATTAGCATAAAGAATAATTCGTATAAACATTAAAGGAAAATAGAGAAAATGTTGACCCACTTTTGGCTATCTTTGCCAAAATACACATCTTGTAATCTATTCATAGGAGAATCATCTACGTCATCAATGAAAGTGTTCCCGGTAAATAAATTTCCGCCCTACAAGATGAAAAAATCATATATTTACAGAAAGAAATACCATGGTTGATCAATTTACCGTGATATGGTAATGTATATCTAATAAGACAAATGTACATTCCTACATGAATATTTTATGATATTCAAAGATTTTTTTTATTAAATTAAAACATTTTCCTCCACTTTATCTGTATCCATTGTGTTCATTTCGACGATACTCGTTTATAACATGGTTTATAAAATGTTTAAATCAACAAACAATATAAAATAAAAAGCAAAAACGAAATAAACAAAATTATCGAAAAGTAGATTCAAAATAATACAGATTAACAAAAAAAATTATTTATAAAATTGACTGGCATAAAAAAGTAGATTGAAAAAACGTGTCAAAAAATTAACATTTTTATTTAACATGCATTTTCAAATGAGAGCAGTTTATAACACCTATCATACAACAAATTAAGACATCAGATACCTCCACAGTGACGAGTTTGAAGACCTGTCCATACGTTAGCGGTGTCCCTACAGTAGTAGCGTCATCATCGTTGGACTTGATTTGGAAAAGACCGCCGAAATCGGAAAATGTTTTGACTGAAAATTGAACAAATATATAACTTTATTGTTGATGTAGCAGAATCGAACTTATTACAGTGTTATTACAAAGTTTGACGTCTTCTATCAGCAAAAAGATAAACCGCCATCAGTGGAAAATATATACTATTTTTCCATTTTAATGATGTTAACATTACATCCAATTTAAAAAACTTAATTGTTTGATTTATAGACAAATTGGTAAAAAGAGAAAATATCACGCTGATCAAACCTAATATTTTTCTAGATATCAATTTTTGATAATTTTATGCACTGTCGTTATTTAAGTGTCAAAAATCAGAAAAGTTAAGGACAATTGATCAAAAGTGTATAGCTTTTAACAAATATTGCTGATTATATAAGTATACTAAATACGTGAAAAATATGTTACCTGTTACAAGAGGTTTTGTGACGATCCCTTGCAGATAACCAGTTGAATCAGACAACGATAAGTATTGTTTGGTTTTAACGTTATCTAAGCTTATAAAATCACCAAACCTTTAAGAAAAAAATTAACATTGTGCCGGATAATTATGCCAGTCAAAGCTGCAGGTATCGTAATATTCATATACGCAAAATGATACTCCATCGTTATTAACTTGTCTCACCTGTCAGGTGAGATATTAACCATAAAAAACAATTCCTACAGGAAAACAATTTTCCCAAAGGAAAAACAATTTTCTTAAAAAATTTTAAGCATTTCCTATCGAAAAAAATAATTCCTATAGTAATTTATATTCCGATATGATTTGAACAAAACTTCAACATGCTTTTTAAACCTGTTAAAAAATCTTAATTTCTTATATAGGAAACATACATGTAGGAAAACAACATGTCCGAATCAAATTTCGGCAAGAAATACTTTTTTTATTATAGGAAATATAATTCCTGTAGGATTTCTAGAAAATTCTAAACGATTTTAAATTTTTCTCGAGGGCAAATTTTTCTCCTATGGGAATAATTGTTTTCCTAGGGGATATTATTTTTAAATGTAAATACCTCACATGTCATGTAAGACACACTAAAACAAATGTGGTTATATACTTTTTAGACAATAGTATATCATTTGGTAAGTATGAATTACGAAACTGCATCTTAAATGGATGAAAAAATGCCACCTAAGCATTGGCATAATTATCCAGTACAGTGTTAAATATGAAAAAGTAGGATAAATATATTTTATATGATTTATAAAACTGGGACAATAAACTCTATTCTATAAGAGAGAAAACGAGAGAAATATTTGAGAAGAAATTTACATTAGGATTTGTCCCTTATGTTGTAACATTTTCATCTTACTTTAATCCATAGACTGGCATATTATCAGTCTGTCGTTTACGTCGTGAGCTGAAAGAAGCTTCATCAGGTGGACTACACAAAGACGGAGATGCCACTTGTTTACAGTAGGCGTATATTGCTGATCTTAAGCAGTGTCGCCTCTCAAACAAACCTACAAAATAACACAAAAATAGTTCTCTTAAGCAAACATTTTTGGGTTTATACTTTAAATAACTTTAATTTGTGTTCCCTGTTTTTTGTATTTGTATATCAATATAAATGTACTATATTTAATCGGATAAAAGTGCATTATAACTAAGTTTGTCAATTAAGAAGCTATAACTTTTTACAGCATTTACTGGTTGATAATTTAAAGAATGGATTTTTCACATACACTTCTATGCAAAGAAAAAACTTACAGATGATAAATAAACTGATATGGTATAGTGTACCGTATGTAAGGTCTTTGAAATAGCCAGGCTTCAATAAATTATCAATTGACGTCATCTTGTACTGAATAGGAACTGGCTTCTCGTCCGCGGATCTCGCCCATTCTCGTAAACTCTCGGTACTACCAGACGAGAAGCCTCCAGATGGGGGATTTCCACCGATATAGTATTCATACTGCTCCTTGTTTGTATTTTTCACGCTATCAAGTGCTTCCTGTTTTGAACTTGTTCCAACATTGAAACCACCGCCACCAGAAAAACCAAACCCATCGTAAGACGCTTTTGCAGCTACCTGAAATATTGTTAACGCATGATTTTTTTCATGCTATATTAATTCTGTGGAACCATTTATATTTATGGGGGCTAATTTTCATGGTTTAGGGTTTTGTTGCTTAACTTTTTGGGGATGTAATTATACGAATGTGTCGGTTTTCAATTGTGTCAAATAAATAACTCTTTCTAAATTTGTTTTTGAGGAGGGTTTAAATTCGTGAGGGATGTATACCCCGGAATACCAATTTAAACCACGTGAAATTTAATGATTCCACAGCAATCACACACCAATAATACACCATTTTTAAGTAAAAGATGAATGTAAACAAACGTCAAACTTGTTTACATATATAATATTGTAAATATTCCTTCTTTTCTTCTAAATTATCAAATTTTGCAGCTAAAAATTGAAAGTAGAAATAGCCATGGATTTTTTTTTTATATTTTATGCTCTTTTAAAATTTTGTACTTTGTTTTAGGCAAAATAAACATTAATTATATTTACTCACCTTTGCGCTGATTCCTTCAGATTCAAGTTTTGATAAGTCCGATTTTGAGAAAATAAGTTGTTGCACTGCTTTTGCACCCATAACAACTTCCGTCGTATAGTGTGTACCAAATTCTCGGATAAGATTAATGTACATTTCTTGTAGCGGACCCGATTCGCAATCATTCATAGGCAGTAGCGTAACTGCCTTTTCAAAGTAATTATTAACCTAAAATATAAACAGCATATCTCTCTTATACCTAATATCACATCATTTATTTTCTGTACAGGTTAATGAATCACGATATCTGAAACCGAAAATTTCTTTTTCTTTAGAAATCAAAATAATCACATCATGCATCCATAATATACCTTTGACAATTTTGAAGTTTCCGACATTCTTGCCCTGTACACAACCGCACGACTAACAACACTTAGTGTAGTCGTTTCTCCTTTTTGAATTTCCCGCGAATTCTTCTGATATGATGCGCTTGCGCTAAAGCTAGCACTGATTCCCCAGCCACTTCCTTGAGCATTGACCTTTTGTAAATGTTAAGCAAACAATTTATTAACCAATTATACATTAAAACATGAAATATAAAAAACAAATACAAATGCTACTGAAGAAAGTACTACATGTAATGCAATATTTTTCATTTCAAAAACATAAAAATTTACGGTGCATCAAACTATTTCATCAATTAAAATAACAATTAGGAGCCTATACATTTTCTAAGAATTCTTATATAAACAGTATTTAGGCAATAATTCAATTGAGAATCGAGCTTTAATTATATGTATATCTGCGGTGTTTTAACGTATTGTAGAAGGAATTGTCCAATATATTAATGAAACGACAATGTGACGATTTTTAAATTTACTTTGATGCTTTATCAAGCTTTTCCTAGTGGTTAGACAAACTTTTAACGTCATAAGTCAAGTTTCAAAGGAGATACAGAACAGACAATTTGTTGTTGCGTAATAAGCTCGTGTCATGATGTCGTTTATATATTGCTTCTTAATTAGAAAATACATCAATAGTCTAGTCAAAATAAAGTTCAACCTCAAACTAATTGCAACGAAGAAACTTTTGTGGAATTTAAATAATTAATTGTCTTTAAACAACATGTTAAAAATCGACAAAAATTGATCAGCTAGATCTTTCTTTAAATTGATTTTACATTAGCTAAAATCATTTGTGTATAATACGTAACGTTAGAGCTACCGTAGAGTAAAAGAGTTCACGGAAGGGAAATAACTGAGATGAAGCAGACAAATTCGTGTTTAGATATAATTAATTTTTCCAGTATTGATTATCATTTTCATGGAATAAAAGACTCAAAGTAGTATTGTAGATATGTGTATAGTGTGAAAATCATAAATGGACGTTCAGTATTGACAACACTTGATCTGTATACTCTTACTGTCTACAATGAACAACTTCACTCTTTCGAAGCCTTCAAATGAATTAATTTTAAATTTAAGCCTAAAAACTGTCATAAGTCCTATGGTTATTAATAAAAAAATAACCATTTATAAAATTAAACCAGAACAAAGAAAAAAAAAGCATTTGATCCTGTGATACTTAAGTGGGCAAAAAGTATGGAACGCAGTTTGCCTCATTATAATTTATTCGCAACTATCGAAATGAGATTGGAAACTTAAACGCTTTATGGGCAATTCTGACCTTTTCAAGTTTAATTATGACCATCAATATCTTATTCCAATTAATATCATTTGGTATTTGCACTTTTTAATACAATTTTTTGGTGAAAATTGCCGTTTTGATACCGTTTAAGGATGTTGTCACCTGAAATACCAGTAAGGTCAATCATCCAAAAACCACTTGGATAAAATGATGGGGACCTAAAATATACATTTGTTTTATTTGTGACCCATGTCACATGCAATTTTGGGGAGGGGGGGGGGATATAGGGCCCTAAACAGAAATGATAATTTTCCTAAAATGTTTGCTAAAATTTAGCACGGAAATTGATTATTTGAAGAAATCAAAGAAATAGTTATATTTGGAACTATTATTTAATTATGATTTAAATACCGTATGAAGCTGAACACATGTAGTGGCTATTTAAGTAATATCTAAGTCAAAGTTCTAAAAAACCTTGTTTTACTGATAGCTTCAAATGTCAGTACATAATGAACACAACAACAGGTGTAATCAAATTATAACGCAATTATTAGTAATGTCATTTTTCCAAAACTTGGCATACAAATAGACATACATTTGATCGATGTCTCATGTAAAAGTAAAAAAAGTAGGTGTCACATCTCAACATCTTGAGATATAGCATGAAGTAAGCTCATTTTAGTCCAAAATTGGAGTGAATTTTTCTTCTATGAAATATAAGCTAAATATGCCAAAATATATCGATATAAATATCAAAATATTGTTCAACTATTTTTTTTCAGAACATCATTAATATATCGTAATACACAAAATATCTAGTTTGGTCTGCGCTGAAAATTATGAAGTATAAAGTAGCATTACTCTAAAACTATTAAGTTTTGAAAATTGTTAATTTTCTTCCTGAAAACCTTCCAACACAAAATATAGTCCCTTAATAAACTCCGTAAATATGTAACTTTTTTAAAAACAATTTTATTCAAAATAGTTTATTTGGCCTTGTAAAACATTAATATACTACATGTACTAGAAGTAATATGTGACGCAGAATTTTCAGACTAGAGGTGACCCAAAATGGCTACCTAAAACGGAGGAGCAAACTTCTTTAACTTCATATATTTATTCTGGTTTTGTTTTTGCTCAGAATTATTTTTTTTGGCTCTATGATATCTAAATATTTTTAAAACTGCATCTTCTTCTGTAATGTTTAAATGCAGTTGTTTCTATGAAATGTGTTAATTTTTCCCGTAGATACAATCAAAATTTAAATTTGGTATTCAAAAGGTTCGTCATTGAAACTCGCGTCTAATGGTTATATATAGAGATTCTGTGTTGACTGGTGCATTGACTTAAGGTAATCTTTATGAAAATAGAATAGCGTTTTGTATATTTAGATAGATAATTTAACTAAGCAAGGTGTATATATGTAGATTACCGATAATCTGCGAAAGTAAAATGGCCCATTGAAGGATGAGTCAATAGATCTAGAATTGCCCCAGAAATAACTTCTTTGTGAAATGTATAATGAGTCTAACTAAAATAAATACAGTGTATCCACTTCAGAGGATAATAGTGATGGGTTATAAAAAATGACTATCGTAAACGTTATACATATCTGCCATATACGTGTAATTTTTTAATTCTTGCAGGTTCTTTTCCATTATTAATGACATGTCTTAGCGTCGGCATGCTCACGATGTAACCATTGTTAATTTATTTAAATAATTAATCATTGTTCTTCAATGCTGTACAAAATGTGGTCAAGTATCAAACGGGCCATCAGTATTGTGTATATGTAATTCATTGTTCATACAAATGACTCGCACTTCATTTTGGTATCTATATATTTTAAGAATATCATTGTAAAAAAATTCTCACTCAGTTTTTATATCAATATCCAAACTTGAGTTTTTAATATAACTATTTCTTATCCATAATAATAAGAGGCTGTCTTCCGTTCTTTCTGAATACCGTAAGTGTTTTAGTACGGAGAAAATTATCTTCTTTCGTAGAATACATAATGTCGCATCAACATTGTTACACAATTTCTATAATAGTGTAATATAAATAGTACAATAGGTGTATATATTTCACTTCAATTTCTGAAAAATAAAATATTACGTTAGAAGAATTAACTTAAAAATACCATCATCATGTTATACAAGAAATTTCAAAATTACTAGTATAACTCAATTGAGTGATTAAAAAAACCCATATTTATTTCAGAAATGAAATTCGTTAACATGAAAATGTCAAATTAGCATTCTAGCCTTATTAATGTAGCCTTACCTACATCATTGTCTATTTATTGTTCCCACGAACAAATGTATAGAGATTTTAATATGATGGTAGAAGTCATCATTATATGTACGTCATTACGATATTATTGATCCGCTGAACTCATTGCCTTCAGTAATAGTTTAGAAAATGATTGATATCACATGCAGACCTTCATTGATATCGAGCATCACTTTTCCAATTAAGAACGGTACACATTTGTTTAATCACACACTGTAAAATTCTGAAGCGAATCAAATTTTCCCATACTTGTTTTAATGTTTTTAATTGTATTGTACAATTAAATGGTTTATTTCAAGGCATGGTGTCATATATAGAAGCTGACAACAGTTTCTCTGACTCAAGTTAAAACAATTGCATATTCGTTTGGGCCAGTTTGCGCTTTCTAAAACCGCTTTCTATTGTATATAACTAATAAATTTTGAATTAATTGCTTATTATTTAATTTTTTTGCTTTTAATTGTAGATAAAAACAATATTTTTTTCTGGCAATCAGAAGGCGTGGTTTAACCGAAATCAAATTATATAAAAAAAAATATAGCGTGTTTTATCAATAGTACATTTTAAAATAGAGAACAGTCTTAAATTTCAGTTTTTTTCCTTAAAAAAATAAATATTTGACCTTAAATTAGGATGACTTCATAATCATAAATATCGTCATTGTATTGTGATGTAGTGTGCTGTCTAAAAGGTTTTAAAAATTGACATGTTTTTACTTTTTATACTGTATATAATGACTAATTCCATTTTGTATCGATTTTCTCACAAAAATGCAGTTTTTAACCAAACAATTTCCCCTTTTTAAAATGTTCTTTAAGTACTGTGTCTTTTATAATTACATTTTAATCTGCATAAAGTTCATTTCTTATATTTTTTAATATTTATTTTTAATATTTTAATAAGAATTAAACTTTAGAAATTTTTTAGATTTCAGCGATTTTTGTGCAAAAACCAATATTTTGACCCTTAAATGCGCGAAAAGTAGCCGACGGATTTCTGTCGATTTTTCATATGATCAATAGCACATGTGAATAAATCAAAATATACCAAGAAACCTTTTGTTGGAATTACTTTGAGGTTGGGCGATTTTTTGAGATAGATTGAATGGACTACAGCAGAGAATTTTAAATCACTAAAATGTTAAATCATGCCCATGAAAAATCTTAAAAAAAAAATAAAACAGAAATGTTGGTTGACCACTGGGTAATACCTGGGTAAAGCATTGTAAACAATAAAAAAATAAAGAATAGTAAAATAAAAAAAATATATCGTGAGTATGCCCTCTTTAAAATGATTATAACGATATTTTTGAAAATAAACGGTTTGATATATGCTTCAATATAACTTTGTTTTTTCTGGCAATTGATTTTCTACATGTATTAGTAATTATACAGAAAACCCAACAGATTTTAAAATTGGAAATAAATTAATATAATAAGACTAGAACCATGCGGAGTGAGATATTATAATATTGTATTTTTTCTAAGCATATGATTAATCGATTGATCGTGCTATAAATTCTATTGTTGACCTTACCATAACAAGAATAAAAAAATATTTATAAACTTTACCATGCTAAAATAGATTTTCATGGTTCAATACAGGTATTGGCATGCCCACTATTATGACGTTACAATAGCGAAATCAAGGCCCTTACCTTATGAATCAAATTGTTGACTATTATGCTCTTGAATAGTATTGGTTTTTGTTTTATTATACTTAAACAATTATAGCCTTTTGATATATGTCAATATATGGTTTCATATACCTGATAAAAGTATATCAACCTTGGATTTCATCCTCAGTCGATGTACTCTTATCACTTCTATAAAACCATGTACATGTATTGACCTTATCAAGAGGCTATAATTGTTGAATGTTAGTTGTATAATGAGAGAAAAGAGCGTACCGATGCATCCACACCCAGCATACTCTTGTAATCGGACTCTGATTGAACCGTGTAAAGAGAGGATCCAAATTTAGCACTGTAATTTGAACAAATTCATTAACATTCACCAGAATATACGTTTATACGTATTTTTTATCGAAAAAATAAATTTCATGAGGTTTATATCCTATATCTTTCCATGATAATTTGTAAATATGGTTATATAATCGTATCTCGCATATAATCTATGATAAAACAATATAGTATTGTTCCTTTTTCAAATGTCTATGCATTATATAGTATTGTTCCTTTTTCAAATGTCTATGCATTATATATATATATATATATATATATATATATATATATATCTATATCTATATCTATATATATATATATATATATATATATATCAAATGTTTATGTTGCATCTGGATATGATGCCTAAATGTAAAGTGGGCAATGACCTTTAAGTACTAAAAAAAACATATTATCCTATATTATCTTATTTATCTTACTTATTTGTATTTTCACACCATCTATATTTAATTTTTAATTAACTTAATTTTTATATCATAGTGATTTGCAGAATCCACATTGCTTTCATCCCATAACAATGGGAAATATTGCTTATCTATATTCATATTATATGCTTTTTAAACACATTTTTATAGGTATAACACAAAAGCAAACGTGTTTCTTAAAAATTACATTTTCTGTAACGGTCTGTTACAAGAGTTTATTAATAATAACTATACGTTTGTTTTATTCATTAAAATTTATTAACATTAATTGCACAATCATCATTTTATCAAGCAAACTAATCATCCATCCATTCATCCATCCCTCCATCCATAAAGCAATCCATACCTGGATTCAGATATCACGTCTACGTTGTCTGGGATTCTATAATTGCCGTCCGCCGTGAACCCTTGAGTGTATGGCAGCTCCATTATTGGGAGACGAAATCCTTGATCAACCACGCCATCATCACTGAGGGGATTCCCCTTGAACAGGTCGTACCCACGCCCTATGTATCCCAGGTTGTGCCTAGAGGTAGTGGCAATGAACGGCGTTTGGGCTTCGTAATATGCCCTAGTCGCTTAAACAAAAATATACCCTCTTTTTTCATACACATATGGGCAGAAAACATAATGCAGGTTGTCGTCAACCTACAATTTTCACGGTAATTTGATAATTTGTACCTTTTGCTTCCCTTTCATCCGCCTCCCGTGCTTCTGCTGCCGCAAGTTTTTCGGGAAGTCTCGCATGGTAACTGGCATTCATCATGGTTGTCGAAAGCTGAAGTTGCTGGAAACGAAACCCACTTAAGAGCTCATCCACAGAAACTAAACGTAGAAAAAGAACACACATAGTTATCTTTTGTCGAAAACTTGAACCACTTCTATATATAATTGGAATGAAATTTTAATTAACGCATAATTTTGATTTTTTAAAATGACGACTAATTAATGTATGCAATTTCTAAATCTTACGTGAAATACAGTTAATGATTAATTGGCGTACCCACGTATCGAACAATAAAATTTAGAAACTTAATACTTGACTACTTGTTATCTAATGATTTTCAAAGATTAGAGAAAAGTAACAATATTTGTTGATTTAATGCGTATAAAATTATTTTTTTTATTAGGGGCGAGTTATCTTAACTGAGTGCGAGAAGTCCTTATTTGGGAGCGAGTTGCCTCGAACTGGTGGCGAGTTGTCTTGGGGGGCGAAATGTCTTGGGGGCGAGTTGTCCAGCATTCTTTCACTCTACATATTGATATTGAATTTTAACTTTTTTAATGGCTATTTTTGGCAATTTAGAACATGATATTCTGATAACTTTTCTTGAAGATGGACACACTGGTATTGTCGGGTTGTATTCTCTCTATTGTGGTTGGTATGTTTTTTCCTCGCTCAGTTATTTGTAGCTGTTTTTTATGTGAGCGACCTACTGTCTATACATTTTACTGTTTTTTAGACAGCGACAGTAATAATATTTTAATTAAAAATGTGAGTTGAACAGGATCTGATTAAATAAAAGTTAATATCACAAAAACTGATAAATTCGTAAATAAAATATTTCTTGTCAGCTGTAAGTGAATTTTACAAAGAAAGCAAACAAATTATAGTTAAGAAGACATTAATGACAACCAGTCATCAGAACACAAAAATAGATCAAAACTATAACAAAGCAACACAAAGTAAAACGTCAACCGTCTTATTTACAACTAGAAATAATGTGGAAAAAAAGAACGGAAAAATAACTCTGCCATAAAGAAATACTAAATAGCTAAACACTCACGAGAAGCTAAGCTTGTATTGACCAATTGCAAATCAGCCGGAATACACAGTCCTAGGAATGTCAGGACAGGCAGCATTCCCTTCAGACCATGCATTGCTTGGGTTTGAAATAAAGTCAATGAACATGGAAGTTATTCTCTTTATATATACATATGTACCATCTGTGAAATGAAAATAGAATATTGTTTGTTGGAAATCCTCTTCACAGAATTGTCATTCCAGGAAATTGTATAATTATTATGATGATAAATTCTGCCAACTTCCCTAACGGAAAAAATACTTAAATTTGTATAATTAATGATACTTCAAATAAATATTTTAAATCGTGTGCTATGAATTTTCTAATAAAGTTTGAACAGGGACATTTTTGTATTTGTTATAACGAGCAATGACAATAACAAACTGTCAACCATCTTAAAAATCCATTAAGGCGAAATACGAATAAAAGCAAAGCAACACAGACCTCTAAAAAGATAGAGGTGGGGCTTCAGATGCCTAAGAGGAGTAAGCATCCCCTGCCTACCGGTCGCACTAGGCGTGTGCTCATTATCAAAATCATGTAAAAGGAAGAAACCGTAGTCATTTCGGTGTATAAATAATGGTCAAAAAATTTTTAAAAACAATTTTTAACTTAAAGGGCTCACTAATATATAAATATAAATTTTCTTTTTCATGATGTTAATATCTTGTTGCTTATTATTTTAATTGAAGATGCGTTAAGTTTGAATAACTTGCATTTTTTCATCTCAATCAAATCATCGGATAGTAGCCGCTAAGCAATTCACATTTAATTATTTAGTAGCTTTCGGATTTAATTTGTACACTTTTTTTAAATTGCAATCAGACCTGTCTTTCTCATGTACTTTAAATTATTTACAGACTATGCAGGTTCTTCCGCAAGATATTAACATGTCAAGCAATTAATACATGTAATATTATTATTTGTTTAAAAAATAGAGTTGTACATATCACCTTCAATTCCAGTTAGTTGAAACAAATGGTATTAAAGTTTATTATTTAAAAAGAAGCTATAAAAAATTAATAATTGAGTCATAACGTATTGCGAATTCTTCAAGTACAAAACAGATGACTTAGAGTAATAAGATCTATATGATGAAGATAATATCTGCACTTGGATGCGCATGTTAAATGGATTTCCAAAACGATTACATCTTAGTATATAAAAGTATGCATGTATAAAAAGAATAAAAAAATATGTCAGTTAAAAAGGTAGTATTTCTAAAGGTCAGCAGTTTCTTGATTCAGTTGGTAAGAAAATATGATACCTAAGGCTTATTATTTCAGGAATTGGTTAGAACAAATGTGCTAAGTAATGACTGTAACCAGTTTGTGTATACAATAGTGGCTTAAAATCCACACACGTAAAGTAGTACAATACTAATATATCCAATAAGATATATCAAATAGAAATGATTTTACAAAACGAATTTTTCAATAAACATCGTTGCTAAACATCGAGAAAGACAATGCAGCAATTACAATTAAAAATATATATTTTTACATATTTTTCTACCATTAAAAACTGATTCTGTAAAGTTGGTGCATTCATTATATCTGTCAATACAGAAACTGCCTATCATATTTTAACCTTCTATTTATTTATTATTTTTCTTTTAATTAATAAATACATAGAGATAAATTTGGCAAATAAAGGAAGTTGAAATCTATAATAAGGTATATACATTATTCCTTTGAACTCGGTGTCTGTCACAGTCCGTTCGATGAGAGCACACATTTTATTATTATTGTATATTCGCAGAAAAAGCAAACTGCAACTTCGAGTGCCTTCCGGCAGAGCTCGAATATATCACATTATATGTATTATTAACATTGTATATTGAAAATATTCCAATTTTTAAAAAACGCCATTAACGAGGTCGGGTCTAATTTGTTTTCCTCTAGTTTTTTTTTTTATTAATTTTATTACATAAATTCTACTGATTAAGTTATTATTTTAATGAGTGCTCTCATCGCACGAACTGTGACAGACACCGAGTTCAAAGGAATAATGTATATACCTTATTATAGATTTCAACTTCCTTTATTTGCCAAATTTATCTCTATGTGTTTATTAATTAAAAGATAAATAATAAATAAATAGAAGGTTAAAATATGACAGGCAGTTTCTGTATTTACAGATATAATGAATGCACAAACTTTACAGAATCAGTTTTTAATGGTAGAAAAATATGTAAAAATATATATTTTTAATTGTATTTGCTGAATTGTCTTTTTCACTGTTAAGCAACAAGGTTTGACTATTGCTGTGAAAACCCCAAAATATTTGTTCACAAATAAATATTTCCCGTTCCTCAACATGAAGTGCCAAATACACTATTGGATGTATTTTCAATCTGATCACATGAATCTGGAAACGGTTAAAATGTTTAAGATATCAACAATCTAAAGGCTTTGATAATTGATGGTACTGTTTGTAATTTTTCTATCTGAATAGCTTATTTGAATAACGTACATTTTCAAGACGGACTGTGTTCTTTGCCAAACAGAGCATTCGTTTTGTTGAATTATAGAGTTTTAAATATTGAAAAATTCGTTTTGTGAAATGATTTCTATTTGATATATCTTATTGGATATATTAGTATTGTACTACTTTACTGTGTGGATTTTAAGCCACTATTGTATACACAAACTGGTTAAAGTCCTTACTTAGCACATTTGTTCTAACCAATTCTTGAAATAATAAGGTATCATATTTTTTATCATTTTTATTTTATTATTTTAAAGTAAAGTTTGCGGTAACAGGGAGATAACTCACAGATTTTCATTGTGACGTAGCAACAACTATCCTTTATTTCAGGTATGACGTCAAACTGTATATGACGTCATAATTGGTGTAAGGTTTTTGCTATATGCCGGGGTTTTTTAGTTTCATTTTGTTGCTCCAGAAGGGGTGTCAATCAGATGTGGATACTAAAAAACTCTAAAGAATTATTACAAACTTTGAGGTCACAAACTCTTACCAAAATCAATAGCATCAAAACGTACGATTTTTCAACGCTTTATACAACCATTCCACACAACAAATTAAAATCTAGGCTTTTTGATATCATCGACAGTTGTTTCTTCAATAAAAATGAAAGTCGTAAAAATGCTTACCTTGTCATTGGAAATCTAAAACATTATTTTGTTAAAAACCATTCTGATTGCACCAACAAGTACTCTGAAGTTGACATTAAAAAGATGCTTGAGTTTCTGATAGACAACATCTATGTAGTTTTGGAAATCAAGTCTTCCAACAATCTGTTGGAATTCCCATAGGTACCAATTGTGCCCCATTGTTACCAGACCTATTGTTGTACTCTTATGAAGCAGAATTTATTCAAAACTTGTACGTGAAAAGAATAAATCAATCGCTGTGGCCTTCAACTCAACATTCAGGTATATCGACGACGTATTATCAATTAACAATTGTTTTTTTCCATACTTACGTCGACTCGATATATCCGAGTGAACTTGAAATTAAAAATACCACAGATTCTGGGCCATATCTGTTTCATATTTGGATATTTTACTGGAAATGGACATTGATGGTATCCTAACAACAAAACGTTATGATAAACGCGATGACTTCAATTTTTCTATAGTCAACTTTCCTTACCTATGTAGCAATATACCTTCATCACCTGCATATGGTGTTTTTGTCTCTCAGTTAATTCGATACGCAAGGGCATGCTCTTCGTATGAACAGTTTCTAAGGCGAAGCAAGCTACTGACAAACAAGTTGATAAAACAGGACTATCAACAGTCTCGTTTGAAGTCATCTTTTCGTAAGTTCTATGGTCGATACAACGACCTTGTAAGCAAATACAATCTTCCACTGGGTCACATGCTGACTGACGTTTTTCATACTAATTGTTAGAACATAATTAATCACCTAATTGTCTACGGACTATTCCGTTTTTTCCCGATTACGACAAAGAGCACACGGCGCGTGTGACCGGTCAGCAGAGGATGCTCACTCCTTCATGGCACCTGATCCTACCTCTATCTTTTTCGAGGTTCGTGTTGCTCTGCTTTGAATTTGTATTTCGTTTTCCGGATTTTTGAGATGGTTGACGGTTTGTTATTGACATTTTTTTTATTTCATTGAAAAAGTAACAGAACACAAACATTTTATCAATTTCCACAAAAAACGAAGTCCGCATCATATAGTTTCGAATAGTTTTTAGAAACACCAGATTACACATATACTAAGAATCGTTTTTCTTGAAATCGGTGGACTTGGAAAGGTTTCAAATAAGATGTTTTCGTATATAAAATAGTAGTCTAAAACTTTGACTTTTGTTGTATTTTATTCATTTTTTTAAAAGTTCATCAGAAATTTCAAAAAATAAATCATGATATATAGTGACATAAGTTTTGAACATTTTAAGCATAAATAATCACCATAATAGTCACATATAAAATGTATCTATTTTCAAGAAATAACTTACATTTCATCAACATGAAAATTTGAAATCATGAACTTTGACCTTTTGTAGTTATAAAACGGGTCCGGCAAAATCATTTAAATTTCATGAGAAAAAAACTTTAATATAGTGAACAAAATGGTATGTAACTTTGGTAGAATTTCTAAAAGATGCAAGCTACAAACCTCACCTAAAGATATATAAATCATACAATTAGCACATCGTTTGTTTAGAGGGTCATCTCAAAGCTATTTTCTAACATAAGACCCAATGAGATATAGCTTGAATTTTATCAATTTTGCATAATTTTTACATCTATTTTAAAACTGTATAAGGGATTTTTTTCTCTGTTCCACATTTAAAAGATATTGGTAAAAGGCATCAAACGATCAAATAAAAAACCATATATATATATATATATATATATATATATATATATATATATATATATATATATATATATATATATATATATATATATATATATAATAATATTTTTTTGATATGTTTTATAACATTACATATTATAAAACATAATATTACATATTATAAAACATTTTATAAAATACGTGGTTGCTGTTTTAAAATACCTGTATAAATCTATTTTAGGCGGGGTAAGAAAACGTGACAAAGGGCTAGGCTTTCTGCACCATTTTCACGTTTTCGGCCCACATATAGCTTATACTTCAAGACAATTATGTTTATTTTACATTATGATATCAATTTCACGTCTCAAACGAGCTTTTTGCGACATTTTTTGCTGAATATCTATAAAATGATATCAAATTTTCCTCGCTTACTAAGACCAGGTATCTCGGAACTTGCGTATTGAAACCATAACGGCATTGTGTCAACCAAGCAAAAAGGTGACGTAACATGTACAATGCAAATGAAACCCTGCAGCAACCCGTGCGTACTCGAAATGTTACAGTGCAATATGGATATTTTAAAAATATGATATTTAAACAATAAAATACTTTCTTTGGGGTTCATGCGGGATATGAAGGTGGCGACCTTACAGAAAAATACATAACCCGCTTTTTTCTGCAATGATCGCGTCCTTTATATCCCGCATGAGTCATAACAAAGGATTTTACATCTTTTTTTTAACAGATTAATGAATTGATTGCAGAAGGAGTAAAATTAACTAACTTACTGATAATGTACATCAGTACGTGAGCTAAAAGAAACAGACAAATCGTTTCCAATTGGAATTTAAGTCTGATATCACCATTACTATAACGTGCAGTCCGTACGTTTTCCTATGTTGATGAAGGTTGCGACCAACCGATAAACGGGGCGAGTAGATTTCAGTCCTGTCAGTTACTACATAGCTATTATTTGCAATCGATTCTCGTAAGAAATAAATGGGAATCATATTAAGTAAATGTAAATATATAATAATGCTCGCACAATTAACTTTTCATCTAATGTTATAGTATACTCTTATGAAATGGCTTTAGATACGATAGCTCTTTCAATAAACCCAAGATCTTCCCTATGGGAAATCGTTCCTGTCTGTCTGCGGTTTGATAAAAAAGAGCCACCACTCACTAATATTAATTGAATAAGTGTTTTGATAATACTGATTATATCTGTACTGATTTCGTTCCAAGATCTGTAAGTAATCATTGCATTAACATCTGGGAAACTTATTTGGAATTCTGAGTTGTATTTTACATGAACAAGTCAAGCTTTTTGATATAAAATTTTAAACTATTAAACGATTACCACAGGAAATAAAGGACTCGCACATACAGATCACAATTGCTTACGATGTTGTGGAACTCTTCACTATGTGAAAAATTACAAGAAACCAATCTGGCGTCACAAGTTTAGTGAAAAAAAACCAAAGGGTCGATAACACATTTCAAGCCCCGGAGTATAGCATTACTATACCTTAATAAGCTTTAATTATTAGACAGCTATTTAACCTTCTGAACTTCATAAAACAACACTTTATATTAAATTTCCATATATTTTTTACATATAAAGTGTGTGGAAAACTGCTGCAGTTATAACACTGTAACACACACAGGTACTGAAAGATTAAAATGACGAGTTTTATTATGACGTCATAAACGTTAAACGCTGTAAAATGTAACGTCACAAGCGAAAATCAAAGTTCACGCATGTGGCTGTTGCAGTGGCTCTTCCATTTATTTGAACTTACTCTTAAGATAAAACAGGAATTTTTACGTATAAATCACATTTGCAGTCAAGGCAAGAAGTTAAAAAATGTAAATATAAGCATTAAAGCATTATGTTTTGAAAGATATAGTCTCATAACTGCAGCGGTGTGTGCATACAAATTTCCATAACGCACTAACGCGCGTTACTAAATTTGTATGCACACACCACTGCAGTTATGAGACTATATCTTAAAAAAAATAATGATTCAATGCTTAGATAATTAAGAAATAATATTGTCAATATGAAATTAAAATCACGATAATTTAAACGCTAAAAGTATAACTTTGTATATATTCCAGGTTTGCTCACAACATTTGGAAGAAACAGTAAGATTAGTGCTCAAATGTTGTCATAATTCTAATCAGTTTCCTATTGTCATGTATTTATTTTTTCTATTTATTTGCATGACTATCGGAACTTTGTTAAATATCTCTTTGTTTACCCTCGTTGCGGTCACCAAGAAGTGGTTTATCGTTTGCTCATCTTGAATAATTCTTTAATGAAAGACCTAAAACGCTCTTACCAGCTTAAAACAACTTTATTATGAAACTGGTGTTGGCAACAGTTTTAACAAATGCTTCAAAATTAACATTAAAACTAGATTCGGTTACTATAAACTACTGTACCGATGAGACCCAACCTAATTCCATAGCAGACCACAACTAAACCCCTGGTTTACTTTCGGAGTTTACCCGGGGTTTTACTCTGGGTCTGTTTTTAAAAAAAATAGGTCCACTCGGGGTTTACTTCGGGTTTACTCGGCATTTGCTTTTGGGGTCCACTTTACGCACTGAATGTGAGGAAGGCTCGTCTTTTATTCTACCATCTTACAGCCTGTAATCCCTGCCCTTTGTATATTCAAATTAGACAAGTAGCGTTTACTCAGGGCTTACTATATGTCTGCTCTAGTAAATTTAAACCCGGATTCAACCCAGAGAAGATCCCGAGAAGAAACCCAGGGCTTAGTTGTGGTCTACTTTCTTTTAGGTTCGGTCTGATCGGTACTGTAAGTGCAATGGTATGGTTTGCAATTACCAATTTAACAAAGATATAGCCTTGTTATTATGTTGTTGTAAGAAAACACATTTTGTTCAAACATTTCTCTCAAGGAAAGATGAAATATATTTCAAAATGACACCAACTAACCTTTATTTCATAAATATTAAAATAAATCCAAATTATAATGATTATCAAGGTTTTTCAATTGCAGTATATGAATTATCTAAATTAAGACAATCCAAAACAGCAGCTAAAAGTAAATTATCACACATAAGGAAAGAACAAACAATATAAAATATAAGTTAATATGTACCAATATTTAATTAACTTAAGGGCTAAACAATACCAAATTAAATATATATATATATATATATATATATATATATATATATATATATATATATATATATATATATATATATATATATGAATTTTCAGATAGATTATTACATTGTAAAAGTAATCTTAAAATACCGTATATGTGTAGAGAATATTATTTGACAATACATTTTTTCGAGCAAATGTGAGTTCTGAAGTTACTGAAAAATGCCATCTGATTTGAAACCAAAATGATACAATTTTTAGATGATTTAAAATTTAATCGCTTAATAAAGTTTAGAAATGCTTGTATTGGTGTATCATGGTGAATAAATCAATTCATAAATGAAAGCTCTGAACAGATTTTCATAAAGCAGAAGTTCAAATAATTAAAGACCGGTGTCATATAATATTTTGATACCGCGATATATTGAACCCGGGTTCAATATATTATGCGATATATTGAACCCGGGTTCAATATATCGCTGCGAAATATTGAACCCCCCTATAAAATATTGAACCCCGGGTTCAATATATTATGGCTGCGATATTTTGAACCCCCCCTCTAAATTTTATTGCTATTGGAGAGGGGGTTCAAAATATTATGGCTGCGATATTTTGAACCCCCCTCCAATTTCCAATTCCCATTGGAGAGGGGGTTCAAAATATTATGGTCGCGATATTTTGAACCCCCCTCCAATTTTCAATTCCCATTGGAGAGGGGGTTCAATATATTATGGCTGCGATATTTTGAACCCCCCTCTAATTTTTAATGCCTCGGAGAGGGGGTTCAATATATTATGGCTGCGATATTTTGAACCCCCCTCTAATTTTTAATGCTATTGGAGAGGGGGTTCAGTATATTATGGCTGTGATATTTTGAACCCCCCTCTAATTTTTAATGCTATTGGAGAGGGGGTTCAATATATTATGGCCGCGATATTTTGAACCCCCCTCCAATTTCCAATTCCCATTGGAGAGGGGGTTCAAAATATTATGGTCGCGATATTTTGAACCCCCCTCCAATTTTCAATTCCCATTGGAGAGGGGGTTAAAAATATTATGGCCGCGATATTTTGAACCCCCCTCTTATTTTCATTGCTATTGGAGAGGGGGTTCAAAATATTATGGCTGCGATATTTTGAACCCCCTCTAATTTTCAATGCTATTGGAGAGGGGGTTCAATATATTATGGCTGCGATATTTTGAACCCCCCTCCAATTTCCAATTCCCATTGGAGAGGGGGTTCAAAATATTATGGTTGCGATATTTTGAACCCCCCTCCAATTTTCAATTCCCATTGGAGAGGGGGTTCAAAATATTATGGCTGCGATATTTTGAACCCCCTCTAATTTTCAATGCTATTGGAGAGGGGGTTCAATATATTATGGCTGCGATATTTTGTACCCCCCTCTAATTTTTAATGCTATTGGAGAGGGGGTTCAATATATTATGGCTGCGATATTTTGAACCCCCCTCCAATTTCCAATTCCCATTGGAGAGGGGGTTCAAAATATTATGGTCGCGATATTTTGAACCCCCCTCCAATTTTCAATTCCCATTGGAGAGGGGGTTCAAAATATTATGGCTGCGATATTTTGAACCCCCTCTAATTTTCAATGCTATTGGAGAGGGGGTTCAATATATTATGGCTGCGATATTTTGAACCCCCCTCCAATTTTTAATGCTATTGGAGAGGGGGTTCAATATATTATGGCTGCGATATTTTGAACCCCCCTCCAATTTCCAATTCCCATTGGAGAGGGGGTTCAAAATATTATGGTCGCGATATTTTGAACCCCCCTCCAATTTTCAATTCCCATTGGAGAGGGGGTTCAAAATATTATGGCTGCGATATTTTGAACCCCCCTCTTATTTTCATTGCTATTGGAGAGGGGGTTCAAAATATTATGGCTGCGATATTTTGAACCCCCTCTAATTTTCAATGCTATTGGAGAGGGGGTTCAATATATTATGGCTGCGATATTTTGAACCCCCCTCTAATTTTTAATGCTATTGGAGAGGGGGTTCAATATATTATGGCTGCGATATTTTGAACCCCCCTCTAATTTTTAATGCTATTGGAGAGGGGGTTCAATATATTATGGCTGCGATATTTTGAACCCCCCTCCAATTTCCAATTCCCATTGGAGAGGGGATTAAAAATATTATGGCCGCGATATTTTGAACCCCCCTCTAATTTTTAATGCTATTGGAGAGGGGGTTCAATATATTATGGCTGCGATATTTTGAACCCCCCTCCAATTTCCAATTCCCATTGGAGAGGGGGTTCAAAATATTATGGTTGCGATATTTTGAACCCCCCTCCTATTGGAGAGGGGGTTCAATATATTATGGCTGCGATATTTTGAACCCCCCTCCAATTTCCAATTCCCATTGGAGAGGGGGTTCAAAATATTATGGTTGCGATATTTTGAACCCCCCTCCAATTTTCAATTCCCATTGGAGAGGGGGTTCAAAATATTATGGCTGCGATATTTTGAACCCCCTCTAATTTTCAATGCTATTGGAGAGGGGGTTCAATATATTATGGCTGCGATATTTTGAACCCCCCTCTAATTTTTAATACTATTGGAGAGGGGGTTCAATATATTATGGCTGCGATATTTTGAACCCCCCTCCAATTTCCAATTCCCATTGGAGAGGGGGTTCAAAATATTATGGTTGCGATATTTTGAACCCCCCTCCAATTTTCAATTCCCATTGGAGAGGGGGTTAAAAATATTATGGCCGCGATATTTTGAACCCCCCTCTAATTTTTAATGCTATTAGAGAGGGGGTTCAATATATTATGGCTGCGATATTTTGAACCCCCCTCCAATTTCCAATTCCCATTGGAGAGGGGGTTCAAAATATTATGGTCGCGATATTTTGAACCTCCCTCCAATTTCCAATTCCCATTGGAGAGGGGGTTAAAAATATTATGGCCGCGATATTTTGAACCCCCCTCTAATTTTTAATGCTATTAGAGAGGGGGTTCAATATATTATGGCTGCGATATTTTGAACCCCCCTCCAATTTCCAATTCCCATTGGAGAGGGGGTTCAAAATATTATGGTTGCGATATTTTGAACCCCCCTCCAATTTTCAATTCCCATTGGAGAGGGGGTTCAAAATATTATGGCTGCGATATTTTGAACCCCCCTCTAATTTTCAATGCTATTGAAGAGGGGGTTCAATAAATTATGGCTGCGATATTTTGAACCCCCCTCTAATTTTTAATGCTATTGGAGAGGGGGTTCAGTATATTATGGCTGCGATATTTTGAACCCCCCTCTAATTTTTAATGCTATTGGAGAGGGGGTTCAATATATTATGGCCGCGATATTTTGAACCCCCCTCCAATTTCCAATTCCCATTGGAGAGGGGGTTCAAAATATTATGGTCGCGATATTTTGAACCCCCCTCCAATTGTCAATATTCCCATTGGAGAGGGGGTTCAAAATATTATGGCTGCGATATTTTGAACCCCCCTCTTATTTTCATTGCTATTGGAGAGGGGGTTCAAAATATTATGGCTGCCATATATTGAACCCCCCTCCAATTTCAAATTCCCATTGGAGAGGGGGTTCAAAATATTATGGCTGCGATATTTTGAACCCCCTCTAATTTTCAATGCTATTGGAGAGGGGGTTCAATATATTATGGCTGCGATATTTTGAACCCCCCTCTAATTTTTAATGCTATTGGAGAGGGGGTTCAAAATATTATGGTTGCGATATTTTGAACCCCCTCTAATTTTCAATGCTATTGGAGATTGGGTTCAATATATTATGGCTGCGATATTTTGAACCCCCCTCTAATTTTTAATGCTATTGGAGAGGGGGTTCAATATATTATGGCTGCGATATTTTGAACCCCCCTCTAATTTTTAATGCTATTGGAGAGGGGGTTCAATATATTATGGCTGCGATATTTTGAACCCCCCTCCAATTTCCAATTCCCATTGGAGAGGGGGTTCAAAATATTATGGCCGCAATATTTTGAACCCCCCTCTAATTTTTAATGCTATTGGAGAGGGGGTTCAATATATTATGGCTGCGATATTTTGAACCCCCCTCCAATTTCCAATTCCCATTGGAGAGGGGGTTCAAAATATTATGGTCGCGATATTTTGAACCCCCCTCCAATTTTCAATTCCCATTGGAGAGGGGGTTCAAAATATCGCGGCCATAATATTTTGAACCCCCTCTCCAAAGGGAATTGGAAATAGGATGGGGGTTCAATATATTGCGGCCATAATATTTTGAACCCCCTCTCCAAAGGGAATTGGAAATAGGATGGGGGTTCAATATATCGCGGCCATAATATTTTGAACCCCCTCTCCAAAGGGAATTGGAAATAGGATGGGGGTTCAATATATCGCGGCCATAATATTTTGAACCCCCTCTCCAATAGCAATGAAAATTAGAGGGGGGTTCAAAATATCGCGGCCATAATATTTTGAACCCCCTCTCCAAAGGGAGTTGGAAATAGGTTGGGGGTTCAATATATCGCGGCCATAATATTTTGAACCCCCTCTCCAATGGGAATTGGAAATTAGAGGGGGGTTCAAAATATCGCGGCCAAAATATTTTGAACCCCCTCTCCAAAGGGAATTGGAAATTAGAGGGGGGTTCAAAATATCGCGGCCATAATATTTTGAACCCCCTCTCCAAAGGGAGTTGGAAATAGGTTGGGGGTTCAATATATCGCGGCCATAATATTTTGAACCCCCTCTCCAATAGCAATGAAAATTAGAGGGGGGTTCAAAATATCGCGGCCATAATATTTTGAACCCCCTCTCCAAAGGGAATTGGAAATAGGTTGGGGGTTCAAAATATCGCGGCCATAATATTTTGAACCCCCTCTCCAATGGCAATGAAAATTAGAGGGGGGTTCAAAATATCGCGGCCATAATATTTTGAACCCCCTCTCCAAAGGGAATTGGAAATTAGAGGGGGGTTCAAAATATCGCGGCCATAATATTTTGAACCCCCTCTCCAAAGGGAGTTGGAAATAGGTTGGGGGTTCAATATATCGCGGCCATAATATTTTGAACCCCCTCTCCAATAGCAATGAAAATTAGAGGGGGGTTCAAAATATCGCGGCCATAATATTTTGAACCCCCTCTCCAAAGGGAATTGGAAATAGGTTGGGGGTTCAAAATATCGCGGCCATAATATTTTGAACCCCCTCTCCAATGGCAATGAAAATTAGAGGGGGGTTCAAAATATCGCGGCCATAATATTTTGAACCCCCTCTCCAAAGGGAATTGGAAATTAGAGGGGGGTTCAAAATATCGCGGCCATAATATTTTGAACCCCCTCTCCAAAGGGAGTTGGAAATAGGTTGGGGGTTCAATATATCGCGGCCATAATATTTTGAACCCCCTCTCCAATAGCAATGAAAATTAGAGGGGGGGGGGTCAAAATATCGCGGCCATAATATTTTGAACCCCCCTCTAATTTTTAATGCTATTGGAGAGGGGGTTCAATATATTATGGCTGCGATATTTTGAACCCCCCTCCAATTTCCAATTCCCATTGGAGAGGGGGTTCAAAATATTATGGCCGCAATATTTTGAACCCCCCTCTAATTTTTAATGCTATTGGAGAGGGGGTTCAATATATTATGGCTGCGATATTTTGAACCCCCCTCCAATTTCCAATTCCCATTGGAGAGGGGGTTCAAAATATTATGGTCGCGATATTTTGAACCCCCCTCCAATTTTTAATTCCCATTGGAGAGGGGGTTCAAAATATCGCGGCCATAATATTTTGAACCCCCTCTCCAAAGGGAATTGGAAATAGGATGGGGGTTCAATATATTGCGGCCATAATATTTTGAACCCCCTCTCCAAAGGGAATTGGAAATAGGATGGGGGTTCAATATATCGCGGCCATAATATTTTGAACCCCCTCTCCAAAGGGAATTGGAAATAGGATGGGGGTTCAATATATCGCGGCCATAATATTTTGAACCCCCTCTCCAATAGCAATGAAAATTAGAGGGTTGTTCAAAATATCGCGGCCATAATATTTTGAACCCCCTCTCCAAAGGGAGTTGGAAATAGGTTGGGGGTTCAATATATCGCGGCCATAATATTTTGAACCCCCTCTCCAATGGGAATTGGAAATTAGAGGGGGGTTCAAAATATCGCGGCCAAAATATTTTGAACCCCCTCTCCAAAGGGAATTGGAAATTAGAGGGGGGTTCAAAATATCGCGGCCATAATATTTTGAACCCCCTCTCCAAAGGGAGTTGGAAATAGGTTGGGGGTTCAATATATCGCGGCCATAATATTTTGAACCCCCTCTCCAATAGCAATGAAAATTAGAGGGGGGTTCAAAATATCGCGGCCATAATATTTTGAACCCCCTCTCCAAAGGGAATTGGAAATAGGTTGGGGGTTCAAAATATCGCGGCCATAATATTTTGAACCCCCTCTCCAATGGCAATGAAAATTAGAGGGGGGTTCAAAATATCGCGGCCATAATATTTTGAACCCCCTCTCCAAAGGGAATTGGAAATTAGAGGGGGGTTCAAAATATCGCGGCCATAATATTTTGAACCCCCTCTCCAAAGGGAGTTGGAAATAGGTTGGGGGTTCAATATATCGCGGCCATAATATTTTGAACCCCCTCTCCAATAGCAATGAAAACTAGAGGGGGGGGGGTCAAAATATCGCGGCCATAATATTTTGAACCCGGGGTTCAATATTTTATGGGGGGGTTCAATATATCGCAGCGATATTTTGAACCCGGGTTCAATATATCGCGGGGTTCAAAATATTATATGACACCGGGTTTGACCTAGTTTAATATCCACACGGACGGCAATTAAGCATATAAGGACGCAGGCCACACTCCAAACTGATAACACTGTAGAGTGTATCTATTAATAGATAGCTGCATACCAGAAGCACGTGCTGATCAGAGAATAATGAAACTGCATGATGATAGTTCTCTTCCCAGATTTTCACTCTACAAGAAGCACCTAAAAATGCATGTACTTATACTTTGATCACTGTTAAAAAATCCCTTTTGTCTTTATTTATATGAGCTTTGTTAAAACTTTTATCATAGTAAGCATCATTTTTCACGTACTAGTAAATATTTAGAAAAACACTTTAAATAAAAAAAACCTCCATTCACTGAGGTAAGAATAACTCTGATAACAACTATGTGGGTTTAGATGCAAGAGGCTAATGCACACTGCCCTGACTCAGTGGGGAGTCCCTCCCGCTAAATGTCAATAAATCAGCCTCCAAATCTGCAAATGTGAAAGGGGTTCCAGGGAGGTGTTTCAAGAAGCAAAACTATATTTACCTGATGATTTTGGACATGTGCCTAATCTTTGACTATCATAAGTATTTGAAAACTTTATTCATATACAATTTATTAAATAAGGTGTTAATGTTACAGACTGTAATTAACTGTAGTGCATTACAAGCCCAAGTTTCCTTTTGGTTTACCTCTGCCCTAATAAAATTCCCTCCAAAACATTCTTGTAATCAAAATAATAGCCGAAAAGATCACTGAGGGTAAATTGGTACAAAGAGAAACAATTGGACATTTTTTCAACTTATAAATTGGAATTTAGAAGAATCAACTAGCTATATAGTGATCCAAGACAGTACAATGCTGGTATGACAGATGAAGACTGATGATTTACAGGAGAGTTTGTTGAACATAGTGCATCAATTCGTTAGAACAGAATGGAGTTTAGGAATATCCCCATTGTTGATGCAGACCCAACAGAAACTGTCCGATATGGTGGAAATCATAATTTGAACTTCCTTCCAGACATAATACTTCATTGAAGAAGGGGGAAAATTTCGACATTGCTGTTTCACAGAGTTGTATTCTAGACCCAAAACACAAGTGTAGGAAAGTTTGAATTTCTCGCTAGAATCTGATATCAGTGGCAAAGGATTGCTTTCATAATTTCTCAATAAATGTGATGACCTTTGTTCATAACTTTATACTGCTAGAGCCTATGACCTAAGAAGCCCCATGCGTTAGGCCTAATAGATAAGAGAACTTGATACTATCACTGTAAAGCTGCAGGACTGACTCTCCATCGCTACACGAGTGTGTGTTCTTTTTCTTTGTTTATGATTACCAAAGTGATAATAGAGTAATAAAATAATTACAAGGATTAATTTGTGTTATTCAGTTTTGAGGTAAGACAAGCTGTCCGCCATTCACTGAGAGTCTATAGCAATAGGCATTTCCGGTAGAGATGTAAACAAAAAGCCGATTTCTCAACTGTCAATCAAATCTGAGGAAATTTGAATTTCTGGATCACTTAAAAATTTTAAATGAGAATTTCTAAAGAAGTAATGCATCAATAATAATTCTTTTACTATCTAGAGATGCATTTCAATTTACTTAAGTTGCATGACAAAATTTAATTTATAGTTTTTGATGATTTAAGCGTAAATTCAGATATTTCTTCTCTAAAGGTGGCAAGAAAATAGAAATTTCCTCCATTTTCCCCATTGGCTGCTATTAATACCCCAGACCCGGTCTTTAATATGTACTAGGATGATATCTTTGAAACGGAACATTCAAGTCTTCCCAATAGATATAATTTTGCATGATGCAATTTCCAATAATAGCAAAAACTACCATAGTTGAAAATCACAAAAGTGTATAATTTTGAAAGTTTAATGAAATGACATTTTGTCTTATATACAATGACTTCATTCTTGATGATATGTTTTACATGTATATAGTACATGAATATGTAACACATAAGATTTCAACGAAATCACATTCTTGTCTATCACATATTATGGCGCTATACAAATAATGCATTCTAAACATTTTTTGTTCTATGTTTGCATCTGTTGTTCTAAAAAAGTCAAATTTATCTTCTCACTAGTAACCGTTTTATCGCCTGTATGAACATAACATGTAAGACTTGAACCATTCAAGTCCGCTCTGTAAAAAAGGACTTCGCTCCAATTAATAAACACAAGTTCCCCACATGTCTCCGTGAAGACATTATACGAAGTGACATTAGCAAAACTATCAATATCATCCCCTGAAACGTTTTGAATCCGCATAGCAATTGTAAAAGTGATGTCACTGGACCTGTCCTTTGTGGCGTTACACGTTGCATTAATGCCTGCAAGTGAAACATTGGTTGCCTCGTTGAAAATTAACTGTGTTCTGTGTAAGGTGACGGTCGGTTGAAGAAGGGGTGCTAAAATGTAGGGAAAACACTATTTATTTGATGTCCATTTTGTTCAAAATGTATGACTAAAGTATGATATTAAAAAAACATCAAACAATGTATTTCAATATGAAGTTTAATGTTAATCTGTTACCGTTACATTACAGTTTCTGATTTTTCCCAAACTTTAATGTATCTAATACTGATTTTAAAGTAAAATTCTCCATTAAGAGTCATGTATATTTGAGTTACTAAAACAACAAATGATCTATTCAAAAATTTTACCTTTCCCTTACACAGACATTTAACGGTTTTCATGCACATGCCCATTTTCTAGGTCAATCATAGCAATGTGAAGTTGGCATTTCTCTTACATCTTTAAATTTACTGAGGTTACATATTATACTCTTTAATGTTTTCAAGTAAGCACTATCAAAAACACATACCTATAAGATTAAACTCCGCTGAAGCGTTAAATGTAGAGCCGGTAGTCATCTCTAAACTGCAAGTAAATCTATAAAGTCTCACTGAACAATTTGAAAAGTCATAGTTGCTGAAGTTAAACGTTACAACAGCCTCGATCTGAGAACCACTGATATTGAATGTTGTCATCAAAAGAGGGTCACGGGTAAAAACTGTTTTTGTATCATTGTTGCTGAAAGTGGCAATTTTAGGATCAATGCTGTCGTTATGTGTTTGATATATGTAGAGCATGGACCAATCACCGCTTGCTATATTGATTGTGCATGGGATATACGCCTGCTTGCCGATTTCACCAATTGAATTTTTCATCACAACAACTGAAATTAAAAATTTTAATATTTTTTGCATATTGTTTTTAATGAGACTTTGAAATGTAAATTTAATGAATTGTGAAGGCTTAGTCAAAGATCCTATCCATTACATGTACTGTACTTTAAGATTGAAAAAGTTCATATATTACTTTATCATTTCTTGCTCATATATAAAGATATAAGAACAAACCTGCATGAGGTTGTGAAAGCACCTGTGTTGTTGTTGTGAAAATTTCTGTGGATTCGATGATGGTAGGGTTGTTCGTAGTGGTGTTAAAAGATGTTTCAGTGGAAGTGTCAAAAGATGTTGTCACGATGACATCCGAAGTACTAGTCTTATTGGTTGTGCCTTGAGAAACAGTAACGGTAGAACTTGGTTGAGTGTAGTTGCTAGTATATTGAAGATATTTAGTGGAAATATCCGGTTGAGTTGTTGTCAATGTAGTGTCAGCATTTGTGGGATTGGTAATTGCAGGATTCTCTGTGGAACTAACGGTTGGATTTTGTTGTTCTAAAAATGTCAATGTAACACTCTCACTTATAACCGTTTTAGTGTTTGTCTGAACATAGCACGTCAGTTTCGAACCATTTAAATCCGACCGGTATGAAAACACCTCGCTCCATTGAATGAACACAAGTTCTCCACAGGTCTCAGTGGATATATTATAGGAAGTTACATTGAGAAAACTTGTGATATCAGCCCCTGATGCGTTTTCAATACGCATAGCTATTGTAGAAGCGATATCACTGGATCTATCTCTGCTAGTGTTGCAGGTTGCATTAATAGCTGCTAGTGAAACATTGGCCGTTTCGTTAAACATAAACCGTGTTCCGTGTAAGATGACTGTAGGTTGAGTTAGGGGTGCTAAAGTGTAAAGGAAACATAAATTATTGCTTTGCTTCAGTTTTGAAATTTTGAATTAAATCTTTTATTTATCGATATGAACAAGGTTGGTACTGCATGTTAACACGTTATAAGATATCAGACAATGACTTTATTATTTTAAACAATCTTAACAAAATAAAGCAAATTAAAAAAAAATAAATATTAAAGAATTTTGCAGTAGATTTTGTTACATCTATTTCTCCTTCGATATTTGAATAAATTATTATAAACATAAACTGAACGATGTCTAGACACATGTAAGTGATTTAGAATCTGTAAAATGTGCACTCTTAATACTATATTAATGTTTAGTATTTAATCTATGATATTTTAAACCTGATCAACAAATGATTTAATAATGCATTAAAATAATCACTTCAACATTTGCATATTTTGCTTGAACACAAAGCATCACATTGTTAAAAATAAGTTTTCTTTCCAAGTCACTGGCTTCTCTGTAACGCGCCTAACATAAAAAAAAATATTCATGTTCTCTGTATTGAACCCATTGTTCATCATTTTTAAAATGTAGTTTAAAGATGTTCAATGTTATTTTTGTCGAGTTAACTCAATTAAGTATTTTTTACTACTCTTACCTATAAGATTGAACTCCGCTGAAGCGTTAAATGTGTTGCTGGTAGTCATTTCCACACTGCAAGTAAAACTATACAGTCTCATCGAACATTTTGAAGAATCAAAGTTGCTGAAATTAAACGTAACAACAACCTCGATCTTAGATCCACTGATATTAAATAATGGCATCAGAAGAGGATCACTAGTAAAAACTGTTATTGTTTCATTTTTACTGATTGTGGCAATTTTTGGTTCAGTGCTGTCGTTGTGGGTTTGGTATATGTAGATCATGACCCAGTCGCCGCTAGTTATGTTGATTGTACATGGGATATAAGCTTGCTTGCCGATTTCACCAATTGAATTTTTCATCACAACAACTGAAACAATATTGATATTTAACACAGCGTTTAATGCTTAAATTTATATTGATTTTAATGTTTACCCGTATGATATATATCTATCACTTAGTATTAAAGTCATACTATATTTTCTTTGTCAAAGATATGGACAATAAATAAAACCAAAAAACATGCTGTTTTGCGCTCTTTGGTAGAAGAGAATATGGTGATAGATATTTAAAGGGGAAATTATTTTGAGGTGGAACTGATATAATCTTATGAGTATTTTAAAAAAAATAAATATCAGGTTGGTCAAATTAGTTTTAAGTTTCATAAAATTCAACATTGGTAATTCTATTTAAAACACTTGTTGAATTTACATGTGCTCATTCGCGGTTAATAGGTTTCACGGGTGTTACTGAAAAGATAAGTCACATGATTTCAATGCAAATATAAGGGAAAAACATAGAGAACGTAAATATAATAAAATATTTTATAGTAAAAAAAATCTGTTAATAATAATCTGAAATTTTATTTTATTATTGTGATACGAAACGAAATTTTTGTTTTTTATCCAGCACAACTAGCATGATATGCATTTAAACGGATACCAGAACAAACCTGCAAAAGGTTCGGCAGAAATTGCTGTTGCTTTTGTTGATGTTGTTGTTGTTGTTGATGTGGTTGTATCGTTATCTGAAGATGTATTTATGAAAGTTGTAGTAGTTGAAGAATGAGCAATGGTGGTATCAGAAAAAGTTTCTGTTGAAGTTGGAGGATAGTTGGTGTTGGTATCGGTTAAAACTGCTGTTTCTGAAGTTGGAGAATTAGTAGTGGCAGTGGTGGCGGTGGTATCAGAAGAAACTGTGGTCGTTGTAGTTAGTGTATCAGTGGTGGTGGTTTCGAGAGGAGCTGTGGTTGCTGAAACTGGTGCACCAGTAGTGGTGGTTTCAGGAGGAGCTGCGGTTGCTGAAACTGGTGCATCAGTAGTGGTGGTTTCGGGAGGAGCTGTGATTGTTGTAGTTGGTGTATCAGTGGTAGTGGTTTCGGGAGGAACTGTGGTTGTTGTAGTTGGTGTATCAGTGGTGGTGATTTCGAGAGGAGATGTGGTTGTTGTAGTTGGTGTATCAGTGATGGTGGTTTCGAGAGGAACTGTGGTTGTTGTAGCTGGTGTATCAGTGGTAGTGGTTTCGGGAGGAACTGTGGTTGTTGACGCTGGTGTATCAGTGGTGGTGGTTTCGGGAGGAGCTGTGGTTGTTGTAGTTGGTGTATCAGTGGTGGTGGTTTCGGGAGGAGCTGTGGTTGTTGTAGTTGGTGTATCAGTGGTAGTGGTTTCGGGAGGAACTGTGGTCATTAAAGCTTGTGTATCAATGTTGGTGGTTTCAGGAGGAACTGTGGTTGTTGAAGCTGGTGTAACAGTTGTAGTGGTGTCGGGAGGAACTGTAGTCGTTATAGCTGGTGTGTCAGTGGTGGTGGTTTCAGGTGGAACTGTGGTAGTTACAGCGGGAGGAATAGTGACGGTTGTTTCGGAAAGAATCGTTGATACTTCTGAAACATTGGTTCGTGGCAGTTTTGTTTGAAAACAAGTAAAAATATACGTATTTTTATTCAAGTTCATATATTATTCAAGTATTTTGTTTTGCTGATTATTTGAAAAAATTCTTACCGGTTGTACTCGCGTTGTTTGCAATGCCGCTTATCGTTGTTACTAATGTTGAAGTTGTACCCTCAGTTGTTGAAGTCAACAAAGACGTTTTAAATCGAGAATCTGAGGTACCAGACTGATAGTCATTTTCTTCCGTTTGCAACAATGATACAGTCAGAGAATTTACGTCAACTTTGATTTTGAATTTGGAGGTTAATGTCGTTGTAATATTTGTTCTCAAATAAAGGGTTATTTCTGATTTAACGTCATTCGATTGTACTGTCACTTTAGCGTAGTAATACATTGTAAACGCCACGATGATACTACCATTCCTGTAAAATAGGTAAACAATAATAAAAAAAGGCCTGTGGGTTCAAAGTATTTCTGTGTTTCAATGATAGTCATGTGCATCATTATTAATACAAAATAATATTTTTTATACTGTCTTTTAATGGAATTTGGAATGTACAATTTAGAATGAAATCTCAATACGGCAATTGATAACTACAGCTGTTATTTCACTTGATATACTAATGAGCATTTTGCTAGAAGGTTTGGAATTTTTGCTGTATTGGACAACTTTTATGTAAATGTGGATAAAAATACATGTTTTAAAAAATTCCAAAGAGTTTCGAACTCATGACTTGAAGATCTTTAGCTGAAAATATCTTTTATGCGTTCTTCTGTCACACATCAATTTGAAAAAGGAACAAATGTACCAACCTATAGTTAACCTTATTGTTTTTACGTCATAGGTCAGCCGTATACCTCCTTAAATTACATGACCATTGTTAACGCAAAAGAGTGAATTACGCACTGAATTTTCTGGATTTGCAGGCTTTTGTCAAAAAAAAAAGAGCCAACTTTGATCAAAGTTTGATTATTTCTTTTGTTAAAGTGATAATTGGATTAAACGTGTACGTTTTAACTCATGGTGTCATACACTTTGTGACAAGTACCATTTAACCTTAATGTTCTTTTAAAATGCATACGAATTTAATCTTCATTTGAATAAAATTTGAATGCGACTCTGACTCCTATAATACTACATATTACTATTTTTATGCAATTAAATGACATTATTTGCTTACTGCCCGTTACCTATATACTAATACAAGGACATATTTTATAAATACTTAGAATTTGATTTGACAATGTTTGACAGAAATAAGTGTTTAGGTATTAAATTGACGGATATTCGTTTCTAAATTCTTCTTTTTCTCAAGTATCTCTGTGCGGTTTTCTTATTGTTTCGAATCCCCTAATTTTTTTATTTATTTTATTTTTATTTTTGCATTATAAACATCATCTGAATGAGACATAGTTTTATTCTAATTTTTGTTAGAATTTCTCTATCGATTCCTTGCATAATTTACTGGATCATTCTTTCACATAGCATGCACTAAAAAGTGAATTTTTAAATCAGATTTTAAATGCAACCTAGAATTTGGTTTTTAATAGCACAATTGTTTTTTTCTTAAAAATATTTAACCTACTTGATCTGGGTGACCAAACAACCGCTGTAAGTTTCTTTGAATTTCTTAGTTTGTGTTTGTTCCATCTGCGAGATATAATGAACATTTTCAGTATGCATAAAATAATAATTGACTCTAGTTAAGTAGGCATATTGTAACTCTTTTTGGTTTACAAAATTTTGACTTTTACTTTATTTTACATTAAACATAGGATCACGTACAGAGAGAGAGAGAGAGAGAGAGAGAGAGAGAGAGAGAGAGAGAGAGAGAGAGAGAGAGAGAGAGAGAGAGAGAGAGAGAGAGAGATTTCCACAAATCAGAGAAAATACCACTCGACAGAAGTCTTGCTGAAAATCTAGAGATGTTTGTGTTGATAAGTCTCCGAGACTTTCATTATAAGTTCCTTGAAAAGTAATGGAGGCATCAGCTTTGTCTGAAAAATATATTACTAGTTTAATTTATATTGGTTTTTTGAACAGTTATAATCAAACTTTGCAAATTAAATCCTTATTGATTTGGGGTTTATCTAATAGCTGAAATAAAGCTCAAATACTTACAATATTTGTATTGATCTGAAACGAAAGAAAATTTAATTTGACCATTTATAATCAAAAGATATTAAAATGCTTTTAAAATAATATCTAAAAGGATTGGAAGATAATGTTTGGTTTTCGCTTGTAGCATAAAATTAAGGAATAAAATTATGGAAACAAGATAGGTTCTTTATTTATCAAAATACAGTTGAGCTTTTAGTTAGCTATATTGTTTGCAAAAATGATCCCTTTTACACGAATTATTTTTACTCTTGTCCAAAAATTCCACTTGCAAAAATATTACGTTATTTAATGATAAATTCCTCAACCTACTCCTGAAATATACTCATGCAATACCAATGCCAACTTTAATCTTAATTTGTTAAATATTAGTGAACATCAAAATATGTTTGTTGATATACTCGTATCTATAAAGTCATCACAGTGCTTTCCGATTGTTTTGGGGCGCTAAACGTTAAATCTCTTAAAAATAAATAAGGTACAATAAATAAATGATGTTTCCTTTAAAATATTGCCGGTCATACTCACCGTAATATTCTACAAGGTGAATAAGATTTTGTCAAAGGGGCAAAATTCCTTCCATGGTCTGTTAGAACTATTTCATTTGAGAGGTAACACCGGGTATTAAAATCATTATTGTTTAAGTGACTTGCATCTATATAAAGCTTATACTGTCCTATTGTAAATCAGAGAAATGTTAACTAGGAAATAATGTCGTTTTCATACAAAATAATAACTGAACCGCGATAACATGGCTTGGGAAGAAGCTAATTGCCTAATACGACAGTCTTTATCCCGTGCAGTCGACCGGTAAATATAGGGCTTTGGAGAAAATGGGGTCACACCTTATTCTTTTATTTATAGATGGAGCATCTAGCGTCAGTCCGTGAGTTTTAAAAGTTTTTAATTTTTATAGATTTTTATCTTCTTTTGATGCGCATCGGTAGTTTTCAGTCACAAAGAATATGTCTATACTAGATAATATCCCGCGCAAGCGCGGGAATAAACAATAATTCACATTAGTATAATACAATGTTTAATTAATATGTTGTACCAGGTTTTTTTGTTTATTTTTCTATGTACTGTGTCCGAAATTTTTCTTAATTGCTTTTCTAAAAATATTCTATAAAATTGAAATAAAAAAGCAACTGCGTGGCTGGAAATTTAGAGGAGAGGACAGGGATGAAAATCTAAACTGAAATGGAGTACACATGAAAATTTACGTGGCCTTTTTTTTTTTTGTTGCAGCTGACTGGAAAAAATTTGACTATTATCTTATTTCAAACCAGAGTGTGGGTGTATAGTGCGTGGTATTTCTTTTTAGAACTTTGTTCTCCATGTCAAATTTCACTTATTATTGCCCAAAATTAATAATTTTAGATAAAACACTGTCAACAAATTAATTTTTAAGGTTTACTACCAATCTGTCGAGGTATAAAACATGTATATCTTATTTAAAAACGTGTACGCACTTTTCGCAATAGTGTTAATTAGTCAACACCATTTTTTGGCATCCCGTTTTGTAAAGTTCTTTCCATCAAAAAATAAAATCGCGTCTATTGGCCCATTTTATTTATTAACTTTTTTGTATTAACCAGATGTCCGATCCAAGGTATCTGACGCAAAACATGGTGATTCATCCTACATTCTCCACCATGACGTTAATTAGTCAAACCGCGATCTTGGTTACCACGTTCTGGAAAGTTCTATCCATCAAAACAAAAATCGCGCATTCATAAAAAAAAATGGTTCATTTTATTTATTCAACATTTGTCAAATCTCAATTCTTATGTATACCCGAAATAGGTTCACAGGATATATATTCACTCTTTACATAATCATTCAATATCATTTCATTGTAAGTATATTTTTTTTATGCAAACTCCCACTGACTTGGATCCGCCAAAGCGTGTCCACCACCTTACTCATATATTTGCTATTTCGGGCTGGTTTATCGAAAATGAAAGTAGGTTTTTAATTTATCTTACAATAATTACTTATCAGGTAAAATTCAATTATAGCTTACGGACATCAACTCACACGTGTTGAAATGCCAAATGTGTGAGCAGTTACTCGGGTGCAGGCATTTCAAATTAAGTTTATTGGCAAAATGTCTTAATTTATAAGTATAGAATAATATTAAGAGTTAATATAAAGCAGTAATCAACTTTGCATTTGCCTTAGTTAACCGATCAATATGATATTTTTCACAAGGAAAGTACATTTATCTGTAATATGACGGTAATACAGGTATAATATCCACTGTAATGCTATATAGTTAAGTCACAAAATATTGACAGATGGAGTCTGCTTATAAGAAACGTAAATCATCCCTTCTTTTGAATTGTATATACCTTTTTCGACAAAATAAAGGACAAGAGGAACACATGAAACTCCTAACAGAAGTAGGACAAAGGCAATCCCAACCAAAGATGTCGTGACACAGGTTCTTCTGCTTCTAGAATTTCCTCGTCTTGTTGTACTAAGAGGCGCGGAGGTTGAGGCAGCAATTGAATCAACATCGACATTCTGTAACATAATAGTATTTTATCGATTAATCATAATAATTAATGACACTCTCTACACTTCACATTGATTTCAGGCCTAGGGTACGTTGGGTTGTTAGCTTGAGCTGCAATTTGATGTAAAATATAGATAGAGTCATAACTTGTAATTTGTACAAGTATTCTGAACATCTGATTAGTCCAAGATAAAGTATTTGCTAGTTTTTACATTTTGCCAACTTTAGTAAGTAAGGCTTTTTGCACTTATAAATAGTTTTATTTGTTTTGTTTTTGAAGTTATTTCCTTTAATTAAAATTGAATGTGCCTCATGTTGAATTAACGGAAATAAACCCCCGAAAGATTTTTTAAAAAATAAAAAAATAAAAAAAAAATAAAAATAAATACCCGCCACTATTCTAGTATGCTAGATATGATCTGTCAAAGCCTAAACATTTTTATTTGTGTTTAGATTATACTTCATTATTGTATCTATCAATTTGATAAAACAGAAAAAAAATTGAAAAATGATTTCTGAACGTTAGGGAAGCACCAAGCAAGGAAAGAAGGTCTGCCTTCAGTTAAATGAATTTTTACTGTAAGGCCTGGAAGGTGACTGAAAGGCTTAACTATGTAATTCGGACACCTTGATGTTTTCTTTCAGTCACCCTCCAGTTGGTTGACTGAATGGCAGAGCTTCATCATGTGAATACATAAACATGACAATAGACAATATGCAAACAAAAACTTTCTCTTAGGATAAGTATCACAAAATAAAAATTTGAAACGCATACCCGTCTGCCTAGGACTACAGCATATAAAAAAAACACAGCGAAGATATTTATTTAATCACCAGAATTATTAACAAAAACAATTTAATTATCCATATCCTCACTGTCTGGGCACATTGGCATTGAATGTATGTGTGACCTACCGTTTTTATTTTTTTTTCTTATTTGAAATATTTATATTTTTAAGAAGTGATTTCGTGCAAATCCATAAGTTTTCAAGAAAATTTATCTGTATAAACAACTATTTAATACGATTAAATGACATGTATGTACATAGACACAATTCTATCAGTAAATTTTATTTTGCTATTTTCTTTGTCTCGATTGGTTAACGAGCATTTCAAATGCTTGGCAAAAATAATGTCGGAAATCGAGTAACAAACAATATACAGAGCTTATAATTCGTTGTCAACAAAATTCATGCCAAGTTTTTGCTTACAAATGTAAAGAAATAAACAAATCCTATATAAAACGACTCGTGATAAACTTTTTTTTGCGTTCATATAAACTTCATAAAAACAGAATAAGCACACAAAAGAATTTGCAACTCTGTTTATCGCTTGAGTCTAGAGTTTCAAATTCAAATTTTGTTGAAGCATTAATATTACTCAGGTTAACCAGTCTAGACCGTACGAAATAATAAAATAAATTTGACAATATTGAGCTTAAATCGTGTCTATATCCCATTGATTTCCAAACATTTAAAAAAAATCAGACCATATAGCTTTGTAGTTTTACGTGCAAATGCAAAATGACTTTAATTTAAAGTTTCCTACTGATTAAAAATTTATTACTAGTAGCGTTCTGTTTACTTTGCCCGTAGTTCAACAGTCTTAATGATCGCAAATCCAAAAATTGAATTGATAAGTCATTTAAATTTTACTCTGTCAGATTTTGTGTATGATTTTGTATGAATGAAACGATTATCTTGGTAGTTTGCAGAGATTCAATGAACCTTTAAACAAACATATCACAGTGCTTGAACCTATTGTATTAGATGAATAAAAAAAGACATGGGACGCGGGAACTGTTGAAGGCATATTATTAATTTAAATCTGTTTACAACTTATTTCTCAATCTCCGACTATTCGACGGCTTGAGTTTCTTTTTAAAAATTGTAAACGATATAAAAGAATTTTCTTCCGGGTTCCAGAATAACAATGCAAACTACAAGGGACAAAGGCGTAAACGACTTTCCTTCTGTTGAGATATCTGTTTTGTTCATCATAGGTCAATCCGCTTAAGACTTTCTTTTGAAAAAAGAAATGCGATATAGATAATTTTCTGGCAGTTTTTTTTTTTAGATTTAAAAAAAAAACCTCAATGTAACATGGTATTTGAATAAAACAAGTTAGTTTTTAGGGCGTGTTTGTAATTTATATTTCAGTGAAATTTGACCTTTTTTTTACATACATAGACATAAAAAATTGAGATAAATGTATATCGCTGAATCTGGACAATGAGGAAATTTGTATAGCAACAAAACAGCGTGTAAAATTTTTTTTATCCATATAACTATCAAAATAAGTGTTTTATTTAACTCTTAATTACAATGTAGGTGTACATTTTATTATGATAAAGGATTTCATAGCTCCAGTTAATTTTAAGCATACGTTTATTGAGTTTATTTTTTTAAATTAATAAAATAAATAAATAAAAAATGGAAAACTGAACTGTTTCCGTGCTTTATTCACGTAATCTTATTTTTCTTTCTTTTACTGCTAATTAAGCCTTACTGCTGATTAAACCGGACATGCAATTTACATTTTATTTGAAAAATATGATCTTTCTCGTTAGATCTAGATATTTTTTTTTGCAAAATAAAAATAAAAATCGCCAAAACGAGAAAAGAAGTCCTATTACAAAGGAACCAGCAAAATTAATAATTAAATTTCTTAACAACTTGAACTAATCATGATTTACTTACTAATACAGGGCTAATACTGTTTTTTATTTCATATCTTGATATCAACTACAAAGTTTTTTTTCTCATAATAATGAAAAAAATCTATTTTTAGATATTGATCGTGAATGAGGGATAGCTTTTCCATTTTATGTGTAAAAATCGATTGATATATCCGGGGATGTTTGGGAGATATTTTAACATTGTATGTAACAGTAATGTAAAAACCGTAAGATCTCTCTGAAATTTATAATATAGTCTTCGTATTGACAATAAATATTTAACAAATACATCTAAAAAATTAGTATCGTCGCTCTTTACTGGCGAATGATGGGTCTACAAAATTAAATTCAGTTCCATTTAGAAGATAGAAATTCGAAACGAAATAGGAATAAATGACAGTGACCACATTAAACCTCATTCTTTCCCTTTTGATTCCCGTTTAGGTCCACATCTCGCCTAATTAATATAAAAAAGTACATGTTTGTCTTTCCCTCTCTTAAGTCCACCATTTACATGGTATTCTTTCAATCATACCAACAGGTTGTGTATTTCATCGACCTCTCTCATTACTAAATGCGTACTTACTGTCTCTTTGATCAATCTATTCATCCAGTTCATCCAGTTGCCCGGGGTATAACTTGGCCGTCTGTAATCCCTTTGTCCGTGATATCCATGCATATTGTTGTATGCAACATTCTGGTTCCACATCCTCACGACCTTCTGTTTGCAAGCTACTGCACAGCTTAGATCATTGCATAGTTCAGACGACGCTTCGCCTGAATAGGCACACAGTCATTAAATCAACTTTAGGCGTTGACGAGCTTGTTATGTAAGTTTGAATGCAAAGAAATACGATAGAGTAATTATAATCCGATACAAGCATTTAAATGATAGTGCACGTTGTGAATTCAATAACTAAGCGCGGACATCTTTTATCTTATTATCTGATATCTTGAAAACTTCAGTGATAATTCATGTGTACATTTAATTGAATATTGGAAGCTATTCACGTTTTTGAAAAAAAAAAGATGACAAAAGGACCAAAGGACAACATACTTTTTCGACTTTTAAAGAAATGAAAATCTTTGTAAATCAAGTTAGATCACACTAGGTAAAATTTTAACAATTAAGAAGTTGCGGAGGGATCGAAGTGACCGAGCCCCCTCTTGATTGATTAAAGTTTACTTGATATGATCAAACTTACTTAGAGCATAACCTACTTTGTCATTGGATGATAAAAAAGTCTGCGCCTATTAAACATATATATCTTTTGTTTACGGCTCTCTAAGCTTTTATAAAAGGACGTTCTCTCCCGTATGGGATTAATACTGGGCCAACCCTGAAATTATTCTCTTGTTGTTGGACCCGGCCTCATGAAACCTTTAACAAGTCAACATGCGTTTTAGTTTTCAGACTTTTATCTAGAATTTGCATGAAATAAACTTTTACGTGAGTATGGTAAGCTTTAGCACCGAAGGTCCGATTCCAACTGACTATAGTATACAATTTAAAATCATATATACAGTGAACAATGAAATAACACAATGAAGGATTAACGTTATATGTACATATGTAAAGAAATCAATTATCAAACAACTATAGAGTAACTCATGACATTTTAGCAACATGTACATTAAAAGATTAATAAGATGAAAGATTTAGTGCCAATTAAACATAAACAGAAGTCAATTAAAAGATTAGGTGTCTATCTCTGACTGTGCCCCAGGTGGGATTAAGGCTGTGTGGAATTTAGAACGTTTATAAAACAGATGTCGAAGTAGATGAAAAATGTTTATAGTAATTACCACAAATTTCGAAAAACTTAATTTACACAATGATTAAAAATAGTCAGAATGATCGAATTTCACACCTTGACACTTTCAATAAAAATTGGACCCCGCTGTGAACTTGGAAGAAATTCTTAACGATTAAGAGCATCACTTATTACAGTATCTAGCAACTGCTAATAGGATGAAAAGGTGGGTTAAGTTCTTAATTTTGAAAACAAAGGAATGTTACCTGTAGGTGTTCGTTCCCAAAAATAATGAACAGTTAAAGCTTAACATTCTTACAAATATTGTCCAGTATTCAACTTCATAGATATGACAGGTAAAACTTTATCTTATTACATTGTAGACATCAACTAGTAAGAAAAACAAATTAAGACGATACATTTGTCAAAAAAGCAACAAATGCACATTTGACGGTACAAAAGGGAAACACTAAATACTAGTAAATAATCATATATTGTATTTCTCTACTCCATTTTTAAGAATCAAAAATCACAAATAATCACCTTGATCATAATTATTTAATATGTTTTCAAAAGTCATTTTTAATTGTAGATTTATACTTTACTGCACTATTTTAAATTTACAATCCTCACTTATCTCAAAGTTAAAGTAATTCACGTATCATTCGAGAATCTCTTTTTCTAAATGCTCATTATCTCTCAGTCTCCTCTACATGGACAAAATTCCTGCATCTGAGCCTTCTCGTCTTTCTTTGTTTTTGGTTGCCTCCATATCATTCCATTACTTTATATCTAGATATCTAAATCATCACTTAGAGCAGGACTGTATCAGTATTTGCAGTAGTTCCTTAACACTCTTGAACTTTGAGCAATAAAATGCTCTTTCCAAGACACAAAGAGATGTTGATGCTACCCAAAAGAGGAGTGAATGAACATGAAATGTTTAGGCAAAACTTATTAACCCTTTAGCATGCCTGAAAATTTCCATCAGACCAACAAAAAACCCAGTTTCATTCAAGACAGGTTTTATATTTAGAACTTGAAAAATAAATATCAGCATAAACAACAGGTTTACCTGATACTGACCATTCTTAAAACAAAGGAGGTGAAGTATTATGTCAGATAAATGCTTTAAACGGTCCTCGATCAGGACTCCGATTAACATCGTGGCTGCTACCCTAGCTCCTAGATTAGATATCTAGGAATTATTGAACGCACCAAATGAATTAACGCTATTACTGCTAAGCTATCATATTGTTCAAGATCATAGCTGCTACGTAGAGCTAATGAGCTGCTTGGATCTTGAACGCAGCCAAGTTCGTTCCCTCACAGGATGGACCGTTTTTGGCATATATCCTTTACTTAAAACATGTGTTCTAGTTTTACTAGATTGATTCTTTTTATTTATCATTCACACGTGCATCTATATATACATGTTCTTATGTTATTTAGATATATTGGGCGGAAAAGGGTAATCGTTCATTTTACAGATATTTATTACGCCTTTAACAATACCAGAATACTGTCGGACATATGTCATTAATGTTTTCATGTGTGTTTTTGTATTTTCATCTGATTCAACTATGCTCAGAGTTGAAGCTCTGAGGATTACTGATATGGTGAACATGTGACACGTTCGAATTCTATATTGCAAATTATTTTTGTGTAGATAAGTATTGTTAACAAATAACTTCCTGATGTGTTCACTTATCTGATATCATTATCAGGTTATATTTCAAGACACGTATATCCTGTTTAGATTCTGTAGATGATGCCACACCTGAAAGAAGAATAAAACTGAGTTTTTTCCGGCTAGTTTTGTTTGAATGTTTATGGTAGGTAGTAGATTGGCTGGAATTTTCCTATATGACTATAAATACCAGACAGGTTCATGTACAGATATTCAATGCATGTTACGTTGATTAATATGTCCGTGTAGTTTTTCACGATATGCATTTAACCTCTATGCTTTATGTCTTAATTTGATACGACTTGATTTTATTTTCATTTATTCTGCAATAAAATATCCCTTTATAGCGTATCTGTAATTTCAAACCTCTTCATTGTATGATACATAATAGTTCTTCCCGAACATGTAATTACCTGGTTTGTCAAAAGGTGACCTGAATTTTAAAAGAGCTGTATTGTTTAACGTTGTATCGCTGAAGGACACAGATAATCTAATGCTTTAGGTCTGCTGATTCTATAAGGCAAAACTATTTGCCATTTTGCTAAGAAATACTAGTAGATAATAATCTGCTAATATCTAGCGCAGAGGTCTGC